>JABSTQ010011268.1:600000-778180 GCA_013358835.2 Ixodes persulcatus
CCCCACAGCTTCTTTTCGCATTTTTTCGCACGATTCACAAACGCACGTCGTTCGATTGAGTGTAGAGATATGGTCGAGATCATGCTAAAATGCCAACTACATTTTTTTTTTTTTTTGTATTGACATGCATGATCCAGACAGTTTAGGTTTTCGGTGCTCGTTTATGGTCATTCTTCATCCAGAAGCAACCAACAACTGCGCTTCTGATGCAAATTCGACCCGTCGTAGCGGGATGTGCGCCAGTGGAGTCTGCAACGGCGCGGGATCTTAACTGTGACGGAAAATGAAGAGGGTTCCGCGGGCCGAAGTCTGGATAAGTGGGGATGCCTTCCGTAGTTAGGGAGTTAGAAGTCAGGCTTGCAACATAAGCTGCAGAAGTGCGCAATTGGTCCCTACGCGTGACGTGCAACGCGATCACCGAGGAAGCGCAGGAGATGCGGTTGATGCCGTCATTTGCGAAGTGCGAGATTTCGTTAAACAACGCAGACGTGCTTCGAGAACGTGGCAGTGATGACGACGGGACTGACATCATCAGTGTGGACGAATTCTAGTCTCTAGTCGCAGACAGAGTGAGAACAACACGGAGCAGCCTCAGATGTCCCGCCTCTAGCATGAGCTTCCTAGTTTCGACAACGCCTGGGAATCTCGTGCGCCTTGCGCGTGCATGCGCATCCAAAGCAGGCCAGAAGGCATCACATGCTGGAGGCTGGGCTTTCGAAAGAGACACCGTGCCATTCTCACGTGTTCACCATAAAATGTGAATCTAAAGATTTCTTTTTTTTTTTTTTTTGCTGATGTGCAATGTGGGGGGATCGACTTACAATCAAGCAGACTGAAAATCCGTGTAAATATGGTGCGTGGCCGATGGAAAAAAAAATGCCCTCGAATCTTCCTTGTCTTTTACATAAAAGAACCTTTACAGATGTTTTCATAATTTCCTGCAGACCTCTTTCTCTTGAAAGATTTGATGTTCATCAATATCTATCTATATATATATATATTTCCTGCATGGATGTTCAAGGCTTCAAAAATAAAGACAACACTGGAGCTAACAGAGGAGCTTGCATAGAAAGCTCTTTGTTTTGAATTTCCCAAACTGGGTATCATTGGTCAAGAATAAACATCAGGAGACAGCTGGGTTTTGCATTTTAACCCAAACAAGATGTTTTCCAATGGAGGCACTCTGAGCAGGCTAGTATCATATTTCCACTCACAGTGCTCTCAAAGTCAATGAAAACTTGCCAACTGGCTTCACCCATGACAAACTAGACTATGGCATGACTTGACCCCCACTGTACCTGTGAAAACTCCTCCCATTGGTGTTCGGACGCCGCTGTTGTTGTTGATGGCTGTCCTGCACAAAGCAAAAAATAAAAAAAAAACTCAATTGATACATTTACATTATACAGTTAGCACTTTCCACTTGTTCTCTACCATTGGGAAAGAAGAGGTTTAGTCTTCTTTCCCCTCTCCACAAAGCACAGGGTGTGCAGAGCCCTTCACTGCCCTTGTCAATTGAGAGAGAGAAAGAGAGAATCAGAGTTTCTGCCTCGCAGAAATTGTATGTTGGCCTCTAGATCAAGCAAGAAAACAAAGGGGGCAGTACAAGCTTATTCAACAATGGCCATTTTTCTGTCACTCGGGTGCGAAGGTGGACGTTTTTAAGCAGATAGTCATAACCCTAATTGAGAGCGTGCCTGCACAAAAGTAGCACCCACTGCATTTTCATCGCTGCACCACAGAGGAATGGTATCCCAGACACGACTTGCGTAGCATGGACGTTGCTGATGCCCAAACTTTGCATGGCAAAACTGTTCCAATGCCATTCTACCTTAGTGACATATTTTTAAGAACAGCATATCACATGAGCACGTAGAGAAGGGTAGCAAGAAAATCACATCATATGCTCGTCAAAAAAAGACGCCAGGGAAACATATCTACCTTGAGAAGCTTCCGGTTCCGGGGTATGCGCTGACAAAGGACCCCATCAGGTTGCAGATGCCTGCAAAAAGAATGATCACAGATGTGCCTTATTCACAAAAACCAACCAAATCATCCAATAAAATAATAAAGGTGGAACTAAATGATTGACTTACCTATTGCCATCATTTCCTGTGTGGAGTCTAGTGTCTTGCCCTTGGCTGTGAAAAAACAAAACATAAAACTGTGACACTGGCACTTTGCAGTCTTCTTCTTCAACAGTGCTTTAGTGCACTGCAGTCAATCTATAACATATGTTTTATGTCTATAAACTATCACTGTAAAAAACACCTGCAGCAAAACTGTAAGGCTGAGTGCCTATAGATGTCAGTTTATTAATGACAGAGAACAATCTTCTTGAAGACTGATGAAAAAAGCAACCAAATTTGGTTTTCAGAAAACCTAAAGCTATTGAGGCACAATGACAATCTTAAGATTTCAAGGCTTTGCTGTCATTAGAAATGGCACTATACAGTCTAAGCTCATTATAACAGACCTGGTTACAACAGACATTTGGATATAACATACCGATATGTGAAGTTCAGTTGGTTTTCCTCTGTGCACCATTGACTCAACTTCATATCTGCATACAACATACTCCTTTTACAAAAGACCAAAATCTTGGTCAAAGTCAAGGTCTGTTATAACGAGCTTAGACTGTAGTTGGTGAAAAGTTAAGAGTGAAGTGGAAGCTCCTCCCACCTTTTTCCATCTGAGCAGAGCAAACACTGGAGAGAAGGTGACCTCTCCAACGTGCGCTCTGCTAAAGTCGAAAGATCTGGGAGGAGTTTCCCCTGAACTGTTAGCCTGTCACCGACAATAGGGTGTCTGAACCGATGCGTCTTAGAAGCTTTGTAGACCTGCATGCTGAAAAGCTGACCCCCAGAGCTAAAGCAGTTCCCAGTAGAACTGCCTTTATTCTTACACACTTACCAAATGCTTTTGCAATTGCAACAGACTCCAGGATCGACAGCAAAGCGATGATAGGAATACCAGAACCAAGCTCCTGTAAGCAAACGAGTACAACCAGCTTTGATTAGTTTAATTTAATGAGACAAGATACAATGCAAAGCAAAGTGACAAAATGTGATGCAATGGAATGAAATGCAACAAAATACAACGCAACAAAATGCAATGTAAAAAAATGTGATGTAATGAAAAGCAGTGGGATGGAATGTACTGTGGCCAAATCTGATGCGAAAAATGCAATGTCACAAAATGGAATGCAATAAAATGCAATGCGACGAAATGCTATGAGACAAAATGCAATGTGACAAAATGTAACACAACATGTAATGCAATGAATTGCAATAAAGGAAATGCAATGAAAGGAAATGCAATAACAAGAAACTAAATGCAATGCAACAAAAAGCAATGCAATGAAAGGCAATGCAACAGAAGGTAATACGAAAAATATTCAATGATGCAGAAAGCAATGTGATAAAAAGACATGCGGCAAAAAAAAAGACATGTGGAAAGACGCAATTTAGCAGATGAAAACCACCTGGACAATGTCGAAGAAGTCCTTGTGAATGGTTGTTGAGTTGGTGCCGTTGAAGTTCGCACTGAAGTCAGGCACCCGAAAGGAGGGAAGACCTCCCTGGACTTCCTTGGTGAGGTCGAAGGGCTCCATGCCAATGTTGAGGAGGCACGAAGCCAGAATGGCACACGCCAAGACCACTATCGCATTGCGTGCTGTCACCGAAAAAACGAGAACCTTGTTGCAAAAAACGGCCAGCCAGGGTTGCAACTTAGCAACAGTAAAGAGTGAAATGCATGTGAGCAAAACTCGCGCTGCTGAACGGAGTAACCATGGCAACCACCATTGATGCTAAGACGTGCCCGAATGCCCTGTCACGTCACAGCATCAGCGACGGCTGCTACGATTATGCCGGTCAGCAGCGCGAAGCGACCTTCAAGTGCCAAACTGTTGAAAAAAATATCTTCAGTTCAAAATTGGGCATTTTTTTAAAGAAAACTATCAGTTAACGTGAAACGACTACAAAGAACACTGGATACCTCGAAACTGCATAACACGCTTGGGGCATACCTTCGTTTTATGAAAAGATTAGAAACCACAACAGATGATAGGTTTTATGAATTCCAACAAAAAAATAAAGATATCTTCATTTGAAAAAATTGACCGCATCTCCACGTGGTGAATGATGTTGCTTGGGGCGAAGCTCTGGTGGTGCTTGTCTGCGTAGACGCCGAGCCGCAGCATGCCGAGCCTTTTCATTCATGTCAGTAGGAGAATGTGTGGTTTTCTTCTTTTTCTTTTTTTTAAGCAGACAGATGGGATGGCATCTCAGAACCCCCTACTCTTTTTTTTTTTTCTTTTTCTTTGAGCCTTTTCATTCATGTCAGTAGGAGGATGTGTGGTTTTCTTCTTTTTCTTTTTTTAAGCAGACAGATGGGATGGCATCTCAGAACCCCCTACTCTTTTTTTTTCTTCTTTTTCTTTTTTCATAACTTTTCATCTTTTTTTTTTCCAATTTTTTTTTGCCCTACACGAGCACGTGATCTCACAAGCAGAGGCACGAGCACCCGACGCCGGGCCTACGGCGGACGGACATGGCTAGCCCCTAAGGAGCTTCGCCCCTAAAACTTAAAGACATTGTCATGAAGAGTGAAACAACCCTCATGACCCCTAAGGTGTGTTTTCCATTGCATTTTTTGTGAGCAAGTCATCTAATTTGTGTTTGATTCTCTTTTCCTTAGCAGATAATAGGAAAGAACAATCTAGACACCATATTACACTGCTTCACAAAGAAAACAAAATTTAGGGTGCCAGAAGCTTTTTAAGAAAAGGGGCACCAAAGCAAACTTTGAAGCCGGCTTTTGGGTTCCACTACAAAGTTATGGTCCCTACAGATGAATGTTTGTATCACAATTTGTCTAAACAAAGAGCCAATTGCCCCAATCACGATTGGTCTCTTACCCGTGGCTATCGTCCACCAGGCAGTCTCGATGACCTTGCGGACCCTCGGAGGTAGGCTCGAGTCTTGACTGAACTTGCAATCCTTGAAGTGCTGTGGCCCCAAAGATTACCCCCCCACAAAAGAATATGTAAAAACAAGTAGGGATCTCTTAAATATTGTTAACAAATGTATCTGCCGTAATTATGTTTCCATATTCCTGAAAGTTTCCGGGACTTCGCTAAAATGACACATACTGTGCCATTTGCTTCATCGCGTGGGTTTCAACTCCACTCCCTTATATTGCGGTATTCTCTTACTGACGTCTACAAGATTTTTAATGGTATTATTGCACCAAAGCCAAGAGAGTTCCCCTGCAATAGGATCACGAATGCTCTACCAAGTGCGTAACACATAGAGTGGCGTGTACTACTAATAATTAAGGATTTGAAATAAAACTTTCAGCCTTTCCACTCTGGTGAAAAAGGAAGACCAGCAAAGCTGTACTATGATGGGACGACCTCAAACACGACTTCTTGGACGACCTCAAGGACGACGCCTAGAGGACGACGCCTAGAGGACGACGTCTAGGACGACCTCAAGGACGTCTAGGACGACCTTAAGGACGACTTCTAGGACGACCTCAGGGACGGCTTCTAGGACGACCTCAGGGACGACTTCTAGGACGACCTCAGGGACGACTTCTAGGACGACCTCAGGGACGACTTCTAGGACGACCTCAGGGACGACTTCTAGGACGACCTCAGGGACGACTTCTAGGACGACCTCAGGGACGATGTCTAGAACGACCTCAAAATCGATGCCTAGGATGACCTCAGGGACGAAGTCTAGGACAAACTCAAGGACAACCTCAAGGACGACTTCTAGGACGACCTCTAGGACGACCGCAAGGAACCTCAAGGACAACGTCTAGGACGACCTCTAGGACGACTTCTAAGACGACTTCTAAGACAACCTCGAGGACGACATCTAGGACGACGCCTAGAGAAATTCAGCCTTTCCACTCTGGTGAAAACCAGAGTGGAAAGGCTGGAAAGGTTGCCGCCATCTATGAGGGAGGCCGGCAAGCCGGTTGTCTGGTTGTTGCCGTCGCTCATAGATGGCGGTAGCTGTCCAGAGTTTTGTGTCGACATTTCTTTGCGGGGGACACGATCCTCGGGAAACTAGCCCTTAACAGCACCGCTGTAAAAATCTTTCTACAACTTGAGTTGGACATTTTTATTTTGTCTACTAGCTTTTATCAGATGGAGAAGTAAAAATATAGATTGGGTTTAGTTGACCTTTCAAAAAAGGGATGAATTGTTTTTTATACTTGAACCCATTTCAAGTTTTCGGTAACTAAGGTAATGAAATCAAATGAGGGCACTTCGCCTTTATGAGTCAAGTGGAACCAAAAGTTTTATGAAAAACTCAAATGCCCCTAAAGCAGTTTGATCACCAAAGAGAAGAGTCAGAAAGATGATAAGCAGTGAAATTAACTCACCCTCACTACCAAAAGCAAGATCACAGAAGACACACCAAGAAGAGAGTCGGCCAACCTGCACACCAAAGAAAAAGAAAAATCAGACATGCCTTAACACATAGGCAAAGTTTGTAAGAGTAATGCAATGGTTCTACAAGATTAAAAATACTATAAAACAACTCCTTTTACGTTGTCATAACCAGTGTTCCAAAGGAACTCTTCACATTCATACATTTCACACACATTATAGTTTAGTTTGCACGAGGCAGTTAATGTCAAGACATCAATGAGGCTTTAATTGCCCTTTCGTCATCAAACTCTTGCTTATGCAAACAGACAGTCCCATGTTCATGATGAATCCAGTAACACTATTAGAAAGCCTCTTTTCAAAAACCAAGGAACCAGAGTTATCCCTCAGCAATGACTGGATAATATTAGCGCTGTGCGAATCTTCTAATAGTAATTTCGAATAATACACTATTCCCTTCGAGATGAACTGCAGTATTCGTATGTTTCGAAGTGTTGATTGCAGCGGGTCAGCCCCATTAAGCGCGCTTCTTAACGAGCACGGGTGCACCGCGGAGAAGCAACACCCGCGGAAGCGAGCTTTGCGAGTGTTGCTTCTTCGCAGTGCATCGGCGCTCGGTTAGAAGCAAGCTCAAAGGGGCTAGCCTGCCACAACCAACACTTAGAAAAGTACAAATATCGCAGTCACGTGCTAAGGAGGAAAGCACACATTCAAAGTGGGATAGTGTGCACGTGCCTCGTGTATTAAAAAAGAAACAAACCTGGTAAATGTTGATATCTCCACTAGAGCGAAACTTCCTTAAAAGCCGACCTACAGAATGCTGGGCAGAAAACCGGTTCCCAGTTCACTTCTTTCTGTTTCTCGCACTCCTCCCCACACAGGACCGGGTATCTCAGCTACTCCCCGCAGAGAGCAGGGGATCTCCCTATTTCTCGAATGGCGGGAGAGTTTAATCCTTTCTGCTTGTTGGTAGGACTTTAGGCTGCAGCTGTTATGCAAGAGCATATGTTAGGCAGAGATTTCCTGACAACCTACTTTCATCAAGATTCTTTTCTCAAGTTTGAGGTTTAAGAAAGGACATTTGCACATAGCAAGAAGATTTATAAATCCCCCCGATTAGGTACAGCTAGGCATGTCTATAGGTTCAATTTTATGTCAAATGTGTCATTTACTTGCCATCCCAATGTAGGCATTAAAAGTTTTGAGGCCACTGTCGATAAATAAAGTTAGATCAAGATTAATATAGCTTAGAAATGGACAGGTGGAAGCTTGGGAGCAACCTTCACGCGTTCAGCTGGGTTTTCGTTTCAAGCATGGTGGAGTAGTGAAAGGCTTGAAGAAACGTTTCGGTATTCGATTAAAAAAAATTCGGGCAAAACCGCTATTCGCTTCAAACTCCAAATCCACTATTTGCACGTTCATGTTACATGTTATCCACAAGCAATAAATAATTCATCCAGGCAGGTTTACTAAAGATGGAAATGAAAATGCTCCAAAATAATGCCTCAAAACTTAAAAAAAAAAAAAAAAACTATTGTTAACAGTTAACTATGATAATTCCTGCAGAAAGGGAACAAAGTGGACAAAGGACAAACGTGCTGCACTGGAAATGGAGAGGTCCATGGTTCGTTGTCAGGACCAGGAAAATGTTTTCAGTCGTGCACCAGTCACCTACTAGTTGTGTTAAGAGATTTGTGTTTGTCCTTCGTCCCCCTTGCTCCCTTTCTCCAGGGGGTATTACCATTCTTGTCTAGCTCATTTGCACCTTTTGCATTAATTGCATCTTCATTATGCCAACAGCTGTTTTCTACAGAAGACAAAATCACCAGAACGTCATACCGACGTCAATGCAGCAACATTGTGACAATTTCATTACGTTGCAACACCCTTGCAATACTAAGATGAGATACCATTGGAGTTTTCCTGGCGGTGCTGCGACATTGTCACATTGCGACGTTGTTGTGATGCGACATTTTCGTTATGATAAAGGTGAATAATCCGGTTTCCACTTTGTGGTCATTTAAACTCCTTCGTTGCATGATTCAACGGAAACAAACGGACCTAGTGAGATCTTGAAAGTCACTTACTTCACTGTGTGGAGGTGGGTGAAAAACTGGTACACTATCTCGTAGAACAGTTCGCCCTCGAACTTCATGCCGAATAGTGACTGCAAGGTGAACAGAAGAATGATCAGACTCAAGAGTGCCAACAAGAACAGAAGTGTAAGCACGTTATTAGCGACTTAAAAGAGCCACAGATCTCTGCACATAGCCCCGGTAAGAACTCGCTAGGGCTACGCAATCGGGGTCGTGATTGACACAAAAACGGTGACTCGGCGTCACGAAATCACCGTTTTCTCGAGACCAAATCCTCACCTCCAGCTGCGTGCCGGCGATGGTGATGGCTGCCGCAGAGGTGAAGCCACTGATCACTGGACCGGATATGAATTCAACAATGAAACCTACAGCGAGAAAACAAGGCAAGACAAAAAGGTTAAGTCACAGTTTGTTTTTGTAAGTCTCATTTTTTTGTTTTTGTTTTCAAGCAAGGTCTCCAGCGACCAAGAGCGAGCATTTGCTCGCAGGTGCGGCCGACAGAACGGCCGTATCTCCGCAAATCAGAAGACCGCACGTGTCGGTGCAATGCTGCAGACTTTGCCAGATAACGGCAGATAACTTGGCAGACCTGTTCCGGAAGGACAGGCGACCAAGTGTCGAGGCACGCCGAGCCGAAAGTTCGAAGTCTCGGGAAGGTGGATAGCCAATCGCAGCCGTTGACCTTTCTACAAACGACAATGCTACGGGCAAAGCAATTACAGATTGGCAAAGTTCTCCCCAGCACTTGGGGTACATTTCCGAGCCAGCGGCTGAGCAAGCTTCTTTGAGAATTTCGACGGCACTCAGCATGCGCCAAAATGTTTCGTAGACGACACTTTGACGTTGGAAGAAAAAGTCGTCCTTGGGCACTTGTGTAGTGAATATCCAATATATTAAGGGAAGAGACGCAGCAATGGTGCTTTTCATTTGTCTCGTTTTTATACATACAGGTACAGCAAAAACTTTTACTAGTACTGACTAAAAATTTAGCAGTCCTGCGTTAATCCACAGCAGAGCCACAGCGATAGCCGCGACAAGTCACGGCGAAGTCGTTGGGCATCGACGTCGCATTCACGCACCGTGGGGTGCGTGAACAAGGGCGTTTCGAACAAAATAGACATGTGACCACCTTGTTCTGAACGCTTTTGCTTAATTTTGGTTCCAGAGCATGTGAAAGCGCATCTTTTGGCACGAGCTCTTGGCACTGACAGTGCTACAAGAACATTTTGTAATTGGGTACATTTTTTTCCAGAGAGAACATGCAGTGGGCATTGAGTGCTACAAAAACCCCAAGTGCAAAGCGGGTTTTAACGCTGTGGCGTGGCTCACTGCTTACACCTCCACTTCGCACGCAGCAGTCCCAGGTTAGATTACCGCGGACAGCAGGCATCTTTTTCGAGAATTTGACATTGACGACGGACGCCCTACAACGCCAACTACAACATCAACGACAACAATCACAACTAGGACATCAACGACGGATGTCATTTTTAGTGGTGGGAAGAGTCCATAACAGCTATCGTTGTAAAATAGTCAGCTTTAGAGCGTCAGACTTTTGCTTGCGCTTCCATTTGTTTACTGTGGGAACCCTACCAAGCTTCAAGTTGCAGGAGATACACAAAGAAAATATAAAGACTTACTAATGAAAAGCATCAAAATCACAAACACGACACCACTTTACCGTCGAGGGCCTATGCTAAAAGAAATCATCAACTTTTATTTTAATACTCCTGCAATCTAGTAGCCTCCAGAAAGGACTCCTCTCATTTACAAAGCGTAGAACAGGGCAACGGCAACACAATGTCACTATTTTCTGAAATGGTATATCATTTCACGGTCCCCCAGGACTCACCTAAGTTGAGAACTCCCATTAGTATCTGGATGATGCCCGAGAGGAAGGTGAGAATGACGGCGTACGTCGGTCCCCCATGCTTCACGTACTCCGCGGTCATGATGGACATGATGGCCGTCGGTCCTATCGTCAGGTCCTTGCAGCTCCCGAAGATGGCATACATGAAGCCACCCATGAATGCTGTGTACAGGCCGTACTGGAAAATAAGTGGTACGTACAACGCTGAAGCAAACAATCCCCCGATTCAGGCTGGCGGCAGAATTTAAGCGGGCAGCACTTGGCTCCGTAAGCGCTGAGCTACTCCGTTAACGATGTCAATGGCATATGCATTATTAACTACGGCCTAGTCCAGCCAGGGTGACGAATGGCAAAGTTGGTCTGTTGACAAAACAAAGTCAGCTTTTTACCAACCCAGCAATCTTCCACAGCACCGCTCGTTTACAACTTATATTCCCTACTTCAGACGGGGCATCTTCCCAGCAATTTCGGTGTTCCTGGCAAGTTGTTCCCTAGCTTTCCCAAGTGCGACATGAATTGCTCGGGTCACTTCCGGCTAGAAACGGACGAGCAACTCGGACAAATTTGAAGTGGCAGCAGCCAATCAGGGACGCAATATTTTCACGTGATACCCCATGCCAATGATGATGTCAACTAAAGACTTGGTTCTGGTTTGAAATTGATCGCTTTTAGGAATAAACCGTTTCAGAAAGACGAGTTAGTATTCTCAATGCCATTTAAAGATGAACAGACACGTTTATAGCGCGTAACTGTGTGTCTAAATAGTGCACAAGAAAAAATCAAATTTAATGAGGACGGCAAATCGCAGAATTTGGTTGCTGCGTGTGAACGCGGGCGGCCCATGTTGCTGGTGTTGCGACGTCAAGTTACTAGGAGAAATTGACCATTGACCCGTCTGAAGCTGGCCTAACAATGTGCCCTTGACGTGCCTGCAAGCTTTATTTCGCACAGTAGGACAGTGCCATCCTGACTCTCACCGTTTCCTCCACATTCCCCCGACATCTCTCCAACTTTCTCCCCGAACCTCAATGTTTTCCGTCAAGTTCCCCGACAGTTCCTCGGCTTTCCCCCCAACCGTTTGCCCTACTCACTCTCAATGTTTTCGCCAAATTCTCCGATGCTCTCCACATCGCATTTCCCCAGAACCCCAGACGCTTCCCCAGTTTTCCCCCATCCTTCCCTCTACACTCCACACATTTTCACGAATTCCCCAAGACTTCTCCATCCTTCCCCCAACTTTCCCAATGCATATTCCTGAAATGTCTTCCCCAACTCTCGTGTTCTTCAACTTTTCCCTCCCCATCCAGGCGAAAATTTCTAATTGGGACCAGTTGGCACCTCAACCGGTTTCAACTGGGACTAACTGGTACCAACTGGGAATCAAATGGGACCAATAGGAGTCCAACTGGGACCAGCTGAGGGGTCAACCGGTTTGAACCATTCCCAGTTGGGAGTCAACTGGTTTGAACCATTCTCAGTTGGCAGTCAACTGGCTTGACTCCCAGTTGGGAATGGAGTGAACTTATTACTGGGCACGTTTATATATTTATAAAAAGTAATAATAAAACTTTATATTTAACTAAATAATTTCTTTTAATTGGAAAATATAATTAGTGACAAAATGTGTTTACCTAAATGAACATTTAGTGCATTATTAAAATATATTAAAACATTTATTTAAATACCTACAGTAATTGTTTTCTTTTTTCTTTTAATAAATAAATTTATCTTTTGGCTAATCAGAGCTAGCCGGCCGCTGTGACACGGGGGTGCGGATTTGTGGTACACGCTGTCGACAGATGGTGCTGCCTATGCGACGCCGGAGCGCCGGAGTCTGACAGACGCGGTAGAAGACGCGACGCGGTAGAGAAGGGTCGCCATCACCAAAGTTGGCGTCGTTATGAAAATTTCAAAACTACAGCTGCGCTTCTTGGGACCCAACTGTACACACACCATGGTGGCAGCGGTGAACTTCGAGGATGGAAAGATGCAGTTCAGCGATCGGAGGGCACCCAGGAAAGACCGGACGGAAGAGAAAACCGCCGCGGAGAGCACAATGGCGAAAATGGCGGGAGGTCTACCTCGAAAATGTTCCACTGTTGTGACAGAGGCAAATGGAAATGTTGGATTGCAAGGTGGTGGATTGCACGGGTGAGCACCTTTCTTCACGCGATGGGGAGAGAAGCTGAGGATGTCTTCACTAACAGACGCCAGCGGCCGATCTTCCTTCATCTCACGAATACTACCTCTGAAAAAGCGATTCAATCGTAGCAAGCAAGTGGCTAAACCCGGAGCGTGTACGTCACCGAACCTATTATTTAGTTTTATTCTCCAAGTTTTTGACAATAAAGACTTGTCAACCTTCCATTTTGTGCCGTGTCTCATTGTTGCTGGAGTTGGCACCAGCGGTAACTGGGACCAACTCCAACTGGGACCAGTTGTAACTGGGACCAATTCCAGCTGGGACCAACTCCAACTGGGACCAGTTGGACAACTCCAACTGGGACCAGTTGCAACTGGGAATTGTTCCATAAACCAATTGCAACAGGGACCAGTTGGTCCCAGTTGAAAATTTTCGCCTGGGCATTTTCAACGCTTTCCCCAAATTCCACGACTGCTCCCGAGAAAATCAAACTCCCGAAAACTTCCGACCTTGCCCGTTATACTCCCCGACAAGGTGAGAACAGAAGGGAGGAGCTTCACTTGTTCTGCCTCCAGTGTAAGCTTCCTACCTTGGACAACGCTTCGGCGTCTCGTGAACCTCGAAGTCGCGCGCAGCCAAGGCAACGTGCAAGGCCCAGAAAGCGCGTTAGAAGCCGGGCGTTCCGATTGACGTGCTCTGCCATTCTCCTTCTGTCAGCTACTAGAGTAGGTGCATTCAAAAGTGCCAAGGGAACAACGAAACAAAAAACGGGGCGGCCCCCTCACCTCTATGGGGAGCTTTGCGAGGTCCGCCAGCGCCAGTCCCTGGGGGATGACGGTGAGGGCCACCGTCATGCCGGCCACAAAGTCCCCGTGGAGGTCCAGTAGGGAGTACTTGGGCAGCCATTTCACAATGGGCACCCTGTCTTTCCACCGCCGCACCGAGCAGCAGCGGTCCCGTGCCGTCCCACAGAGGGCGCCACAAGTGAACCCCTCCGACTCGTTGTTGGACCCCTCGTTGTCGGTCGAGTCGTCATTAAGGCGGTCGTCTGCGTGCAAAGGAAAAAAATAATGTATCAGCGAGGAGACGCGAGACGTTTGGGACGATGTGGACTACCTACATGCTTTGTTAGAATGGCAACAATAAGGTAACCTGTGCAGTTAATAAAGAAGAAGTGCCACTGTGATCTCTCAAAATGCTGCCCGAAAGGTTACTAGTAAATTTTTGCCACCAGACCTTGGCCAACAAATTTTTCTTTTCTTAACACTTCTGTTACCGAATTCGTGTTACAAATTTTTGTTAACAAATTTCGACACCATATTTTGTTAACAAATTTTTAACAACGTTTTACAAACATTTCCCAATCAATTTTTGTTAACACTTTTCAAAGTTTTTTTAACACTTTATGAGCAGACTGTTAAGAGACTTGCACATTTATGAACAGACTGTTAGCAGACTTGTTAAGTCTTATGAAAAGTAATTTGCTTACAAACTTTTGCAGATATACTTTTGCCAAGAGACTTTCGTCAAGCCTGCCAAGGACGTGTTTGCACTGTTCTGAGGGGCTTCAAAAAACGAGCTTACAGGATTGCTCCAACCAGCCTCCACTGCTCTAGGGCTACATTTTTACTTTGTATATGACTTTCTTAGGAAGTCGTGGATGCTAGACGCTGAACTGTTAGTTTTGACAGGTGTGTTAAGCATGTACTGCTGACACAGTGGCATGTGTCTAAATTCATCAAAAGCAATGCTCCTGAAATGTATATTGCTGAAGAGAGCTGTATTTCCACACGACTCTTAGACACCTCATGTTTCCCTCATTGTTCCTTTCCATCAACCATTGATAAATAGAGTATGTGGAGAAAAAAAAATTAATGAAAAGTAATGTAAACGTAATTGTCGGAAAACTTGAATAATCCAGCTCCCAGGGGTATCAACATCCCTGATGTTGAAGACTAAAATCATGACACATTTTACAAAAGGTGTACGGTACCAATTGCTCAGAATACAAAAACAAGGGTGAATGCCATAAAATTGCCTAAAACGACATTTGTGTCACATGAAATTAGCTCGAACCGAAAAAAAAAAAAAGAAAATAGTTCAGATTTCTCTTGCTTACAATCTAGAGATCAAAAAACTTACACAAAATCGAATTAACTAATTAACAGCAACCAATGGTTAGTAATCAACCCACATGAGCCACTGACCCTTAAACAAGAACAAAAAAGTAAGACCATCGTAAAGATCACAAAGAGAGACCCCATTATGAAGTTGTCACCAAAACGACAAGCAATGTATAAAATTAACGCAATTTTTCGAGGGCATACACCACCAAGGAGAAGACGACTGGAAACCTCTCAATTTTTCAAGGGCATCTGGCACTAGGGAGAAGACAAATGAAAACCTATTTGTATAGATCAATAAACAATGACCTCTCTTGGAGTAGTGTCTCGGCTTGAAGAGTTCATCTGGTTTCAACAGAGGGTGTAGCTCCGACTTGTGGTCCAAATCAATCATGGAGACTCAACAAAATTAATTGCACCCCACGGTAGTTCAACGCAGCTTTCAAGTAGCTTTGATGCTTCCACACAGGATCAGTTTCCCTCAATGCTGCACCGGCGCATTTCCAAAATTTGTCGACAGACCGCGACCTCGACTCCGTGATTCGATGTACTTGGTAAGCGACAGCACTATTTCAATGCAGACGAATCTTGCCCTCAGCTGTAACTGCCTTAGTGCATTGCTTTGTTGCCTCAACACGTTCCAACATCGTTTTATACACGTCGACGAAGCCTCAACATGCTCAAACGTTGCCTCAACAAATTTCGAGGCTGCCCGAACGCGATTCAATGTCACTCGAATCGCAACGGCGTTGGCCAAACCCCCTCAGACGCTGCTTCGACGCTTCTCAAGAGTACCTTAACAAACATTTGAACTACACCACAATGTCGCCTTAGCCCGGTTCGGTGTCGCTCAAAGTTTGCCAATACTTCGACACACTCAAGAGTCGCCGTGTCACATCACAATGTCGCTTCAACGTCCCCCGACGACACCTTGCTGATACACTTAAACCTTGACACCTCTCGGAAACGGCGTCGGCGTGCTCCAACGTATCCCTGCACTGCGTCCCAAGCTCGCCGATCGACCGGCACACCGTCCTTGACGAGCGACCGCAAACCAGAGAGTTGTGAAAACAACGATCCAGTCGGGAAATAAACGTTTGCCCGACAATCTTCGGCGAAAGATAACGCCCCCATTGTTTGCACGTGACCTTCCGAACCCGTATCACAGGAGAGGTGCGCGATGAAGCCAAGATAGGGAAGAGATAGGCGTGCTGCGATTCTTCACCGTTTGCTTCCCCAAGTTTTTCGACCTCATTTCCGCCTTTCTGGCGGTCGAAACGTTAAAGTGCCGGAGACAAAGAGGTGCGGTATGATGAATAATTATTGTTATAATATTTCCATTCGCGACTCCGACAACCTATAGGAGCTGCTATGATCAGGCAGATATAGCAGTCTAAAACAGGTCAGGCCATGCTGTGTGCGAGCTCCAAGCACAACGCTCGGGTTTTGGCAGGCAAGAATTGGACTCGAAACGGCTTACCCTGATTTTTATCCGCCAAGTTTCGAACCTGCGGCAATGTGTTGGCGCAAGCAAGCTTCCAAACGTTTGAAGCGATGGAAGGACTGCAGTGCTAATGGACGCTGATAAATGTACAGTGCCTGGTTAACACGATAGCAAAGGTTGCATTCAGAGCGACCTGGGCGACACGCTGACAGTAACAACATAGTCACCAGGACAACCACCCCAATCACTGGTAACCGCCGAAAGCCGCACCAGCTGCCGACGACAGGTAATCACGGAAGCCACAAGAGACGGGTAGAAATCTCGAAGGGATCTGTTACGTTCAGTTCAGTGTTTTTCTACTAGGTGCCATTTGTCTTGCTGGAGTCGCAAATACTTGCTTTAAAATTAAAACCGTTGTTCCCAAAAAACCAGTACTCTCATTTGTGCATCAATGTCAAAGTCAAATTGGACGTTTAGTGTTTAGTGTAAAGTCGGTCTGCCAGGATGGGGCGACACTGGTTTACACTGTAGATTAGCAATTTTGCCAGTGCAGTACGACTGCTAACCTGGGGTCTTTAACGTGCTCACGCAGTAGTGATACACGACCGCACACCGGTACGATGCTCATTCAGATCGAAACGGGCTGGGGTGGGGCTCGAACCCAGGATACCTGGGTTCTGCAGCGCGAGCTTGCGCTCCATGCGCGTCGAGCTGGGTGTGCGCTTTAGCCCACTCGGCCACCGATCCCCCATGAGGTACTGTTATGCTTCTATCAGACCCTCACTGGCCCTCTTTTCACATTGCCTCCTTTGGGATGTGGCCATTCTCCATTTGCGACAAAACTAAAAATGCTCAAAGAAAAGCCAGCATGTTAGCCGCCATGTTGAGAGCTGGTTTTATGCAACAATTACACGCCCCAGCAGCTTGAACAAGCACTAAATTCATAGGAAACACCATTCTGACCACGTCCCCAGAAAATAAAAAGAACCCCCAGGCTTGAGATTAGATGTGCAACTTTCCTTGCAGATGTTCCTGAAATCTCAACTCAAAGCTGATAAGACCAAGCCCTTTCATGCATTTCAGTGGTTAGTAATCTAATCAGCTCCAAGCTCTCCAAGATAAACCTCTATCCAATGGAGGTTTATCTTGTTTGTTGGTTTTCTGTCTGTATTTTTAGTACCAGGGACGCACTTTTCAGAGCATTTGGCTTCCATCTAGTTTTTGAAATGCCTTACGAATTTGTTGGCACACATAAATGACTAAATAAAAAAATCCTTATGACAAATTTCTGTGTTGTAAGCATAGACCCTCACTATAATGAATACATCTTGGAGCTTTCGACACAGACAAAATTTAAGATTAAAATTCACAATAGTTTGCGAGACAAGTTAAGAAAAATTCAAAAACACGGCCATCCATAGCCTCTGAATTAATAAAAAAATAAAGAGGTCCTCTGGATCCAATAGAACATAAAACATTCAGATAACTCTGCTGTCCGGGGGGAATTAAAAAGGAACATTATATGGGTGTCGTTTTACATCGGCCACCCTAGAAAAGTTCAATATATGAAGTTCTTAGCAAAACCTATTGATAAGCAGAACTTTAAATAATATAAGCACTCAATATAAGTGTTGGACATAACTGTTCCACCCAACTATCTCGCATATCCTTAACGTTAGCCAGCCATATATATATATAAATTAATGCAACACGGCACAAACAAAAATAAGCAGTTCGCTCGTTTGTTTTTGAGAACTAGAA
Source organism: Ixodes persulcatus (assembly GCA_013358835.2). Lineage (NCBI taxonomy): Eukaryota > Metazoa > Arthropoda > Arachnida > Ixodida > Ixodidae > Ixodes > Ixodes persulcatus. The sequence continues at coordinate 617,847 of JABSTQ010011268.1, forward strand.
GGCTGCCCCTAAATCCACTGACCTGATAAAGCGTACACATCTGAAACACTAACATAAGCGCAAACACCAGATGTTTGTCACTACCCTGTTTTAGGGGAACCCAGAGAAGCTCAAATGTTAGATTCATGCAAACTGCATCGTCTGGGATACATCCTGAAGCATACTAGAAATTCAAGACAACAATTTTTTCACAAGCAACACATCTGAGATGCGAAAAGTATCCTCGACCTTCCGTGAAAACAAAACTATAATCCGAGGTACAACTTAACGCCACCAGAAAAAGAATACACCCGGTAAGCTCGGTCAGTCGCAGAGAATCAAACCGACGACGACCTCCCGGCAAACTCGGAGCTTCCAATAGCACGCCTTGGAAAGGAGAACGAGCACAACTGGTGACCGACGGAAGAGGAAAGAGCACAAGAACTGTTGACCGACAGGAGTACCTGGACATTCGATATCCGTCTGCACTTTCGTGTAGCCGTTATCGGCAGGCATGTTGACATGGACGGACGCTTGGGTGCCCAAACGACGACGCCAGGCAAACGACTGAGAACACTGTTCAAACGAACGAGGTCGAACGGGCAAACGCTGATGACGTCCGCCCTATTTGTCTCGCCGCACCAGCACCCGCCTTATCAAACAATGAGCGCACAAGAACTGGGGAGGCAGCTTTTTCCTTCCGCGGCTATCGCCTGGACCATCGGTAGATCTGATGCAGCTCACGATAAGACGTGCGGCTCTCGTGACGAAAGTAGGATAGCATTCATCAGTGGCATAGATTAGTTTATGAGGGGGGGGGTTGGCCATGGAGCTGGGTCACCACCCTTTAGATTAGTATGCCGTAGTGCATAAATTTCCACGTCAACTAAAGAGTGGAGTTTGATTCCGAAAACCCCTCTCTGCATATATCATTGGCATCCACAGAGGTACTGCAAAGATTAAACAGCCTGACCCGTTGGTTCTGCCCATTAGCTGAAGCAATTATGCGGCATCACGACAGCCTATGCTTGGCGCCAACTATTTTGTGCAGTGTTGGCAAGGGTGGGGCAGCTTCGGCCAATATTCCCACGCTGTTAAAGACAACATGTGCAAACGCATGGCTTCGTTTGATGTCTCCTTCGTACAAAAGTGCATGCAAATGAGACGCACAACGAATCCATACTTGTTCTCGCAGCAGTTCTAGGCTGCAGAAGCCATGCAAGCCTTGACAAATGAAGCACAAAATATTTGACGCCGACTATAAAACACAATAAGAAAAAGGCAGAAAGGAAAGAACTGACGATATCTGCAACCATTTCAAAAAGGAACCATTCGTTTCCCCGATAGTCGCTTCAGTAAGCTCCGTTGCAAACTAAAGTTCATCAAACCTTCGTATAGAAACTCAGTTTAGAAAAAGTCACAAGTCCAACCATCAACAAATTATTTAAAGCAAATAAAGTCCTGAAAAATCGACTCCAGCAGGTCTGAAAACCTTTCCCATTCTGTGTTTGTCAGCGAAAGAGGGAAGAAGCCCCTTTTGGCGCAAACTTCAAAACTGAGGTGAAACACACTCGTCTGAAGTACCGGCTTGGACTGTAACACTTGGGGAGTTTTATCTCCATTCTGTCTCAGTAGAACGGAGTGAAGTTCCAGTGAAGATAGCCCACAGACCGCAAGAGCCAAGCTGGACAGATCTCAATGGAAAGCCCTCGAATAAGGCTTGTTTGGATATTTGAGGCTTCTCAGTAAGCCCTCACCCAAACAAAGTCTACCGTTGGAGGACCATACCATCAATGTGTAAAGAGAATCCTTTAACTGCGTTTTTTTGCAAGCATATGAAGGTATCTAACCTGCAGAGGACAATATCTTGCCTGCAAAGAGTACATTCCTGTGCATTCTTTGCCTTCTACAAACACCGGTATATTGCCTTCATCCACTATCTAATCTATATGAGGGGTAGTAGTCTGCATTTGAACAAGGCTTTGGGAGATGTGGGGGCTGTTACGACATCCGCCGGAAGCCACTTTTACGACGCCTGGCCCTGGCCAAGGATTTTCACGGTCCCTCGATATCATGCAGGACTTCAAGCTCGTTGCATCTTCAAGCTCGCTGAGTCTTCAAGCTCGTTGCGTCATCGTCAAGTGCAAACATAACTCAAACACCAAACAGGTCACCCTGTACTGCACCCGTGTATTGCAGGAAAAACATGCAACTTTTTGCTGGTTCCCGCTACCGATATCTGCACCATTTGCATGAGGCGTCGTAGTTACAGTTTTCAGAAAATGCACTCATCGATGTCACACAGACGCTCCTGACCTGTCAATCAGAAACATCAATACCGTTAATTATTTTTGTTTTAAATTAATTTTCAGCTGGCAAATTAATTAAACACTGGCATGTTATTTGTATTTATCCAACAAACTCCACAAGGCTGTCACTGAATACCGGAAAGTAATGCGCTTCTAAATAACGCCTTCATGAATCGGGGGGGGGGGAATTTTCAAACGGGGAAAACAACCTTTTTCTGAGCAGGTTGATGGACTTGCACTACAGCTGTTTCCCCTTCACTTGCTTTTTACTGGCATGTACTAGTTTCCAGTGAACAAAGTCACAGCTAGAGCTGCACACATTGAATGAGGTCAACAGTGTTTTGGCTGTGACCCTGATGATGATGATAAATACGAGCCCATCCAGCAAAACATTGATTGTTTACGATGCTGAGAATCTTGTAGCTCTGTCTTCAGTAAGACAGTAGCACTTACTTTTGAGAGAGCAGAAAAAGAAAATTCTAGCGCAGAATGAACCAACGAAACTTGGAAATGATAAGCATACAAGATCAAAGCTCGTCCAAGTTACGAGTCATTCAAAATCAGCTAAGCGTTTCTGCCAAGAAAGAAATAAGCTAAAGCAAATAAACATTGTGTGCTATCAGAAAGACACCCCTGCTGGAGAGGACTTTTGCCAAGATAAAACCAAAGCATAAGAAAAAGGCGTTGAACCAGGCAACACTATCAAATGACAAGAGGAACTGATAACAAACAAAAAAAACATTGTGGCATACGTTATGGCTGGGGTTTTCGGATAAATCTGAAAAACTTGGAAAAACACTCGCCAGTAACTTTTTCGTCAACTCGGATTTATCTCAAAAACTCAAAATTTTGAGGTCACGATGGCAAAATGAAAAGCAACAAAAAGGAAAATGGCGGTGTTTTACGAATAAATTTTGTGATAGCACAGGTTCGGTGGTCCTGAGGAGAGGCCACTGTAGTTTCGGGTGAAATCTCGGGCTATCGACAAATGAGGGTTTACCACTTATCTCGTCGAGGTCCCTTCAGAACTACGGGTCATTGTACTTCAGGGTCACAACAAAAGCCCCTGTTCCGGCTTCCAGCTTAGAGCATACTGCTTGCGCGTCTTAGAGGGAGGAGGGTGATGTTTTGATTACAGCGAAAGCTCTGAACCTGTAGGTTGCATAGGAGGGGCCAGGGCAGCTGGAACTTATATGCATCCCATCGACCTCGTCAGGTGTTTAGTTAGTTCAAAGTATTGACGTTAATTGAAGCCACACTTCTTTGTAAGACTTGCCAAACAAAGCGGGAGAAATATAATTCAATGAAGATGGGTTCTTATGCATTGAGGGCATGTTAGTGTACGGATATTATTTTTAGTTTTAATCTTGAAAACTTGGAAACAGTTAAAATTACTCCAAATTTCGAAAAATTGAGAATTAAAAAAAAATATTAACTCCGATAAACACTAAATTTATGGCGAAAAATAATCTCCGAAAACACGGAATCCTAGTTATGGCCGCCAGTGAAGAAAAAAAAAAAAAGCAGTGTGCGGAGTCATAAGAAGGTTACGCTTGCATAGGGTATTATAAAGCCAGCTAGATTTACGTTCATGACAAGAGAAAACGCTCAAATCACACATTAAACGTGGAGTCGACGGTAACATACGTTGTAGCAGTCGAGATGTGCTTGGTGCATCGTCGCTTTCGATAGGCACGACGACGATCATTGTCGAGATAACGCAACTGAACCGCGCGCGCTGACCTATGATCGCCCAAAGATGACATCGGGACAGGCGGCCGGTGGGCGTTGCTACACGCCATCGGACATGTTTCTCGCGGATACGGGATTGTGTTAGGCGATATTAAACTACGTCGAAAGCGTTGGGAGATATTACCGAAAGGAAAACTCGGGATTTAGGATCTGAATGACATCGAAGGAGTCACCAACACCACCCCTCCGCGGGGGGAGGAAAGAAAAAACAGCTGTTTCGTGTTAGGGTTGCCAGCATGGATTTTCTTTGCCGCTGAGGGAAGCGCCGCGCGCCACTGAGATCAGTGGGTGTGCTGGTCACGGCCTCGCGTCTCACCGTCTCACGGTGGTGCTTGTCCTAATGGTGCCGGTCACAGGGTCATGCTATTTGTGCCTTTAGTTCTTTAAACCGCAACACTATGTTCTTTTCTTTTCTTTTTTTTTCTTTTTTTTTTTTTTGGGGGGGGGGGGGGGGGGGGAGTGTTTTGTTGGTGGGCATTTCAAATGGGTCTTCAGTCCCAATTTACACAGTGCAGAGTGCAGCCCAACAGTAGTAGTCTTCAAGTCACAAAACAATCGGTATATTTTTTTTTTCTATTTTTAATATTGAGTTTGTGCCTTCGATGATACGCGACTTATTATTTTTGGTGCGCGTGTCGAAACCATAGAAAACTGCTCTCTTCACGGAGAAGAGAGAAGGTAGTTGTAGTAGATAGTTTTTCTCGTCCGCTACGGTATCCGCAAAGAAAACGCCGCAGCTGCACATGCGCGCCGCCAGCCTTGTCTGCATAGTTCAAGGTCTTGTGGCGGATTACGGAGCGCTATGTGAGTGCTTAGCGGGCTGCGGAAACGGCCTACTAAAACTCTTTAGTGAGCGCGACTTAAACGGCCTGTTCTCGATTGGCGGTTTTCGGGCGGAAATAAAACGAATTTCGGGCCGCAAATTATGTTCTGGGTAGTTGGGCTCTCATAGATTTTCTGAAATTTGTGATGGGAATGCGTTCGGCGATGCGTAGTTCATTCTTGCTGTAAAAATAACTTGAAAAAACAGTTAGGGCGCAGGCGAGCTGGTGTAAGTTTACCATTTTGTTAGACCACCTGAGACTGGGTGGAAGAAACACGACGACGTCTCAAAACACAGCTCATCACCACCTGAGACTGGGTGGAAGAAACACGACGACGTCTCGAACACAGCTCATGAGCTGTGTTTTGAGACGTCGTCGTGTTTCTTCCACCCAGTCTCAGGTGCTCTAACAAAATGGTAAAAATAACTTGTTCCTTATTGGGGGGGGGGGGGACACGTTGTACGTGCGCAAAATGAGAGCGGTTGCAGATCGGCAACTAATTCGTTTTTTTTTTTTTCCTTCACAAAACTGCAACGAAATAACAGAAATTTTTTTTCGGAAGAAGGTGTTCGTTTTTTTTTTTTCTCACATGTGCCTAGATAAACAATATAACAAAATACAAGCTGCAAATTCTTTCAACGTTAAAATCGCCGCACCGTTAACGTGCGTCACGCAGTGGTGGTGCACGTCCGCTCGCCGCAGGAGCGTAGCCAGGGGGCGGGGGGGGGGGGGGGGGGGGGGCTTATGGGGCTTCAGCTTCCCCCCCCCCCCCCGGAAATCCAGCCTACCAGGCTATAATATACACATGCTTTTTGACAACCCCCCCCCCCCCCCCTCCCCCCCGAAAATAATTCCTCGGCAGGCCACTGGCTCGCCAGTACAATGATCCAGATCGAAACGGGCAGGGGTCGGGGTTGAACCCTGCAGCCTTGGGTTCTGCAGCTCCGAGCTGCGGCGCGTAACACTCCCGGCCAACGATCCCTCCTATGTGGAACTCATTACCCGACCATAGACTCACTTACCGTGTGTTTACGCTCGTATTTTTATAGGTGCAACGGTTGCTGAATATTTTTTTTTGTGCTGTTGTTTTAGTATGTAGTCCAGTATTGATGTATGCTCCGCTCGCTATTTAGTTATTCTCGTATTCCCACAGAAAATAAATGATAACGATGATGAAATAAAAGACTGACAATAATGTACTCCCAATAAAACAAACATTGTTTTCTTACCGCGAAAATGAACTACGAATCGGCTAACGCTCAGTTTCCGCTAAAATGTAACTCTATGCGGTTCAAAACAGACGCCACCAGTTTTTAGAGCTTATAATAATAATAACGGTTTATCTTCATTACACCTAATGGTGGAGCCAAGAAGAAAAGCCGCGTTACGCGGCTTGACGAGTTCTCGGCCCCAGTACATTCTGCAGGAGTTTTGGAAATATCAATATCCCAACAAAATCGTGAATAATCACAATGATTACGGAAAAAAGAAGAATAGAAAACGTCACTGAGCACCATAATAGTCGAAATTCGTAAATCAACACAAAACATACGTTTAAACTGAGAAAAAAAAATTCTTATCACATCAATTCATATATGCAAAATCATGCATGACAGAGCGCAATTCACCTAGAGTTAATCTATCTATAAACACACCTTCAGAATGTAATACACTTAGAAGCTTTGGGGTTCGGTATGCCAACATTTCCCTCCCAGCGTTTAGCCGACACGTTGGTACGTGCCAGTAATCTGGATTACGAATTTGGTATGGTACGATATGTTGTTGTAAGCAAGACAATTCTACCAGGGACGAAGAGTTATAAAGAAATTCTGGTCTAAGTTTTGTGGATAGCCTATAGTTATAAAGACTGTGAATACTGAGTATATTATAAGTTTTAAACAGGTTTTCTGTGTGCGAAAGATAAGGTACGTTTCCAATTACTCGCAACATTCTTTTTTGAAGCAGGTGCACTTTCTCAAGATAGTTGCAGTGGTAGTGCCCCAAACCAACGAACAACAATTTAAATGAGAATAAAATAGTGATTTGTATAATAATCTTTTAGACAGATGTAGGAAGTATATACCGATGCCGACATAATTCCCACAGTTCTTGAAAATTTTCTATTTAAATATTCAATATGGTTATCCCAGGACATATTCTGAGAAAACACTACTCCAAGTGTTTTGAAATTATCAGTTAATGCGATATTTACCGAGTTTAAAGTAATGGTGTTTATCGGAGGGAGAATTGTATGCTTAGATCGAAATGCTACGGCTTTAGTTTTACTTGTATTTATTAGGGGCGAAGCTCCTTAGGGTCTAGCCTTGTCCGTCCGTCCGTCCGGCGTCCGTGCTCGCAAAAAAAGAAAAATGTTTGCGCAGTCGACAGGATTCGAACCTGTGCGGGGAGACCCCAATGGATTTCTAGTCCATCGCCTTAACCACTCGGCCACGACTGCGGGACGAGTAGGGGGCTCTGAGATGTGGTAGTAACTCAAGAGCTGGGGATGTCATGGATGAAACGTTGCATGTAGCCGCTCAACGTCTATACAGGAGAGGGCGCTGCGGTCAAATGCGTATATAATCGCGTTAAACTTTGCATGCATGGCTCTGCATTTCACCGACCATAAAGCAGTAATAATAAAGTCGAAACGCAACCCGGAACTCAGCACTACATATGAGCAATAAAAAAAAAAAAAATCCGCACCATCAGCACTACCTATGAACAATAAAATCAGTATCATCAGCACCACCACAGCTTCGCCCCAATCAACATCATTCACCACGTGGAGATGCCGGTCATTTTTTAAGCGTTCTTTTTTGTCCATACCAATATCTGGCCTAACAATAGGTTCACTTTTGACACGAGCTCCTCAGGATCGTCCGCAGCATACAGAAGAGTTGTATCGTCAGCATATATTATCAACTTAGTTGTTTGGTCAATATTCACAATGTCATTTACATATACGTTAAAGAGAAAGGGGCCTAAGATACTTCCTTGTGGTACTCCAGAGACTATGGGTTTTATACTGGATGAAAAATTATTACGACAGACATATTGTTTAAGATTTTCGAGATATGATTGCAATAAAAGAAGGACTTGCCGTTTACTCCGTAACATTCAAGTTTTTGCAATAAGAGCTTGTGGTTCAAATAATCAAAAGCTTTCGTAAAGTCAATACTCCCAAAAATAGTATTCTATCTTCTAGATTACGTAAAATAAATTCCTTTTCTTCAAGTAACGCAAGCTCAGTGGAATGATGCTTTGGAAATCCAAACTGGGATTTTGTAATTTGCTTATGCTTATCGAAACAATTTCGAGAGCCGTATATGAACAAGTTTTTCTAGCCCCTTTGAAAAAAAAAAAACAGGCAGTATGGAAACTGGTCTATAATTATTTACATCATTTTTATCACGTTTCTTATGCAGTACATAAACTTTTGCTATCTGCATACGCTCAGGGAATACACCTTCATACATAAATTAAATATACAAGTCAAATAAGGCATATCATTATGTCTCTGCTACGAGTATTATTTAAATTCATAAATGCTTTAAAAACCTCGGAATCGTCAACCGGATCCAAAAAGATCGAATTTGCAGTTCTCTTTTAAATATACTTACAAGCATCATCATAGTAATTTATATTCACTAAATTTACAAAATGGTCATTGAACATATCAGCTAAAGCAGTATTCTTTATTTCTTCGCCGTTTATATACAGCTTCTCTAGGTGTTTATTTTTTTTTACCACCCCGTAGAATCGTATTAACTTCTTTCAAAGTGACCTCAACATTTACAATTGTCGAGTTAAAACTGTTATGGTAATAACGTTCCCCTATAGCTTTTCGAAATTCACAGATGGTTTCTATAACATTTGAACTTTTTTAAATCCTCTTGATTTCTAGTTTTGTTAAAGTTATGAAATAGCTGATTTTTTATAATAATTTTTGATAGAAGGCTTGGGGTAATCCACGGCTTTCGATTTTTACGCGACGATTTAAATATCTTATAGGGGGAATCCTTCGCATAGATCGTCTGAAACCTATTAAAAAAGTGCTATATGCTATATTGGGATCAGTCTCAGTCAGAACATCATTTCAACTCGTGCTTACAATATCGTTGCGAAACATGTCGAGATTGTCCGGCGTTCTGTTTTGAAATTGTTTTAATGACCGAATGTCTCGTTTTGGGTGAAGAAATTCCTTTATGCGCGATTTTGTGAAATTTTCGCGATTTTGAAAATTTTCAACGAGAAAATGTCGGCCAACAAACAAGGACCACGAGCTCATGAAGCAGAATGTTGTCAGCTATCGGGAACGGGGCTTATTTCCTGCTTTAGATTTTCAAAAAATCGCAATAACTTTTGAAGGAGATAAGGGCTTATGTTCTGAAACTTTGACAGCTGGTCAAGTCGCTAGCGCTACATTTGGGCAGAGCCGTGTATTGGAAGAGTTTGGCCATTCACTTGGTTTGAATAGGCGAGCATCTCGTGCCCAACCAAATGCCGCGAAACAGCCCCTAGCGGTGGTCATGAGCTCTAAAAATGCGACTTGACTAATTTAAGCCGTTTTTTGCGTCGCTAGAGTAAAACAGTTGAACTCTTTGTGACTGAAATCTTGGCGCATATGAGGCTTTCGTCACGTCCATATTAAACGGTGCAATAAACGAACGTGAGCTCCAAACCAGAGCAAACAGCGTAGTTGCCATATCATCGCTGGTGATTTGCTATTGACGCCATTGCCACCGAGACGTCGAGATTGAACGCTTCTATTTCACGCTTTATATGTCGTTTCCAGTATTGTGACGTCGCTGTCTGCTGATTGGTCGACGTTGCCTCGCACTTTCAGTTTAGGCTCTAACCGCGGGGAAAATATTCGGCGCCGGCGGCTGCCCTTGCTCCGCCCTTTGGCCAAACTCTCCCAATATAGGCTCTGCGTTTGGGCGGAGACAAAATGTTCGGCGATGCGTCGTTTGTTTCTGCAATAAACAAAATATATTTTTTAGAGGGACACGTTGCATATTTGCAATAATTATAGTCAAAATGTATTCGGCATTATAAAGAGTTGTGTAAAGCAGTGTTCCCCAAACTGGTGAACACGGCTTCTCTGCGGTGGCGTCGGTGAAAACAAAGAACATCGAGCCGGAACTAAAACTTGCGGTGTCCAAACTCCGCCCTCGCTTTGAGAATGTTGGCTCTAACAAACAAGCTCACTTTAGTCATTAGAAAGAATCATTCCTGTTGGCATGCAATTTATTTTCTATGGTTTCTAAAAGTTGGGATGTGGAAAAGGGGGAGGGTGGGGTAGCGACACCATTTTTGTACATTTTGGTGGGTCGCAGGTTAGCAGAGTTTGGGAAGCAAAGCAGTAAATTCACTCAAATGAGTGAATGAGTGGCTACGTGCGAGTGTGGTCCAAGTTCAAAAGTGCAGCTCCCATTTACTTCGTGTTCGTCAAGATTGATACTTCTATTCAGCTTGACAAGAATGAATTATACAGGACAGTGCACGAACAAAAACAAAGTAGCAAGTACAATCTGCAACAATATATATATATGCTAGGAAGTTTATTGTATGTATTACAACAGTTTCGCCGAGAGGATCGGCTTCGTCAAGAGATGGCATACATGCATGCCATCTCCTGACGAAGCCGAGCCTATCGGCGAAACTGTCATAATACATACAATAAACTTCCTCATAGCAACTCCGAAAGTACGGATCATCATCGTACGTGTTCTCCAAAGTAGTAGTAGATTTGGGTTTTGTGGCGCAAAAGCAACTAAGGCTATGATGCGCCAGTTCTCCAAAGAGGAAAAAAAGGAAAATATGCAGATGAATGAACCGTACTTGATTGAATGAATCAAAGGTTTACGAAACCGCTGAAAGTCAAAATAAACGGTGGAGCCAGAATTTTAACTGTGGGTATATGTGTATAAAATGGTTCAAGTCAACTTCTAAGTTGACTTGAACCCTCAACCTCAATCCTCAACCTCAACCTCAACCCTCAACCTCAACGTAATCCCTCAACCTCAATCTCGACAAAGATGGCTTCGATGAACTGGCGTCTCTGTAGATGTAAAGAAGTTTACTAAAATGGTTTCCTGTAATCGGCCACCTAAGCGCTTCCCACAAACAAACGCGATGAGCACCGCGCCGCACACTCTAGGTAACCACCGAACGAAATAAAACGTGACAATATTCTAGATAAGCCCGGCCCGCCTATAGGCCCACGGCTGCTGCTTCTCCCGCGCAAGCGAACATGGGCGAAAGGAAGGATACGTACCCATCGTGTGGGTTCTCGTGACCGGCTTGAGCTTCATGGAAACACGACCAAGCTCGACAGCGAAACCGATCAAAAACTGCGCTTTCGTAGAAGTCCTTCCGGCCCGTCGTTCGTCAGCTCGACGTTACCCCCGTTGCAAGCGGCGGCGAAACGGCCATGGCGTCTAACAACATGTACCATCCGACTCGAAAGGGACAAAAACAATGTCCCCCCGCTGTCGGATCGGGCTGGGGTAGGCAGCTGTCGCTCGGATGGCTCGATAGAGAATGCGACTAGTCGGGTCGCACAGCTGTTTTAGCGAAGCAGAAGCGCTTGGCTGACAAGCGGAACAATATAAATTCGGCCTGAATAGATCCTTTTCAAAAATTAGAGCCATGTGATGACTTAGAAAGCAGTTTCACTTTAGAAAAACCAATGGTGGTCATGCAACTGTAATTAGTAGGGATATGAAGGGGAAAAAGAAGTGCCCAAGGGAAGGAGGGGCGTTTCGACCAAACGGTCTTTTTCAAGAGAAGTGCCAAAGGGAAGGAGGGGAACGACGTTTATACCAAACAGGTCTTCTTCAGGAAGACCGTTTGGTCGAAACGTCGTTCCCCTCCTTTCCTATGGCACTTCTCTTTCCCTTCATATCCCTACTAATACACTAACAGTGCCCGGCAGAAACCCACATCTTCAACTGTAATTTCATCGAGTACAGTCACCTTCGCACGTCAATGGCAGATGAGAATAGGTTCTTGGATCACCTTATAATTATCTCTCGATTTGATTATCAAAAAGCCTCGGAGTCACACGTCTACCAAGAGATTGTTTGGATCAGCGTCTTCGATGAACGCTTATGCAGCCGTTGTATCTCATTCGCGCGTTGTGTTGTACTGACCTTAGAACGAACAGGCCTCATACATCCTCCGTTTGCTATAGTTATCTTCAACTTCTTCCTTCGTCAGCCTCATTCCCCCCTTGCGGAGGAAATGAGCTTAACAAATAAATACCCTCCAATCACAATTTTTAGGTAACGATGTATTCAAGTTAAAATTTGCGACTCTTCGTAACTGAAATGGTAGCGCACGTGACGTTGTCGTCACGGCGCCATTCGGAACGCGCACAATCTTTCTTTTGATCGCGGCCGCGTCCACGACGGAGTGGACGGTTAAAACTGCGGATTTGGCTCGTGGAAGTTTTGACCCAAACCACGAACGCGCACCCCACATTTGCAGTTTCGCCTCATGTTTCAGGAATTTTTTTTTCTCGTCACTCAGCACTTTGAAACTCCCCTTTTTCAACAATCTTTTAAGGTTAGGTATACATTCATGTACTTTATGCCTCATCCCCCCCCCCCCCAAAAAAAAAAAAAAAAAAAAAAAACAAACGGCGTCGCGTTATGCGTCATTTTAGCTCATTTTTATTTCGCAAGTTATCACGCAAGGGGGGGGGGGGGGGGGGGGGGGGCTGCGATATGCCGCTCCACCCCCAGCTCCCGCTGACCCACTGACCCACCATTTTTCACGAGCTGAAGGAGCTCTGGGGCATCAAAGACCCTTTCAAGAGCGATTTTGTTTTAGGGTAGGTAACACCTAGGTAGCGTAAGCTACCGCCCATTATAAAGGGTACATTCGTTATCCATCCATCCATCTAAAAGAAAACAGAAAAAATACACGGCAGCGTAGCTCTGTGCGGCAGGGTGGAGCATATCAAATGTAGTCGCAATTCATTTACAACAATAGGATACAGCAGGGAACCGAGAATATTTGTTTCTAGATATTAGTCTCGAACATTGCGGTTTGTTTACGTGCTCCAAGATGAACATCGTGTAACTCCACACATTCTGTATGGTTACCAATCGTAGTATACAGTGTGAATCCGATGACACGTTGGCTTTTTGAAAGGACCGCATGAATCGGTTTCTTAGCGTATCGCGCTACAATTTACTACTGAAAGGCCCATAAGTGGTGCATTTAATGTTTGAAAGTAAAATTAAGAAGTACAAGTTCCCCTGAGCAGAAGGGGGAAAAAAAAAAAAGGAGGAACATGTTTCTGCCTTCATACAAACGCCTAACCTAAGGCTTTTTTTTTTTTTTTGCGGGAGATTATAATTATTATTGAGGGCCGTTGCGCTAGTTATGACAGAAAAATGATTAAGAGGAAAAGGAAATACAATTCACTTACATTTTATCATCTTAATTGTTTCAAAATAAACGCCACAGTGACCCACCATGTATTTGATGATTGCAAAAAGCTAAGCCTAGGCCCCAAGAAATAATTTTTCTTTCTTACTTTTTACTCGTGCGAACTCCTCTTTCAATATGTGTACTAACGAAATGCACCACCTAATTACATCTATCTGCTAAATTACATCGCAATCGGTTACAAAATTTATACGGTCCCTCCGAAGGGCAAGAACACCATCAATTTTACACTGTATACAGAGCAGGACACATCGAGCTTGGAGACAGCATGCGAGGTGGGAAGCATCGTATTAGTCAGACTGGAGACTACATAAAAACTTCGTCAGATTTATAGAAGGAACGACTAACGGAATAGGTAAATCATTGAAGAGCGCAATATTTAACCAAAACAGCTACCCAGCTGCGTTAAATCACTCAATCACAGCTTTGAGAATCCGTAACTATGCATGTTCCGAGCGAATTTTAGAATGACATAGACGCAAAAACCTTGCGTACACGAAGGAATTACGTCGGCGCCATGCGTCGGCGCATTTATTTAAAAATGCTTACAAACTAAAAGGTTCCGAAATTTCTATCTCCGACGACTACTCAAAACAGGTATACGCTTACTTCGAAAAAAATTGTGGGATAGTGCAGACGTTAACAGGAGGCAGGGAGGCAGGGTAAAACTCGTCTACAACAAATTGATAATCAACAACTTGTCTTACACGTGGGACACGGAAAATGACACCAGAATTTGTATTTCTACACCAGAACGTTCCATGACGTCTGTTGAAGGTGCCATTTCACCGTGCACATGTCGTACCTTGTTCGAAATCTTTGAAATTAATAAACGTCAATGCCAGAAGTGTTGCTAACAAAATCGTTGACCTTGAGTGTTTGTTGTATGATCACGAACCTGACATTGTTGCTGTAACAGAAACGTGGCTGCATAGTTCTATTCATGATTCAGAGATTATTCCCCCATCGTATAACATTGTTCGGAACGATCGCGAATCACGTGGGTGGGGGGGGGGGGGGGGGGGGGCGTTGCCGTTATCCTGAAAAATCATTTGGATTTTGTTGTAATCGATGACGCTCCTGATATTGAGTGTTTATGGCTAAAGCTTACCGGATTTGCTCCGCCAGTCGTCCTCGGCGTAGTCTATCGTCCGCCAAATGCTTGCTCATCCGTTCTTAATCTTCTTGCTGATTTTGTTTTTAAGATTAGACAAAAATACCCGGTTCTTGTGATGGCTGGTGATTTTAACTTACCATTAATTGATTGGGATTCTATGTGTAGTGGCAGTGATTGCCCTAATTCATCCTTGCTAGTTGACCTGGTTTATGATAACAATCTACTTCAAATTGTATAGTAGTCCAACACGAATCACCTCGTCTTGTCAATCTACACTAGACCTCGTGTTTCTATTGGAACCACTTGCGGCACGTGCGTACGACTGCCAAGTGGTGGATGGGATCTCTGACCATCAAATGGTACTCGTTGAGTTTTCTACTTCAACACTTCGTCCTTCATTACGTAAAAGGATTTCTAGGCGTGTGTTTAATTTTTCTAAAGCAGTACTTGACGCGCTTGAGGCGTCGTTTGATTCTTTTTCAAACATGTGTTCTGATGGTTCTTCTATTGATATCCTTTGGAATTATCTTAAAGAAGCCGTGCTTGAATGTTTACGAAGGTTTGTTCCAACGAGTATCAAAGTTACCAGAAAACATAATCCATGGATAACTCGCGATATCCTACATCTAAAACGAAAAATCAATCGTGCCAGGAAGGGCAAAAGACGTTTAAATATCAATGAAATGCGTACAAGACTGAAAGCTATGATTCGTCTTGCAAAACATAAGTATAACAATATAACCTTGCACACGTTCCTTCGGGAATCCCCCGATAAGTTTTGGAGGTCATTGTCCCCGGCTCGAAAAGACATTTCCAAACTTATGGTTTCGGACAGATTAGTTACGGATGACTGTGCCATCGCTGAATGTTTCAATGATTATTTTTCGTCTGTTTTCACCTTCGATAACGGCATTATTCCTTGTCTAAACCCGTCACCCAACCTATCAGTGTTACCCGATATTTTTATCTCTCCCGAGGGACTGTTTTCAGCCTTGCTTAATCTTTCGACAAAAAAAGCTGCTGGTCACGACGGCATTCCAAATATGTTCCTCGTTCGCTACGCAGAATGGTGCTCAAAATATCTTTATCTAATATTTAAAAAATCATTGTCAGGAGTCCGTTATTCCTGTAGAATGGAAAATTGCCAAGATCGTTCTCATTCACAAGTCTGGATCTCATCTCTCGCCTGGGAACTTCCGGCCAATTTCTTTGCTTCCTTACTGCTCTAAACTCTTAGAGCACGTTGTTTTTAAACATTTGGCAGCGTATTTAGAAAATCACAACTTTTTTAACGTGAATCAACATGGTTTTCGTCATGGCCTTTCAACCACGACGCAATTACTTGAAACCGTCCATGATTTTGCTGAAATATTAAATCGTTCTAAACAGGTTGATGTAATTTTCTTGACCTCGCCAAAGCGCTTCACAAAGTGTCACTCTGTAAACTGCTTCTAAAACTTAAATCAATCGTGCAAAACGATATCATCTACTCTTGGCTTGAAACTTACTTGCTAGAAAGAAAACAGTACTTTCAGATAAACTCTACTGCCTCCTCGCCAGCCCCTGTGCTATCAGGCGTTCCACAAGGGTCAGTCCTTGGGCCTTTACTTTTTTCAATTTTTATAAACGAAATCACTGCTAACATTCCTGTGCGAGCACGTTTATTTGCGGACGATGTTGTTTTCTTCACTGAGGTAAATGATGTTAGTGACCAGACTTTACTTAACAGCTGCTTATCCAAGATCCACGATTGGTGTGACTCGTGGCAGATGTCACTAAATGTTAACAAATGTGTTCGAATGCATATATCCCGCAAAACTAGTTTTCTTTCCTATAACTATTCCATTAACCTTAGCCGAAGTGACTTCCTATAAATACCTCGGTGTAATCATTTCAAACGACCTGCGTTGGAACAATTGTTCGCAAAACGTTTGTTCTGCCTATATTGGAGTACGCGTCCGTTGTCTGGGACCCGTTTACTAAAACCAACATAAATTTACGTGAATCCATTCAGAGAAAAGGCTTGCGTTTCATATACAACAAATTTCAGAGACAATACCCGGTTTCCGAACTATATGTGTGTTCCAGCATTAGCCCATTAACCCATAGACGCATGTTTCAAAGATTAAAATTTTTGCTCGACCTACAAAACAACCGATTTAATATTGACACTTCTACATATATTTCACCTGCTCTTCATAGTTACCCCACGCGAAATTTTCATTGTAGATCATTACAAGAATACCGCTGTAGGGTCGATGTATTTAAGTTCTCATTTTTCCCAAGGACCATTCATGATTGGAATGCCCTACCCAGTCATGTAATAAATGCTTCATCTGAGTCATCACTCATTGCTAACCTCCGCAGTTTCTGTAACTCCTGCGATTGACGGTATTTCTTGTAGGTTTTTTGTTGTTTGTTTGTTTTTTTTTGCTTTAATTTTTATTCAATACTGTATAATGATGACATTGATTGCCTTATTCACGTGGGCTAAAATGACGAGAAATGTATGCCTTTATACAACATTATGTACCCGCTCCTACCACATCTCCTGAAGGAGATAGTAGTATCAATAAATAAAAAAAATAAAAAAAATAAAAACGCGGTTAGGGCTCGGCTCACGCACAATGACAACGACGCCATTCCTGTACGTACGCAGAGCTTCGCTAATGACCTAACCAAAGGCCAGAGTATCTTATGTGCAGTTACCCGTTGTGAAAGCCGTATATAGAGAGTTTGGCCATTCATTGGGAAGTGTAGGACGCAAATGAAGAGGCGCCATTGGCCGAAAGCGGGCTGTGCGTGTTCCAGGGCGTCTTCACAAATTCGAATGTGGGCAACCAGAAACCGCGAATAATACCCTGGCGGTGGTCGCGAGAAACAAAATTAATAAGTCCGTTGAAGTATACTCTCGGTGACTGAAAATAATGCCGCGAGCGCAGCTGGCCAAGTAGGCAGCGCGCGCGTGGCCTAACGGTTACCGCGCCTGCCTCCTACGCGAAAAGCCAGGGTTCGATTCCTGGCCGCGGGGACGCCTTTTTGTTGACATCTGATGTAATGTTCTGGTAAATTCGAGAACCGTGTTGCTTGTTCGAGTTTAGAAAGTTCTACACGCCGAACCTTCTACGCCGATTCTTCCAGAACCCTCCGCGTGTACATAAGAGGCTCCGCGTGGCGAGCCGCGATCAGTTTCGCCCCAGCGTTCGACTTTGCTGTCACGCCGACCTCGACGCTCGCGACGCTCTGTTCTGTTCCATTTTTATTTTCGGGCACAAGTTCGCCCTATTAAACGTTCAGTTTAGTTCAGTTTTCTTTGCCTCATCACTTGTCATTCGTGACATTTTGGTGGAGGTGCTGGGTACCGCATGTCCGTGCAGCGCACCCCCCAAGTTCCCGAGGTGCGCGTGATGTTTCGACCACGGTCATGCAAAATCATAGTGGAAAATATATCAAGATATAGAAGATATAAAGAGCGTGCGGGACTAGCAGGCCGATCGACTTAATCCGTACGCCAGGCACCAAGGGCCGGGCATCTGCCGTCCGAGCGGTCAGACTCCGTCGGAGCAAGAGAGTTCGAGCGGCACATTCGTTTCTTGCCATGTTTTTGCGTGATCATAATTGAAACATCACGTGCACCATATTTTCAACCATGACGAGTCACTACATTTAACTCTTACGCACGTGTTAAAACGGTCTCCATTGACCAAACTCTCTCTAAAATACGGCTCTGCCCGTTGTATCCCTCTAACGTTAGATATATTTGCTTGCGGCAGACAAAAAAAAAAAAAAAATCTGACCATAGCTTTGTTGTTTGTATACATTTGCGCAGAACTCAAGTCACGTCCAATCCAGAAAAAAGACGCCTGCAACGGCGTCTTCAGCAAGGTATTTCCGCAGTCACGCAAAATATTATGAAAACTAATTCGTTTTACGCAAAGAAGAAAAAACGCGAAGCTCTACGGCTACACAATCCATCAACTCGGAACTCTAAAAGGAAAAAGAAATCTTCATACAAGTCAAAAACAAAACGCTCAAGCGCAATTGCACAGATGCGCAGGACTGCATATATGTATGTCGCACGCGCACTCTAGGAGTCGTCATCTCACCGACGATGGAACAGGTGTAGTTAAATGCGTACACAAAAGTAAAGCACAAAAACAAACAAAAAAAAAGCACACGCGGTGTTGTCTCTTGCTGTTTTTTCAAGCAATACATCAGACGTCTACATTCCTCTGGATAGAGCGCTCGCGTCTACCCTGGGACGCGTAACTTCGTGACAGCGATGCCCAAGTCGTCACATAAGGGTGTCTGAAATGCCGAGGCTCGATCTAAAATGGGCCGTAAAAATCGGCGCCTCGACGTAGAAATCTATAAACTTTTCGTCAAAGGTGCGTTTCACAGGTGGGTTTCTACTTGTGAATTAACAGAGCGTAGCGCCGGAACCAGAGGAGGTAACGCCGTCTATCAATACGCGCGTCAAACGCGACCCGCCACTCCGACTCGGTCGTCTGCGTCGCCGCCCGCCGGCGAGCTCGTGTCGCAGAAAAGCCGGCGTCGGCGGGACGGGAAAATCCTGATTGGTCGATAGGGTCTTGACGTCACAGCCACATGACCTCGCGTGGGAATTTCAAATGACCTACAACGCTCACGTGAAACGCGACGTGACGCATGGAATGAAAGTGATTAGAAAGCATGACATGCAATGCGAATTAAAGGACGCCGCATGTCTCAAATGATTCCACTTTATAAAGTAATTCATTTGTCTTAAAGAACAAATTTTAAGAACTTTAGGCGGGATTCGAACCCACGAACGTTTGGGTTGAGAGCCAGACACTACTGACTAGGCCACGCAGACACGCCTGCGCGGCCTGTGAACGAGGGGGAGTTTATATGTTTAGCTCTCACACGTTCAACCCTTAAAGGCTAAGCTTAAGCGTCCCCGTGTAATTTTGGCCCCATTTTGTTACAGAAAGGGAGTTACGCTGGTTACGCCTTGTAATTTTACAAGGTAAAGCCCGCTTGTGAAGTATACGCCTCTGACGAAAAGTTTAGATTGCTACGTGCAGGCGCAGGTTTTTATGGCCCATTTTAGATCGAGCCTCGGTATTTCAGACACCCGATATACTGTCGAGACCGGTTATAACGAAGTCAACGGGAATCAGAAATAAACTCGCTATATGCGCTATTTCGTTATAACCGACTTCGGTTAACGAAGTGCAAAAGGGAATGGAAAATCGTGATCGCTTCGCTGTAGCCGCTATTTCGTTATAACCGATTTTGTTATAACCGGTCTCGACACTACTTACTCCGTTCACACCTAAGCTGACAGTGAGGTGAGAGCTACGGGCTCGTCGAACCAATCAACCACCTCCTTTTCATCACCTTACTCCGCTGCGCGTAGGTATGGGCAAGAGAGCGTGATCACGTGACAAAAGATAGATGTATGATTGCTCCAACGAGAGTATAGCTTCCTCCGCACTATAAGCTCAGACGTGAACGAATAGTGTACCCTTGCATCACTGTCTGAAAAAAAAAAAAACATTAAAAAAAAACAGATTGTACGACTTTTTTTTTCAATTTCGTTTCCACCTGTATAATAAATAACATGTCAGTATATATAAAACAAAGAAGGAGAAAAAAAAAACGATGCAGGCGAGCTGGTTAAAGGGAGTGACCGGTAAAAGTTTGACTTTCAGAGGACAATTAAATTATATTGTTATAGCTTTTAGGACTATCATCCGCAGAATTTCCGTATTTTTTATCCTCCCCCGCGCAAGTAAATCAATCGTAAACAGAACACAGCTGCTCAGACTGCACCCGCAAAAGACACAGCGTTTTGATTGACCACAGCGGAAGCTCTGACGTAACATCATGCAAAGAGAGCCCCGACAGCTCTTGACTGCTGTCTCGGTAAAATAACTTCGTTCTACGAAAAAAGCTCAATTCTTAGACGATAATCTCTGTACGCATCATTGACCGTGTTGATCAAAACCGGGAATAAGTCAACGCCCGCGCTTCTGACGTTACCGTGGCTGGTGTGACGTCACGATAGCGATGCATACTTGCGAAATTCGGCGTGAAGTTTCGTATTGGTGCTCCTAATTCATTTAAAGAATATCGGGGCGTCTTTTAATGAAATAAATAACACATCTTACTACATTTAGGCCCTCCCTACGTGACCAGCGCAAAAACTTGGCAACTTCCGGATATCACCGGACAATGCCTTTAAGAACTGACATTTTTTTAACCCCGGAGACAGGGGAAACAGAAAAGCAGAACAACGCGAATCTCCGAACACAACTGAGGGTTTATCTCACAAAACACAACCTTAAACATATATAAGTTGTTTATTTAGGGTTTTGTTTTCTGAAATAAACTTCAGCTTTGTTTGGAGATTCGTGTTGTCCTGTCTTGTTTTCCCATTCTCCCGGGTTTTAAAGTAAAATGTGAAAGAAGCCGTATTGCGTGGAATTTTTAAACCGGGTATAAAAGGGATTCATTTACACGGGGGGCTGCTGCTTACGCTTCCTTGCGATACGTTATGAATCAACAAGACATCCATGATTCGTATGTTACGTGCAAAGCTCCTTCTTAACTTGGTTGCCACGCTTCATACAAAGCACGGATATTTCGACGGCTCTCGGCATAAGCAGACCTAACCTGTCGTAACACCACGAAACGTAGGCAAAGGGGGCTGCGTGAACTGGCCTTTTATGAAGTTATTATAATGTACGCTAGAGGTTCCACTGGTGCTAGTGCCTACGCGACTTCCGAGATGCAAATCGAAGCAGAGGGCAACCAGTCTCCTTCTGCGGTGCTCTTGTGCATTCCTATAGGGGAATACGCACGGGCATTTTGTCTCTCCGCCGGAAAAAAACAGCAACAAAAACATAGATAAGTTTTGGTATGTGGGTCGTACCGAATAGTATGCACCTTATTAACACTGTAAAAGTGTAATTGCTTTAGTTAGCGCATTTTTCTTTATCAGTGAACGATGTTTAACTTCGCTATATTCCAGTCTAAAACCTGTGATCCACAGCAGGCGATATAAAGACAAGCGGCGAAAAACACAATCGAAAGGAATGTAGGGTGTGTTGAAGGTTCACCAGCATTCCGGTGATGCTTATAGATATTGCTTACATGCCCGTCCTGTCAATATATAAAAATGACCCCTCGTGTATCAGGAGCGGTTAAAACACTCGAAACGTCAAGAATAAAGTGTGTGGGCTCTGAAAGGCGCGTCTTTTCATTATTTCCAATGTCGGGCAGCTTTTATCGGGCAGCTCTTTACTTCACTCTATCTCCTAAGATTTCCAACGTGCGGGTGAT
The DNA here is from genome assembly GCA_013358835.2 of Ixodes persulcatus. Classification (NCBI taxonomy): domain Eukaryota; kingdom Metazoa; phylum Arthropoda; class Arachnida; order Ixodida; family Ixodidae; genus Ixodes; species Ixodes persulcatus. The sequence continues at coordinate 639,623 of JABSTQ010011268.1, forward strand.
GTTTTGAACGCATAACAAAGCATCTTCGCGCATTAAACGTAAGCCTTTCGGTGGACATCCACCTAGTTAGGAATGACAATGAATGAAAGGAAAACTAACCAAAAAATTGATACGGAGCCCGACTGGCCTTGAAACGTCGGGCTCCGTATCAATTTTTTGGTTAGAGTTTTCCTTTCATTCATCTTCGCGCATATTTATTTATTTATTTATTTATACATACTGCAGCCCCAGTGGGGCTATGGCAGGAGTGGGAGTTATACACAGACTGTCCAGGAATCACCATGAACCACTGTCAACGGCACACAGAAATTCATCTGGTTGTAGTGATCGGATGTTTCCTGGTAACGAATTCCAGCGTTCAATGGTGTGAGGAAAAAAACTGTATTTAAACATATCAGTACGAGGATGAAAAGGTGAAATGTTTAATTTGTGGTGGCTTCTAGTTGCAGTTGGCTTGAGAAACTTTATGTAGCTATGTAAAGAGTCAAAACGTGATGAATTAATCATGAAATACAAAGACTTTAGGCGCTCAATACCACGACGCTCAGAAAGAAGTCTTAGGCCTAACACGGAAAGGTTAGAAGAAGGAGAAAAGTTTCTGTCATACCGACGACAAATAAAACGTACCGATTTCTTTTGAACTGATTCGACTTTATTTATATCGGACTTTTTATAGGGAAACCAAATAATAGAACCATAATCGAGGATTGGGCGAATCAAAGTTTTAAAAGTTAAAAGCTTAGTATCTTGAGGTGCCACACGTAAGGTACGCCGCAGGTATCCAAGTCTTTTAAGGGATTTGTGGCATGTCGTATCAATGTGCTTAGACCAAGATAAATCTGGAGTGAAAAGGAGGCCAAGATATTTATATTCAAAAACTCTTTCTAGGCATAACCCGTCAAATGAATAATTAAACACAGAAGGTGATGAACGCCTAGAAAAGGTCATAAAAACAGTTTTACGAAAATTCAGGTTCATTTGCCAGGTTTTACACCACGTACAGAAATTTGCAAAAGAATTGTTAAGAGTTAAATTGTCATCGGAGGAGTTTATCACATGATATAGTACGCAGTCGTCAGCGTAAAGTCGTATCTTAGTGGAAATATAGCGTGGCAAATCATTGATGTATAGCAAGAAGAGTAGCGGTCCAAGAACTGATCCTTGTGGAACACCTGATGATACATCAACTGTACTAGATTTGGATGAGTTAAAGTAGACAAACTGTAACCGACGAGAAAGAAAACTGGATATCCAGTTGACGAGGTGATGATTATTTAGAATTAGGTCAAGCTTGTGTAGAAGTTTAGAATGAGGAACTGTATCGAAAGCTTTTGACAAATCTATAAATATCGCATCAACTTGATTACCGATATCAAGAGACTGACCAATATCATGAACAAATTCTGTTAGTTGTGTCATAGTACTATAACCGCGTCGAAAACCATGTTGGAAATCGCATAAAATATTGTTAGTTTCGAGAAATTCCATTACATGCCTGTAGACTATATGTTCCAATAATTTGCATGAATGTGACGTTATAGAAATTGGTCTGTAGTTTGACAGTGATTGTGAGTTGCCAGATTTGTATACGGGAATGATTTTTGCGAGTTTCCAAGATGAAGGAACTGTGGCCGTTGACAGTGATTTCTGAAAAATAACCGTGAGATATCGACTGCACCAAAGGGAGTACCGGACAATAAATGAATTAGGAATATCATCGGGACCAGGACTTTTTTTAGTATCTAACTTCAAAATCAGGTTTAGTACACCCTGAACGTTCACATCTATGTCGTCAACCGCAGACTGCGAAACATGAGTAAAAGGAGGAACTTCGAAATTATCAACTGTAAATACTGACTGAAAGTATGTGTTGAACGCTGTAGCGATTGTCAGCGCATCCACGGTAGGTACGTCGTTAATTATAAACGAGTTTGAAGTCGTGCTGCCTGGTAAAATAGATTTCCACAATTTTCGAGGGTTGCTTTTTATTAAGTTTTGCAATGTAACTCGGAAATAGAAGTCTTTCGCGGAATTAGTTTTAAGTCGGAGTTCCTCCTTAGCTTGAATAAACTGGGCAGTCTTTACAGGGTCAGCGCAACGTTTTCCACGCCGCAGTCTGCCGACACGTCGCGATAAATGCAACAATTCCCTTGTTATCCAAGGAGTCACAATGTTATTTTTTTTTTAGTTTTGAGTGGCACAAATCGCTGGATACACGATTTAACCAAGTTTTCAAAAAATGAAACCAGTACATTCACGTCACTAGAAATACTAAGTTGTTCAAACACTTCAAAGGAATAGCTTAATGAGTCAATTATGGACACATCATCGGCACGGTTAAAATCAGGGAAAGTGTGGTAAACAAAACGTGTTTTAGGAACAGAATAAGCAACAGAAACAAAGACTGCCTTATGATCTGATATACCGTCAACGACTTCACATTCAAAACGGTTTTCTAGAAGAGGTATACTAAGAAAGACCAAATCTAAAACTGACGACTCTCTCGTGCTCTCCAGAACAATCTGCTTTAAACCAAATGACAACGAAAAATTCACTAACTCTCTACATATTTGAACGTCAGAACCAGATAGCGAAAAAGATGACCACTGGATGCCAGGTAAATTAAAATCACCCATTAATATTAAATTGGAAGAAGACAGGTTATGCTCGTACATAAAGTCACATAAAGCGTGTAACTGATCAATGGGAGAGCCGGGAGGGCGGTAGACAACGCCAACAACTAAAGATATATTTTCCACATTAAGTTTGCACCACACTGATTCAATCTGGGGAGGCCCCTGTATAACTGAAAATTTAATATTGGTCTTTAAAAAGAGTGCGACGCCACCGCCACGCCCGTACTTCCTATCACCTCTAACCACGCAGAAACCAGGGGGTGTAATTTCGGTGTCATAGATGCCATCATGTAACCACGTTTCAGTGACTCCAATAATGTGAGCAGAGTGGGAAGAAATTAGTGACATAAAATCAGGGAACTTGTTTACTAAACTTCTGGCGTTAACATTCAAAACACAAAGATTGTCACTTAAACCGTCTTTTAAACGGCGGCCGAGTCAACGACCACCATGAGCAGAAAGAATAAAGCAGTACATGTTTATTGGAAATGAGACTATATTCGTGGCCTTGAATTTATTTTAATCGTCTGCATGCACAAAGAGTTACTGATCCAGTGTTACTGAGTAGTTCTTGCCGTCTCTCTTGGTTTCCCAGATGTCCTTCGTTCAATTGGCACGCATATCCCCCATGCTGGAAACCACCGACGCCATGTTCGCGCTAACAGTGTCCGACAACGCACATGAATACACGTATACGAAACAGTTTTAGCACCGTTTTGAATGCCATGAATTCAAAATAAAAACCCCATAACTGACCAATTATTTCGTCTGCGTGACTGAGAAATGTTCCAATGCAACTGGTATACGTATGAATTATTCCTAATATTTGCTCTTATAATCGAGCGCAGGGCGACAATGCACTCGCTTTTTCCCATGCAAATGCACTACCGGAAGTCAATTTCCGACTGGTTGCTGCCTGTTTCAATTTGCCACAGCCCACTTGCGCCAGTAGAACCTCCAGCGTACATTATGGACCGTTCCACTGGGAAGAGCGGAGAGAGAAAAAATGCCCTCCCCCTCTCAACCCGCACGTCGTCTGCTCCGCCGAGTGGGCTGTACCTTACATCCGGCTGGCGTTCAAACTCTCTTTAAAATCGCGTCATTTTGGAAATTTCAAGCGCAGATGAGGATTTTGATATGCAAGTTATCATGTAATGCTATGCTCGATAACAAGAAAAAAAAAAAACTAGCCGAGTCTAATTGCGATGTTACCTGCATGCGAATAAAACAGAAATGTAAAAACTGTGTCAGAGTGGCGGCCGGTCGCTCCGGCAAAACGCAAAATCCGGTTGCTGTAGCCTTTTTACTATATGAAGTTCGTACTGGTGTAGGCCTTTAGCGGCAATGAGTGGAAGTCTGGAATAATAAATAAAAAGTGCTCTCCTAGCGCAATAGACGCAGTGGTTGAGGTGCCGGCTGACTCTAGTGATGTTGAAGTAACGGAACAAAGATACGCTAGTTGACCATTTACTGAAATAAAACCATAGAGCGCTAAAGGCTGATTTTGGAGTAGACAAATATTCTAAGAACGCGAGCCACTTCATAACGGCAGCTACGAGCGAGAGTTCGATGTTCGGTGCAGCCCGCCGGTACGCACAACCCAAAGATGGAGAACGGCAACCTGCCGGTTTGTCGTCTGCTAGCAGAGTCGGGCGCGTGCCCTCTCGTTTTACCCCGCCGAACCTGCTGAACTCCCCGGATGTGGGGAGAGGGCGCTGCGGTCTAACAAAATGGCGCCGCCCTGAGAGCACTAAATGGAATGGTCTATAATAACTCTATGTTTACAGATACCGCGGCAACAAGTGGCATGTCGAAAGGAGCACCGCTAAAGCTGACAACTACATGTTTCACGACTGTCAGTTATTGCACACGTAAAGGAGAGAAGGGGGGGGGGGGGGGTATGTGCTCGCATGCTATACATTGCGCAAGGTCCTGTAATGTATAAGAAGTCGTGATACACCCCAATCATCAGACCTAATGTACGCAGAACGGTCCGTAATCAGACTCCGTGTATCGCCGAGTTTATCGTGCAAATACTTGGAGCTCTGCAGCAGCAAATGAGAGCATGACCGTAGCCGCCGATGTAAAACAAACTGGAAAAATAAAAATTGTGTATTTTTGTTTGTTTTACGGTCACCGACAGGGCAAGAACGGAAGGAAGTTTCAGAGTTACCCAGCCTCTGGCGCAAACTTCCCTTTGATAACACTTCAGCGTCTCGTGAGATTTGAATGTGCACGACGGAAGACCAGAAGCACGACGGAAAACCAGAAGCGCCGCAGAAGACAAGAATCACTACCGAAGGCCAGAAGCGCGTGCTAGAGCCCATAGACTTCCGAAAGAAGCGCCCCGCGAATTGTTGTCTTGTTCGCGAGGGTGGCACTGCAGTTGGTCGAACGACGTTTTAGCGAACGCCGACTTTTCATCGGAAGACGCTTTAGCGAATTGTCGGCAGCCGCGAACGTGGGCCAGGCGGGTTAACATTTTTGTAATGAGCCGCCGCAAACTGCCGCCACGAAGCGGCGTGAACGCAGCGGGGGGGGGGGGGGGGGGGGGGGGGGGAGGGAGGGAGGGGAGGGGGGGGGGGGGTAAATATGTGCCTGCGTTATTTGCTGAAACGTCCGACTCGCTCAAATGAACCACTGTTCGCTAAAACGTCATTCGTTCGTGTGATATGGACCCTAAATTGACCGTGCGCATGCATCTGTGATATACGGTAAAAGATCTGCTTTACAATATATCGCGAAATTTTCCTGACACACGGGAAAATGTATAGTATACGACTTTCCATGAATTATTTTCGTTGTTGATGTTCACGTGGTCACATGGCAACTCTTAACGATATACGCTGAAAAAAAAAAAAAACGATTGCCAATTTATATTATTATTCGACAGCAGTGTTTCAATGATAAAAAATAACAGTATGAAAACGACAAAGCCGGTTGGGTTTTTGTTGTTTTCTACTCGTGTTTCAACTCGTGCGAGAAACGCGGATGATTAGATTATCGGACGCGTTTTTTCCCACCGCCAGCTTCGCGCCTGTTGCACGATAGATAACTTTGATGTATCCCCGCGCTTCCCGTGTGCTTCGAGCCTCTCTAAAAAAAGTCGACTGATTTTAGTGGTTTTTGATGATGCTGAGAAAGCTAATTGGAACCCTATCTTTATTTTCACAAATTTAAAAGCCAATTAAGAGATTTTTGTGAATTGTCTGACTTATCATAAAAATGACCTCCCTCCCTTCCCCCTCACTGCATTATGTCCCCTTCCCCCTGGCCGTATAACTCACCTGCACGAAGCGCATTTTGTGTACCTTTCATAGTTTTCTTTTTTTCATATAATAAATTTGTCGGAACGAAAATCAAACACACTGTATGAACTTAGTCAGACGATATCATTTTGCTCTGTCGCGGACTGCCTTAGCTTTTCTAGAGGACCGAAAAAGCGTTTCGTCAGAGCTTAGATAAAAGCTTCAGATAGCTGGAGACAACGATTTTGAGCAACAGGATGGCTAAAGTGTTCTTATGTTAAAGCGTAGATTTTTTTTTTTTTTTTTTTTTCTAGTGGCTCCAGTTCCAAGCTTCTATCCCCACACCCAGATATTGTATCACGGGGATTTTCTCTACTTGATATGGAAAGCTTCTCAGAAGCTTTTTCTTTTTTTATGTTTTATCAATCGCCGTTCCAAAAAGCGCGAATCCGATTTCATAACTGTCGTAGCAGTTCCACGGTGCATGTAGCTCAGCATGGGCGCACAGACACGTGACTCGCACGTGAATCAAAATTGGGAAGTAAAAAACAAGAAACTTCCTCCAGAACTGTAATCTTTCAGAAGTTCTCGATCATTCAACAACGATTAACAATAGGTGCAAAGAGCGTCGAAAGGTTACACGAAACAGATAGAGATGCGCAGAAACCCCAACACACCCTTTTCTCAATCTCCGCGCATTGTCATACGCACAAACCAAGTCACAGGTTCGAAAGATACTATTTTCACACGAGGAACATTCGATGCGCGCTACACTGTCCTCCTCCCTCCACACACTGCTTGACCCCACGCATGACGAAAGGTCACACGTGGCAGACAAAATACACATCTCTTAGGCACGCGTTCATACAACACATGAACACACGCAAGAGCCACACGCCACATACAGTATTCACCTCAATCGGACCTGGTTTCACCTTGGTGTGTTTTTTTTTTTGTTTTTTTTTTTTGGGGGGGGGGAGTTTTTTTATGTTTTTGCAACAGATTTTATGTCTGTTTTGTCTATGTGCGTCGTGACCCGGATTTAGCGGGGGAATCGGTATCGTGACCTTTCCGACGTTACTGCGGCACGTGGCCGTCGTGTGACTACGTCACAATTTTCTTTGCCAACTTTAGCGGCGAAAGCTTTCCGCTAAATTTAGCGGTACATTTCTCCGCGAAATCTAGCGGAAATTGTGTCAAGAGTGACCGTCATGGCGCCACGTGACGTCACAGTCCCACGTAATTTCACGGCATAACGTGAGGTCACAATGTTACATAAACACCGTCTGCTAAATTTAGCCTCTCGCCTGTGACCGCAGTCCCTTTGGAGGACACAGCAATGAACAGGAAATAGTTTAGTTACAGCGTTTCGCGCGTCACTGAACCGCGGTTTGTCTTGACTCGCCACCGTCAGTTTAAAGGGATACTTCAACGAAATTTGAAATATACCTGTCGGGTTCACAAATAGGCTGAATATGATCCACAATATCCGTAAATGACAATCCCACGTTTGTATATTGAGGCTGATGGCTGCATTTTCCGTTATAAAGGGCCCACTCTGGCAAACGCTCGGAGAGCAGCCAGCGGAGGGCACGTCACATCCGCCGCAATTGTGACGTAGTTTGTCTCGGGACCTTACGTCCGGACGCAGCGGACGCTGCGAGCTATCCCAGCCAATCCCACTCTGTGGAAGTAGCCCGTGATACGCATTCCGCGCGTCGATGTGCCCCCTCTCCAAGGCCACGTGACATTCACACGGCCTTGGATAGGCCCTGATGGCTCGTAGCATCCGCTGAAAGCAGCCGAAGCACACCAGCGATCGGGCCACCGCGAGCAGTGTTGCCGCACTGCCACTTCGGTTTTTCCCGCGTCGAGCGACGAAAATTCCCTTTCTTTCCCACACCATTTTAGTTACAGAAGTCGTTTTTAAGACATGCATGGCGCCAAGTTCCTTTAGACACAGTAGCACCTCACATATGTCTCTGTTTTGTAGAAATTTGCATTGCATAAATTACGAAATGTAGACTTGGACATTTGGCAAACTGGTTCCCCCTCTCCCTTTTTTCCGCACTCTACATTTGTTGAAAAACCAGGGGAATGTGGGCCATTAACTAAACTAAACTAAAATCGCGTGCTCATTTTCGTGATGTGAAAGGAACGCCACCCACTGTGCAATCCATGACCTATCGCACTGACAAAAGACGTATGTGCATAGCTAGCGGCGAGGAAAACGTGCGAGCCGGCAGTATGGTACCGGCAGGCTGGCAGCACGCACATGATGATGTGAGTCGTGGTAAATTAGATTGTCTCTTCAAAACAGCGAAATGTCTGAGTAGCTAGTGCCACTTCCTTTCTCTTGTTCGATGTAGATCAGAAAATGACAAAATTTTAGTTTAGTTTTCTACTAAAATATTTCCCACGTTTTACATGTGCTTAAATTCTGTTTTCCCTTTTTCCCTAGCTCCCATGCTTTTTCCCACAATATGGGAAATTTCCCACGATTCGGCAACACTGACCGCGAGTAACCCCAAAGCTGTCTTTGTACGAATTTTGAGTGACTACTTAATCTTCTATAATCTTGTAGAGGGACAATAGCGACTTATGTGACAAAGTTTCGGGGAGAGGGGAGTTCCTTCAGGTTTTTCTTTCGTCGTAGCCGGAGGCGAGACAGTTACCGTCCCTACCTGTCAAGGTTCCTATTACAAACGAAGCGTTAGCGACATCCACCAGGTGCTCTTTGGTAAACGTTTAATTCGTTCTAAAATTCCTTTTCGTGTCTTTTTCAACAAGAGATTGATGTGTCTGATGTGAGAATGCTCCATTGAGCACGAATAGGCCAAGAAATAAGCGCCAAAATTTCGTTGTAGTATCCCTTTAAAGGCCTCGCAATTTCAGCGAGACGCGGGAATATGTGTAATGTAATATACGTCCTAATTTGGCGCCAGCGGAAGGCGACAACACCGCATAATAATAATTATTATTATTAATATTATTTTAATGGGACAAGCCTCTACAATTAATCTGCCAGCGGAGATATCTAGTCCGGCATGCTAGAAGAAGAAAATGAGTGACGGTGGTGAAAGAAAATCTGACAAGCCATAGCCTCCTATATACTGGAAAAGCCTGGTTACTGGTAGATCACCACGAGAAGCTGCCGGTGAAATTAAAAAGGTGGAGCGGCAGACAACGGATGAGAGGAGAGCCACGTGACTGGCGCCCCGCTGCGGCGAGACGCCGAAACACACTTCTCCCGAGCGAACAAGTGTTTCGGGTCCTCGCCGCTGCGAAAGCTGTGCGCTGACGTCCAGGTTCCCCTAAGGCCCTTAGGTTCCCCGAGAAATGGCTCTTTATGATGCTCTGTACTACCAGATCCTCGCGCTCCAAATCTGCGACCGGGCACTCAATGGCTCCGTCGTCGAACTGCCAGACTCGACTTCACGTGCAACTCCACTCGTGCGATAAAGCTTCGCTAGTGCTTTCTTTCATACAGTCTCAGTCGCACTGTTCAGCCAAATTTATCGCACAAAAGAAACGGTGGCCCCTGAAGACATTATGACAGCATTATCCGCAAACATGCCTCAAACATGACTGAAACATGTTTGCTTCGGACGTATATGTATGCTCCCACCATGTCTGCAGACAGTTTTTGTACGACCAATGTGACAGGGCCGCCATACAGGGAGGATAGGTGGATGGATATTATTATCTATACTCTTTGTAGCGGGTGGTAGCTTGCGCCACCTAGCCTGTGTCTAAAAAGACAAAGAGAAAACTGGCCCCAGACAGTGTCAGCAGACTGTTTTTTTGTACAATGCATTAAAAGTACGTTTCTACCTAGTCGGCCCAGAAAGCCTATGCGTTTTTGATCGATCGATTGATTGATTGTTCCGCGTGTATTTTGAGCGGATGTTGTTAAAAAGAAGCGATAGATTGCGCAAGTTAACTGTATAGTTGTTGGCAGGTTAGGATCCCCGTAAAAGCTGCGCCTTCTACTTCCGTTGCCTTCCGCCGTGCTTTGACTATGCGTATGACGAAGTGTTACCTAGCGGGTGTCCCAAGCGGACCGCCCGCTGTAAAGCGATCCGACAAAAATCAGCGCCTGCGCTTAGAAAGTTATAACCTTCAGTCCTTCACCGAGTGTGCCACTGAGCAGATAAATCTTACCATTTCTACAAAAAAGAAGAAAAAAACTAGTGCGAAAAGTTGTCAAGGTTGGCCGCCTTCGCGAAGGACCGAGTTAGCGACGTTATTTACTTGAGGCGCCATAACCCGAAAGGTGCGGCGAGCAGACGAAGCACTCTGTTGTCTGCTCGCTGCGCCTGTCGGGAGATGGCGCCACAGGTAAAGAGAGTCGCTGACTCGGTCGTCTGCGAACGCACTCAAACTCTGTTTTTTGCAAGTTTTTTTTCTTGTTTTTACAGGAAGGGAACTGCGCCTTGGAATTTCACACGGTAAGACTGACCTGCCCAGTGCACGTTCGGTGAACGTTCGAACTTCCCATGTGCAGGCAAAGATTTTTCTGGCTCGTTTTACGCCGCATACACTGGCGGCCGAACCGCGTTCACAAAACGGTTGCGAACGCGGAGGCTTATAAAACAATTTCACGCGCGTTTGATGATGAAAAGGAGCGGATCCGTTTAGTGGTTGCGATTCGAACGCAAGTGTGAATGCAATTTTAGAGCAAAAGGTCCGCATGGGACACCGCATATATGACAAAACCAGATGGCATGATAGGCGTAGGATGAAAAAGGCAGTGAAAAGGTTGTAACCAACAAAGGAAGTCGATTGAACAACGTTTACACATGTTTATGTCCTCATGACAAGACAATAAATATACGACATCACGTCTGCTAAGCTGCTTTCGGGCTTGTGCTGTCATCGAGTATCTTCTTTGACCGCTGGGTGTCAAGCTGCTCATCATTATTCTGACGTCATTTCAAGGAAAAACGGGGGTGCCCCATAATATTATACAACAGAATAAAAGTAAAGGCTCGCCTTTTTCTTGTGTTGAGAAATTAGTAGACGCATACTGCGCCCTGAATTTTTGATCGAAAGTCTACACACGCTCCATCTTCTACAATTTTCGTATTGTACACGGGGGACATCATGTCGACCACGTGATCCGCTAAATTATCTACGCTTCAAAATAACGACACTCCGGTCACGTTTGGTACTTAAAATCATGGTTGCCTGTTTACCCGAAGCTTTATCTAGAACCGCAGGAAACGCTTTTTCCATCCTCCGGAAATGTTAAGACGGTCCGCGACATGGCAAAACGATATCTCTAGACGTTTGCAAGTACGGCCTCTGGGCGACGCCATCTTGCTGCTGATGTGGGTAGATCGTCCGATAGTCCAGCGTTGCTGAGGCCGTGGGTACGCGTCAGCAATGCACTCACGGCCCTCAGGAACCCATGGCCCTCACCACCCTCACGGCCTTCAAGCACTCATACCCCTCACGCACTCACGGTCCTCATGGCCCTCATGGTCCTCACTCACCCTCACACTCATGAATTTTCTTCGGTCAGAAACTCACTCACCCTCACCTCACCTGTAAAGATAAGGTGGTGAGTGAGTTTCTGAACCAAGTTCTCTCTCGCCACGCCCTTCGCCGCGCGGCAATACACGAATGCTCACTACACCCAATCTGTGCAGGCCAGGAGGTGTCCGCCATTAAATCGGAAGAGCACTGCATGGTTTGAGTTGCTCCGTCTCTTAAATCTAGGCTCTCAAACTTCACTGCCCCGTCGCTATGGAGAAGCAGACCACACGACCGTTACATGTTGAAAAGCACGTAGTGATATCCCTTTATAGCAGTTCGCTCGCAGACCGCGAGGCGGCTCCTATTGTCGCCGGGAAAGCGCTAGTGTGCACACCGAACTTCATTGCCTGGTCAGTCTGCATGGGAAAGCAGACGACCCGGTCGTTGCGCATACAAACTCACATCGCCATTCCCCCTCATAGTAGTTCGCTCGCTCGTAGTCTGCAAAGTGGCTTCTTTCTATATCGTTGGAAAGTGCATGCGTACCAAATTTCACTGTCTCGCCGGTATATGGAAAAGCAGAAGACAATCGTTGCACATTGAAACGCACGTCGCGATTTTACTTCGTAGTAGTTCGCTCGCGGAATGCGAGGTGCATGGCTGTTATGTGACTGGAATGTGCTGGAAAGTGCTAGTGCTCCTACCAAACTTCATTGCCCGATCGGTATGTGAAAGCAGACGGCACGGTCGATCACACATTGAAACGTACGTCGCAATTTCTCGCCATAGTAGCTCGCTCGCAGTCCGCAAGGTGGCTCCACGTGGCTGTAAAACGTGCGAAAGCGCGCGTATAGGCTGCGTAACAGAGATACGAACGACCCGCCATGTAATCTTCCACGATTGTGTCCAATTTCAGAGACCCCCGGTTGCCATGTAATCGCGGCGCGAGGCCGCCAACTTCTATCGAAACGGCAATCAAGATCGCGGGCAGGACACCAACTTTCGTAATCGCTCACACTTGACCCACTCGAGAAAGGCTCTCGAGACTAATCAAATACATCCCGTTAAAATAAATCAAACAAGAATTAACGGGATGTGACAGACCGCCGCTCGGCTTGTGACGCCATGGTGTAATCATATTCCTCTCCGTCTTCGTCACTTTAGTCATAAGCATCCGCCAAACAAAACGACTTCACAGTTGCCAGCGACATGTCGTGGTCGTATTGACATGTGAGCATCTACGCCCTTTGCAATTCAAATTCTAACTGATCGTCTCTGCGAGCCCAAGGCTGAACTCCACTTATCGTAACTCAGTTTGAGGAATTCTGCTTACAAGAAGTTCGCGTATAGTGCCTCAACTTTTACTGTGACATTAAGTGGCTAAGCTTGTTGCTACCTCATTTGACGTAACATAACGGGTGACCCGGCCTTCCTCAGTGATAGGGGTCAACGACTCCAAGTTGCTCCGATCGCAGCAGTTTGGAGGTGGGCGTGTTACAATGGGCGAAGCTCATTATGAGCCAAGAATTTCACCAGAGGCGACTGCCGTAATCAGCACGCTTCGCGCACTAACCGCGATAATACGCGGAGTGACTTTATACGCGCGACAATGTGCCTAATAAGCGGACACAAAGTCGTAACAAACCGTTTGCACGGACGGGACTTGTCGTGCAGCACCGGAGGGAAGGCCGTACGGGTTACAGATAAAGATCGCCACTTATAATAACAAAAACACACGCATACAAAGACCGCCTAATCGCGCTGCCACGCCACTGTACTTTTTTTCTTCCCCTTTATGAGCGAAAATGAGCGACGCTAATTTCCCCCGCAACAAATCGAGTCCGTGTCGTAAGCGGGTGCCAACGGCGGAACACCGTTGGATTATAACGACCTCCACCCTCAATCAGAAAGAAACTAAAAGTATCGGCGAAGAAAAAGAAATTATACAACGAATTCGCATTCCGATGAAATCACGACTTCGTATATACGGTTTCTCTCGTTTTCTTTTTTTTGTTTTTTTTTTTCTCCCCACTCACACCGACAGAAAAAATCGTTTGCTGGTGCCAGTTGACAAGGACTTAAAAGCCCTCGCATCACCACCGTAAATATAGCGACGTGGATGCCATCAATGTCACTGTCGGTTGCAGGGAAAGCAAGAGGCCACGCCTCCCCCCCCCCCCCCTTCTCCCAGGAGCAAGAAGAATTACGACCGCTATTTCTGGTTTACGAAAGGTCCGCAGCTACCGGTTTTTGGAGAGCGCATAACTATATAACCGTGGAGAAAAATAAACAACTCGACTTCAAAACTGCTTCTATACTGTCTCACCCTGAAAGAGTGACCGTGTTGCAAAGGGTACAGAAGAGCGATCTGATTTGTCTGAAAGGAGCAAAGGCTCCTTCGAGATATCGAGCGTGTTTTTTTCGTGCGGACGCCACGATTTATGTTCGTTTGTGCGCGTGTGTTTGTATTCCTGTATGTGTGTGCGTGTGTTTGCGCGTGTGCGTGTCTGTTCTTGTGCGTGTACGCGAGCGTGCGTGTGCTCGTGTCTGTGTGTGTGAGCGCATGTGCTTGTGTGCGTGGAGGAGTGTTTATAAAGTGCGAAGTGTTTTGTGCCGGGTTGCGGAACAAATATCCGACAACAAAGACGTGAGCCAGAAATCTGACGGGAACTCGAGGAATAGTTCTAAACTAACGTATTGAATCAAACTGTGGATAAGTAATGCACGGAAATGGAAAATATGAATTCACCGCACGGAAATCGCAAATATGAATTCAGCAAAGCCAAATTTGCTATACCTGCGCGGTAAATTCTCTCCTGATGTTGGTTTTTACTTTTATGTTATTTTAGGCAAGTAATTTTTTTTACCAATGTTTAGTTTAACTTCAGAATCGTCTTTTTTTTTTTTTTTTTGTTAAGATGGGATTTATGGCTGGAACAAAATCTAACCGGAAATCAAACCAAAATCAGAGCATTCAAAAATATACAGAGTAATAATAGTGCAACCAGCCTCTGCTGCGTTGCGCGAGGACAGCGCAGCAGAGGTTGGTTGCAATATCGCTCCACGCGGCGCGGTGCCGTCGGGGCCGACATCCGCTCCGATTGCAAACCGAAACTTAAAAACCCGTCAAATTTGTGCGGTTTTTCAGAAGGCCGTAAAATGCTGCGCGTGTCTTCTATTGTTCTGAAATTTGTTGATTTAGTGTTTTTCGATGATACTGGTCAATTTTCTCATTGAAACAATGCCCTTAAACACAATATTAAAAAGAGTTAATTACGCAAAAATAATTAACAATCTCCCGGACTTTAATCACTTTCCTAAACAGGCCCCTTGCCCAGGACCAAAACGACACAAACCTTTTTCCATTGAGACGCGTAGTTTTCGCAATATCGAATTTGTCCACTTTTCGTGAAACACCCTGTAAAATATATATATATATATATATATATATATATATATATATATATATATATATATATATATATATATATATATATATATATATCGTTCCACACTACTTAAAAGCCCCCCCCCCCCCAACCCCTTAAAAAAAGATAAAAAAGACACGAAGGTATTTATGGCATGTAAATGGGAAAGGAGGGTTTGCAAAAAGCATATTCGAGATTTCTGCTCAATAATTATCTAAATACCGATACGTGTATCGTTTAAACAACAATCTTGTAACACAGTCTTCGAAAGTTCACATTCTCGACGTCCGATCTTCGGTTCGTTTCTCACACACAATTTTCCAGACTTCAGCCTCGAGATTGCCACAAGTGGGCGAACCGGACACAGAAGGACGCGCGATATGGCAACGATTAAAAATGACGACGACGACCAAGTTATCAAAATGCCTATTCTCCAAGAACCTTACAAGTTATAGATATCGGCGTGTCGTCCAACAAATCGGCATTTAACGAGACACTGCGGATCTCATACTTGACGCACGAGCCGCGTAATCTTCTTTCGAGTACCACACTCGGACGACTTGGAGTTCATCGATTGGCCCACATAAACCTTATCGGGAAACGTGATGTCTTTAGCAGAAGACGACATACCGGTAACACATGCCATCAAATTTCTTAAATTCTTTTTAATAAAGCCGTCGAATAATGTCTCTTTTTTTTTTGCTTTGGTTACACATTTCTTTAGCGCTTATCACCAAGGTGAAAATTGCGGTGTCACCGGGTTGTGTACGCCTGCGAGGCGTCTGATATAACTCGGAAGAGAGCTACTCCGCATGTTCAGAACGCCTTTCACAGACCGTTTTTTACACGTTACTCGAAAAGAAAAGTACTCGATTACAATTACGACTGCTCTTAGTTAAAACGCAATCAATTAGATTACCTGATTACTCGAGAAGAAAAGTAGTTGGACCTTACTTAAAAACGTAACCGTCACTTTTTTCGATTACACCGGTTATAACGAAGTCGGTTATAGCGAAATAGCGGCTACAGCGAAGCGATCACGATTTCCCATTCCCTTTTGCACTTCGTTATAACCGAAGTCGGTTATAACGAAATAGCGGATATAGCGAAGTGATTTCCGATTCCCGTTGACTTTCTTAATACCGGTCTCGACAGTACTTCAGATTTTTTTAAAGGACGGATTTTTCGGCCGGTTTGAAAACGGTTCTTCCGTGCTGTCCATTGTTGGATATTAGAATCGGCGAATTACATACTACTTGTCTTCTGAAATCCACGAATTTCGGTAATCCTTCCACCTGTCGGAGATTAGGTTCGAGGATTCCAGGTAACAGGTAACTTGTAGAAATAAAGGGCGCCATTAGTAAAGGGAACATTGGTAACCGTTACAAGCAATCTCCAAACGCAATGAAACTACTATTGCGATCACTTCCCAATAAATGTTATCGAATGATTACAAAATCTCCCCCAAAAGTAATCGATTCCAAGTAATTCGATTATTCGTGGGAGTTCCGTACGAGTCAACTACAGCCCAGCATGCTCAAAGATGGCAGCGCGCGAAAGGGGCATCCGAACTGGATATAACTATAATGTTCCGAATGAACTCTTTACGTTGGTGAAGCATGATTTAAACGGATATAGATAATTGCTTATAGGCGTGCGTTTTTGCAATGGAAACGTTTATGGTGCTAACGTGTATTTTAAATTAAATTTCTCACGAACCACTTTTTTTTCTTTTCAAATAGGTTCGTTTATTTTTAAAATATATATGTTGAAGCACGCAAAATAAGTATCATTTCTTAGCGATAGGTAAAATGCTTAAACAGGTATATCGTAGATAGAGCAGATGGAGCCGGAAAAACAAAACGCAGCAAAAGCAGACAAAGAAAACAACGCTGCAGACAATGGTAACTTTCCGATTCAACTGCGTCACACGGAGGTTCAGATGACGTCACGAGCGGGAGATAATTATTTTGATTGACGGGCGAGGTACTGCATGAAGGCCAGTGACGGGAGCCAAGCACATGTGGATGCAGTGAATGTTTCGCGGCGCGCTAGGCACATCGTTCACTACAAAAAATACGTATCGCTCAAAATACTAAAAATGTTGCTGTTGTATTGGCCAATGAATGTTTTAATTACTTCACTTAAAACAAATTGTTTTAATCAGTAACTATGTGAGTATCATAAAAACGCCACTAAATAAGCCCTCTTTACAAAGATATAAGGCACGCGCAGTGTTCTACAACGTTACGAGAGAGAACACTCCAGTTAGACGCGTTTCTAGGTTTCTGTTTTCTATCCCGAAAGCCCTTTGCGCCGGTAGCCAAAGCGTGCACACGCCTCGCCTCTCGCGAATGAGTGAGAGGGAAGTATGGAGGCCAAGCCGGCGAGATGAAACGCTGTGCTGTTTGAATGGCAACACAAGAATAAGTTTTGATTTCTGGATTCACCTTCGTCGTGCGAACAATGCGTTGGGATGCCCGTTTGCAGCGCGCTCTGGCCACGGGGTAGTAGGACCGCTGGCGCGGAGATGAGTCTTGAGAGGAAACCGAACTTCAAAAAACGCGTCCAAGTTGAGTCTTTCTTTCTTTTTATTTTCTCGGGACGCTGTAAAATGCTTCGCACGCCTTATTTTATTTATTTTTGTTTTGTAAAGTGCGCTGATTTCGTGTTTTTCTATAATGTTCGGTACGATTCGAATTAAAGCCATACTCTTAAACTTAAATTAGAGTTAATTGCTTAAATGTGCTTAGGAAGCAAGTTATATCGAACGCGTACCTTTTCCCAAATCGGATTTTTGGTAGAAACCAGTACGATATCAACCTTTTTTTTTTTTTCTGTACGATGCGTACTCTTTGCCGGAGCGATTTGGCCAGTGTTTCGAGAAACAAACACTGAAATACCAGACTTATTCAACAATTTTCTGGTTACTTGCCACTTAGTTCCTGTTCAGTACCTTTTTGAAGTTACATGGTGCCTGTATCAAGAAGGTTCCACGCTTTTTGGTGTACAAAGCGCGTCGCACTAGCAACTGCCTCTTTTAACGGTCATCTTCCCGTGGTTGTCAAACACCTATACTTGACTCTATCTCAAGAACTTTAGTAGAAAAAAATTGTACCACCTCAAGGATTATTAAAATTTTCCCCTTTAATGTGGTGAATTAAGATATTTATTTATGCATATCTAAGATGAGTCCGTTGTTATACAAAAGCGTAACCGTTGTAAACGCAAGAGGCGTCGCTATTTTTTTTTAATCAAATATTGTAAGGACTACTACTTCTCGTAACGCATACTCTCTGCGCCAAAAGCTCGATTTTTTTTTTGACGAGAGTTTAGTGTTTTAGAAAAATGAAAGACGGTTACAAATCTCTAATGCGAAATTAAAGCGCAGCTCCTGAGGGGGAGGAGGGGAGGGTATGCCCCTTATTCTCCATCCCCTCCCCCTCCAATTCAGTTTCCCCGCTAAATTTAGCGTGGAAAATGACGTCACATGACCTCAACACGAATTCTATTCCCCGCTAAATTTAGCGAGGAATTAAATTGGTGTTAAAATCACGTGACGTCAATTTTCCCGCTAAATCTAGCGGAGAAACTGAATTCGTCAGCTAAATTTAGCGGGGAATTGAATTGGTGTTAAGGTCACGTGACGTCAATATTCCAGCTATATTTAGCGTGGCTACGCCGACGTCGCTCAAGCCTGAAACGGGCGCCCAAGAGCTCCGTTCTAAAAGTGCTTACGTGAAAAACAAACGATGTAAAATTAAGAAAGAAATAAACTTAATATCTCCGAAGCTCCCGTTGTATAATCGAAGATAATCGGCGGTTGCTGATAAAGGATCATCAGCAGCATGAGGGCATAGCCCCCTAGACTGCCTAGGCTATGATGAGGGTTTAACGCAAAAGGCTCGGGCTCCGCGGTGCTAACAAGATGGCGATGAAACGGTGAGGGAGGGCGTTTTAAATTCAACAAGGAATAAACAAACAGTTTTCAGAAAAATAACGTATCAATAATAATTACGAAACAACTTAAGGCAAACACATGAACTGGAGCATGCTTCATGCCGTCGTGAAAACGCAGGGCATATTCCTTGTTTTTAACAATAATGGGATTGTATTTTTTTTTCTTTGGCTGTGGGCGTGTACTGTACGCTCTTCCGTCGTTCAGTTAGGTAATAACTGAAATTTGGACAAAAAACGTAAGCGACGGAGAGGCTGAGAATATGCGATACGGACGACGAAAACACGTTGCACTTTGCAATACAATAAATAATAACAATTGGAAAAAAGAAACACAGAAATAGTAGAACGCTCAAACGTCCATTGAAATCAAGTGCCTATCACGTTCACGCACTCGAGAACGCGCCGTGGCATACTCACATAACTGTCCCGGAAGAGTCATCTCAAAGCATAATGCCATTCAACTTACTTAGTCGATTACCCCTACCAGCCGAGTCTGCGAAACGTCGGGATCACAAGTGCATTTACCGCGACTACAGAGTGTTTTTTTTTTTTTCCCCGACCGATTTGTTGATGGCGATCAAGGGGCTTATCGCCATCAGTAGAGCAAGCTATCGCCTCAGCCGGGACACCTGTGGCTCGCATGGAACGGAACCAATCGCTGACGCTCGTGTTCCGGGACAACATGAATCGGCAGAATTCCGTTTGCGGTTTTGCGTGGCGACCTTTTCCTCGCTGCTTCGTTTTTGCGGTTAGCCCCGTCACGGTTCCCAAAGTGAGCCATGGGAATGGTTGACACGAAGTAACACACTAGATTCGAAGAGACGCAGATCTAGGAAAGGACCAACCGAGAGTTATATTTGAGCGTAACTTACCTAATAAATTTAGCGAAACCGTAACAAGTGTGGAGTTTTGAATGCAGTTTCAAATTTTTTCACGGCTTTCACGATCAATATAATAGCCATCAGCAAGGTAAAAATAAGTAAGCATAGCGAATATTAGTTTCCCGTCATTCAGCTGTTAGATTTGAAAGTTCTAGATCATTCAGGTTATATGCACCCGTTTAGTACTTCCGTAAACACAATATGCATTTTTTTTTTTTAATTTGTGAGTTTACTGCTTCCTAATTAACAATGCAACACGGAATTCCAGAAATTGTTCGGAGACTTACGTCCATTCTGAATCTTCAAGGCGGCTTCCGGGTCACGCACAGCTACCATAGGATCCAGCTCGATTTCTGTCGATACCTTGCGACAAGCAGCCGCAAGAACCATACTTCAAAGTTCTGCCTTCCGTAAAGACCCCAGGAACACCTCTTCTGAGTATCACGAACCCGTGTCTTGAACAGATTCTAAGACGGTTCTTTTGCAGTTCAAAGTCCAGCAGCTTTTTCCAAGATGCGCTGGACGAGTGAGGACCGACGAAACAAGCTTGCCGACGGTGCTTCTGGCTGTGGCGCAAAGCGCAGCTTATAAAACAGGCGACCAAGATTCAGTTCAAAGACAGATCCGAAGTCGGCGTCCGTTTTTAGTCGAGACGATCCAGGAACGCCCGAGAATCGAGACCAAGAGTCTTCCTGAAGATGTGCTTGACGAGCGAGGACCTAGTCCTGGAGGCCGGCGTCTCCCGACAGTTGTTCGGGTTGGGGCGCGAACCGAGACTGAGAAAGCGGATGGCCAACGTTCTGTTCAACGACAGAGCCGAAGCCAGGGTTCGTTTGTAGTCAAGACGATCCAGGAACGCTGTCGAACCAGCAGCCGGGGCGGAAGTCCGGGGACACCTCGCAGGCAAAGCAGACGACTGCAGAGCGCTCGCGCGCGCGAGACTGGAGCAGACGAACTTCCAGGCGGAAACGCGGCACAAAGTCAAAGTCAAAGCCGCAAAACCTCGATGATATGGGACACCAGGGAATCCCACGCGCTGGGCGAGCCAGTTCCTGGTAGGAGTGTTTTTGGGGACACCTGGACCGAGAGCGCGTGCAGAAAAGCGAAAACTCGCATCCGTTCCTGTTGGGAAGGCAATCGCTTCTGAAATGCGGCTTCTTGGCGTCAAAACGAAAAAAAAAAGGATACACCCTCTTAAAGCTCTCTCCACTTTGAACTCCCTCGCCCTCTTTACGTTGCTCCCCTTTCTTCGCGATTTCTGAAGTGCGCCTTGACGCGCGCGCTCGCGGAGCTATCGGCAAGCCAAGCGATGCGAGTAGTCAGGGTCAGACGTCAGCACCGCTAAACGGAGAGGGAACGATTAGAGAGAGAGAAGGAAAAGAGAGAGTAAGGTGGAAAGGAGAAAGGGATCACGATGAGAGAGGGGAAAACGTTGGTAGTCGAGTACCGCCAGTTTATTTCTATGCGGGTGAGATACCGACGAGCAGGCGGGCGCGCGTTAAAGCAGCGTTAAAGCAGGTGCTGTTTTCGGCCTTCGGGCTTGCTAGCACTCGCTGTTAGTGTCGCAACAATAATATGCGTGAACTTTAGTTTTCTGCAGGCTGCACTCCCAAATGCCATCTTACCGTGTTTCTTTTTTTTTTTTTTTTGCTATTTACCGAAGGCTTTCGGGGACGTGAATCTCGGGATCGTGTTGACGGAGCTTGTTGTCACTCGAGTCTTACTTAAGTCTCAAAGTTATTTTAATATTTATATCTTACAGCCTGTGCCTCTGGTCTCATCATACATTGTTCCTGAAGAACGCTGCCGTCACCCTGCTGGTCAAAACCTCGATGTAAGGCGTCCGAAAACAAAAAAGTGGAATTTTTCAGTTTTTTTTTTTTTTTTTTTGCATATTGTTATTGATTGGAACGATCTTCCCCGGAATATTGTAGCTACTCATGATTCAACAATATTTAAGAAAATATTACGTGAAATCGCGTTTTAGGTCTAATACAGCGTATACACTCTTAGAAAAAAGGGGACCAAAAGGAGGTAACAGACCGCCTTTACCACCCTCCTCCCGGCCAGGGGTGAAGCGCGCCGCTTATTACCTCCTTATTCGCAGCAAACACGAAGAATGCGGTGCTACCAGGTGAAGTTCGCCGCGTAGGGGTACGAAGGAGGCATGTGTTACCTCCCAGAGGGTGCACCTGTTTTGCACTGCCAAAGCCTGGGCGCTGCGATTGGCTGTGGAAAGGCGCAAACGAGTTCGTTAACTGGTCTCCTCGTATGGCACGTGATTATTCGCGCATGCGTGGGAGAGCGCCTGCCCGGGCGACAGGGAGCGCCCGCGCCTTCCCCGCCGACGCGCCCTGTCATGACGGCATAACGGTGTTTCTTCTCGAACGTTCGACGGAGGCGTCCCGGTGCAGGAACGTTCTTTATTGTTCTGTTCGGCTCAGTTTCTTCTTACGAGGTCACCGAGAGCGCTGCATTGACTTCAGTCGAAGATCCAAGTCGTGTGCACCGTATGCAGGTAAGGAAATGTTCTGCGCGGTCGGCAGTTGGCGTCGGTTATGACCGCCCGGGAAGGCGACCCCCGTCTTCCTTAGACAAAGGGTTGGCGGACATGTTGGCACGTTTGAAGGCGTCGAGCGTTCGATAAAATTAGTGTGTGGCGCGAACGCAGACACGGTTTAGACCATCGAAGTTCATAAAGAGCAAGAACAGGAATGACTGTCGCTTGCACTGCGCACATTTAGAAGGTTGACATACGCTAACCAGTGGCTTAGCCAGCAGCTTTTCCCGGTGTATGTGTGTGCGGGTGGACGAAGGGGGAGAGCGGCGGTTCGGCGAGACGGGCGGCAAGACGCCGTTTGAATCGGGTGTCGCCTACGTTTAAGGCGTGAGGGGGTAGGAGGTTTTCTCTTTTTGGGGCCGTTGGTGTGTCGCGTCGGACGTTAAATTGAGGATCTGATGAAATAATTGAAAATCTCATAAGCTGGTTGTTTTTTGTTTTATTTTGTTTTTTCCCCGCAGAGCAGTAGTCGATCAGGCATTCATTGGCGGCACCGGCCAACCGGCGCGATTTATTCTCAACGTCGGTGATATTTGTAAAAATCAGTGTTAAACACTGATTTTTAATATCAACGTTGTTGTTTTTTTTTAATTTTTTATTTAACGAGGTTTAATAAATAGTTTGGTAAAATGTCACGTTACCTTGAAATACCGAATATAAATGTATGAGCTAATTATTCGTGCGCTTCGCAAACATTGATAGTATTATATTACGGAATAAGGTCATGAAGTTGTTACAGGCAGCGGGCTAGCAATTATATTGTCTTGGCATTTTCTTTGCGTGTGATCGGGCATCTCTAAAACTCTGATCATTCAGTAGGCGAGTTAGATATAACTCAAGTTTTCATTATTTGAAGTTGATTGAATATATTTCTTTCGTCCTGCGGCAACGTTGTAGGGTGATTTCGTCGAGGGTACTGGATGCCTGCTACCTTGGACTCGGCAACGTTGTAGGGTGATTTCGTCGAGGGTACTGGACGCGTGCTACCTTGGACTCATCTCGTGACAGTTCTTAACACTGCTTACTGCAGGTAAGCGGAGTCCGATATTTTATTTTGATTTTCTTGTTCCCATTTGTGCACTTGAAATGGGGCTCTTGATCTTTATGTTTATTTTGTGTGTGTGCTGTTTGTTCATTTCCGAAAGAAAATTGAGTGTATAGACCGGCACGCGGCCCTGACGTCACGCAGCTGCGGTGGCGCTGTTGACGGCACTGCGCAGGCGCAGACGCTTCACTTCGCGCGCATTCGGTTTCTGCGCACGCGCAGTGCCCACACCATGGTGTGGGCAAAGAGGGCTTGTTTGTAAACAGCGTGTCGGTCTATACTTCGAGTAAATAAATTAGAGTAAGACCCACAAGGCGCTTGAGTGTGTCTTTTTTGGTGTTATTTTTTGTGTTTTCGTGCTTGTGTGCTGTTCTTGTCATGTCTAAATAAAACATAGATTCAATTTTAAATTTTAATCTGGCAACTTACTTTGGCAAAAAAATTTACATATTTGCCGAAGTTCGACATTCGGCAGTTAGAAATTATTCGTACGCTTCGCTAACATTAATAGTAGTATATTACTGAATAAGGTCATTAAGTTATTGCCGGCAGAG
The DNA here is from genome assembly GCA_013358835.2 of Ixodes persulcatus. Lineage (NCBI taxonomy): Eukaryota > Metazoa > Arthropoda > Arachnida > Ixodida > Ixodidae > Ixodes > Ixodes persulcatus. The sequence continues at coordinate 663,416 of JABSTQ010011268.1, forward strand.
AGACTAGCAAGTATATCGTCTTGGCATTTTTTTTTCTGCGTGTGAGCAGGCATTTTTAAAAGCTGATCATGCAATAGGCGAGTCAGATGGCTAAGTTTGCATTATTTGAAGTTGATTGAATATATTTCTTTCCTACTGCGTCAACGTTGTAGGGTGATTTCGTCGAGGGTACTGGATGCCTGCTACCTTGGACGCAACTGCAGGTAAGCGTAGTCAGATATATTATTTTGATGTTCTTGTTCGCATTTGGGCACTTGAAATGAGGTTCTTGGTTATTAAATTTTCTTTGTGTGTGTGGTGTTCGTTCATTTTCCAGAGAAAATTGAGGGTATACTTCGAGTAAAGAAATTAGAGTAAGACACACAAGGCGCTTTAGTGTGTCTTTTTCGGTGTGTTCTTTTTATGTGTTCTCGTCCTTGTGTGTTGTTCTTCTCATATCTAAATAAAACAAATTCAGTTTTCATCTGGCAGAGCACTTCGGCAAAAATATTTGCATATTTTTTGCGAAGTTCGGCAGTTAGGGTTGGCTGTCATAGGGATCTGCTGTGGTGCTGAGTAGCTAATGTGGTGTAGCGCTCTGTGGTGTATGTTCTTCCTCTGTCCTTGTCTTAAAGCGCAATCATGTTTTTTTCACGTACAATACCAACTCGCCCAACAATCAGCACTTGTATATACTAACCTGCTACAGTAGTTGTACCCCTTTGACTAAGATTTGTTAGTTACCTAAGTAAATCGGGGGACAAATTTAAACATGACCGGTGAATACAAAGTGCTTACTAATCTATGATTATCACCCGCCATGTGATAATTTTAGTCAGTGGTAGTTAGTCAACAGTTAAACTGGTCACGTCTGGTAAGGATGGTCGATGCTTTATAATGCTGGAATCAGTGGCCCATCAAATGCTCCAAATGCGTCTTAGAAAAATCTAATATTTCTTCACAGTTTCTTCAAATTGGGGATGATATGTTTCAACTTCATATCACATGATTTCCACATTTTTTGGTTCCAGGCAGGCAGTGCAATCTACCCGGTGGCTGTCAGCTCAAGCCTAATTAATCCTGAGGCTCCCAGCTATGTGGCAGTGGAGGGAGGTCTCGAAGCCGCGTCGCCTGCTGAGGCAGTCCTGGTTGCATTCTGCCTCTAGTTCATCTTTAGCTCCGACTAGAGCCCCGAAAGTGTTGTTCCAGATGCCTTTATTGCGCTTAGTGGTTTCATCTTAGAACTTTTATAAGATGTCTAGTCATGCCATTGATTTTTATGGCATTTTGTTTGTGACAGCCACAATAAAACATTGTCATGTGATTCCAAAGTGATTCCATCAAGTGTGCATTTAACCTGTAATAAGGTGGTGAACTGGACCAGTTGGTTGCTGTTATACATGATGGGGAAAACAGCTCGGAAAGCCCGGACTACGAAGAACAAACATGACAGGACAGCACTTTTCTGTCGTGTTTGTTCTTCGTAGTTCGCGATTTCTGAGCTGTTTTCCTCGTCGTGTGCATTCAACCCCAAAGTGGATCATAGTTCCCTCCAAAAGGAGGTAAAAGCAGCGTCCTCAATTACGTCGTGTTACCTCTCAAAAGGGTTGAAATTCCCCCCTAAAGGAGGTAAAGGCTGACCCATAAAGGATGCACTTTTAACACCAAAAGGAACTAAGGTTACCTCCAAAAGGAGGCAATGTTGTACCCTAACCCAGGGGGTAAGTTTGCACCCTCGTTGCAGGCGGTAACGATACCTCCAAAAGGGGTTGCCCTGTGTGCAAGTCGGTTACCCCCTTAAGGAGGGTACTACAGTACCCTTTTTTTTAAGAGTGTATTGTCTTCCCATAATTGTCCCCTTGATGTTTTTTTTTTTTTTTTCTTTTTCGTGCACGCTAGTTGTTATGTGTAATTTTACCTTTTTCTTGTGTTGTTACCCTCCGCTTGTGTAATACCCCCAAAAGGGTTCTTATTGTATTTAAATGAATAAAAAATAACTGTCAGGCGCTGCCACTTGGCCGTTCTCACTTAGCGACAAACACAACTGTCGAACACCAAAAAATGACAAACGGCAGAGAGCTCCACCGGGGAACAACTTTAGGCGACAACCATTTCCTCATTGGTAGCCCGCGGCTCGCTTGCCAGCATGCACTCAAGCGAAACACAGATAACTGTGGTGGTCATTGAATATACGCTCGGAAGAACGGCTGTGCACGCCTCCCCACACGTGGAAACACATGCAGTGTGCACTCGCATACACGTTACTGGGGAAAAAAGCCCCAATCGATTACAATTGCAATTCCGCTCGGTCAAAAAGTATTCAGTTAGGTTAAGGAAAGTAAGCGGCCGTTACTTGAAAGAGTAACCGTTCTTTTTCCGATTTCTTCAGATTTTCAAGAACGACAGATTTCTCTGCCGGTTTGAAAACGGGCGTTTCGAGCTGTTCATTAGAGAGTATTAGGGAACCTTTTTGGCACACCCGGTATACAGTACCATGAGCCCTCCGGTACGCACTGCGCATGTGCGAGTCTCCTGTGGTAGCGCATGCGCAATGCGTACCGGAGGTACCCACCGTACCGTATCGGATGTGCAAAAACCGTTCCCTAAAACTCTATTGTTGGGTTAGAATCGCCGAAGTATTAACTACTTATCTTCTCAATCCGCCAAGTTTTGGTACATCATGTCCTCCTGGCGGGGACTTGGTTCGAATATTTCCCGGAAAAAAAAAACTTGTACGAATAAAGAGCGCCACTAAAGGAGGGGAGGCAAAGATAGTAACGGTTACGAGAAATTTTGGTACTTCCAAAAGTAATCAAATTATTTTCGTGATTACTTCGTAATAAAAGTAATCAAATTATTTTCGTGATTACTTCGTAATAAAAATAATCAGATTATTTTTGGGATTACTTCGTAATAAAAGTAATCAAATTATTTTTGTGATTACTTCGTAATAAAAATAATCATATTATTACACAACTACTTAAAGAAAGTAATTGATAAGTAATTTGACCACTCGTAACGAGTAGCGTGCAAGTCTGCGTGCTCGTGATCGTAAATATAGATCGATCTCACCAGCCAGTTTCGTTGCGCTGCCGCCGTGCATCGGCCGGGGACGTGAAACTCTCTTTTGTATGATGTATAAGCAGTGAAGGGGCCGTGAAACGATTTTTCTACTTTCGCGAAATACTACTTAGAATCACTCCCTAACGTTAATAACCGAATAAACTTGCCTTAGTTTTCCCTCCTATAGTCAAAGGCAGTCGCCAAAACGAAATTCGAGAAAAATTAGTATCGTTCATCACCTCCACTCGGAGCCAGAACAAGCGGCCACATGGAATGGTGCTTATCCCATGCCGCCAACGTCAATCGTAGCCAAGCGCTGGGGTTGGAAAAAAAGAAGAAAACGCGCGCTGAGCTCCAGGCACTGTTAGAGTTCGGCTGTTGTCATCACCGCAGTTGATCGACACGAGCCGCTAGGCGAGTGTCTGCCGAGGCCTTTATTTTTACGAGCCGAAGTCGAGTGCTCACGCAGTTCTCGTGTACAGTCCACGAACCGCGCTCGACTGTCGTCAGGTGGGTGGTTTCGATCCCACAATTACGTCAACGAGCTTTGCGAAGGCAGGAATGAAAGAAATAGAGCTTCTTTTTACAGCGGAGCTGTTTAGGGCTAGTTTCTCCAGGATCGTGTTTCTCACACAGAAATGAAGACACCGATCTCTGGACACCTACCGCCATCTATGAGCGACGGCGGCAAGCCACGTATCTGGTTGCCGCCGTCGCTCATAGATGGCGGCAGCCTTTCCACTCTGGCTGGTGCTTGGCTTGACTTTTGAAAACGCAGTGCTATGCATGAAATCCGAAATGCATGCAAGACTAGAAATAAAACAGAGCGGAGTAGGTAGGCTGACTTTGGGGGCACATTGCAAAACGCCAAACCAGGGAGTACAAGGAGACATGGGATGGGCGTCATTTGAGGGCAGGGAAGCTGTGAGCAAGATAGAATTTGAGGATCGGTTGAGGCAAATGGATGGGGAGCAATGGGCACGAAAGGTTTTCAGCTATTTATACATGAGGAGAGACACAAAGTGGAGACAGCGCACTATGAAATTAAGAGGAAAGTTTTTAGGCTATAGTGGGGTTACGGAAGAGCCGGTCTCAGTTAAGAAGAAAGTTAAGGCCACAGAAAGAGATCAGTGGCTAGAGGGAATGCAGACAAAGACGGCTCTGGAAAGGTATACATTAAACAAAACAGTTATTGACAAAGAAAGCATTTATGACAATTCTAGGGGAAGCTCATTGTTGTTTGAGTCAAGGACAGGTGTTTTGCGAACCAGAACATACCGAGCGAAGTACCAGGAAATGGATACAGTGTGCGCTGCTTGTGGAGAGGAGGACGAGACGGCTGAGCACTTGATACTCTACTGTAAAGGGCTTCACCCTATGCCTACCGAAGACAACATAGATTTAATAAAGTCGCTGGGTTTTAGAGACAGCGAAGGAAAAGTGGATTTCAAGACAGTAGAGATTACCAAGCAAAGATTAAGTGAATGGTGGCAGAAAGCGAGAGAAAACTAGATATTTTCTTATTAACTGATGGCAAGGGGGTTTTATAGCCTCACTTTCTTTTCAGTGCGGAGTGAATATAGTTTTCACATTTAAATATTCTAAGCTTAAATGATAAGACAAAATGGCTAGGTGGCGTAAGCTACCGCCGGATTCATTCATCCATCCATACATTCATGGCTTGCCGACTTGCGGCCGGCCATTACTTTCCATTGTATAGCTCCGCTGGTCTTCCTTCTTCACCAGAGTGGAAAGGCTGAAAGTTTTTTATTCTATAGCAATTTCACCGCGACCAAGAAGCTTCTGAATCAGTGGCGGTCCGCGCGAATATACTTGGGCCATCTAAACGGTATTAGCGCACACGTAGAGAGAAGAGAGAGGATACAGGAAAGAGCGCTCTTTCTTCTATCTTCTCTCTTCTCTCTACGTGCGCCCTAATACCGTTTAGATGTTTAAATACCAACTAGACCAATTATCAACCCTTTTATACTTGGGCCAGATTAGGACCAGTAAACGCCTCATGATCCCTTTAAAGATTCAGTGCACTTTCACGCGCATTCGAAGAAGAAAACGAGCGGATCCGCATTGCGGTTGGTTGCGATTCGAACGCCATGTGTTCAAATGCAGCATTAGTGAGATCGGTCTTCCATGGAATTCCCTTCCCGCAAGCGGTACGAATGGTCGACGGTAACGCTAGACCTACTAAGTTAAGCTACGCTTCACAAAGTAGACACTTTAGCCACGGATGGAGCTTAACGGCTTCACCCTTTATAAACGGGGTGGTAGCTTGCGCCAACTGTAGCCATCTCGCGCTTAAAATGATTCCTGCGAGTTGTCCGACGCATAAGGGAGTTTTAGGGAACCGTCTTTGCACATCTGATATATGGTACGATGGGGAACTCCTGTGCGAACTGCGCATGTGCGAGTCTTCTGTGATAGCGCATGCGCAGTTCGTATACCGGAGGGCCTATCGTACCGTATCGGAAGTGCAAAAACGGTTCCCTAAACCTCCCTAGTATCGGAAATCACGGGAAACGGTTTTTCGGTCCCCCAGAAGTTGTAGAACACAGGATGCAAGAGAGCGAAAACGATATTTGCCGAGCTTCTTGATATGCCGCATCTGAGTTCTAAAGCTCACGATGTCGCATTCACTGTGAGTGTTTGTTGTGGGTGATAGGAAACCCACGAAGACGATGAGCGCCATGACGGTGCGCTTTTGGCACTAATTGAGTGGCTCCGTCAAACCGTATACGTCGACTGCTGTAGGACTCAAAGTGAAAATGAGCGTACGGAACAGGAATCTGTTTGCGATTCGGCGCGATGACTTTTTCACACACACACAGTAGAAAAAAAAATGAAAATGAAACCCCAAGTTAGCTTTTCTCCTCAAATGAGCAGCGAAACGAGCCGTCAGGTCCGTCGTGAGAGATTGTGCCCCGGATGCACCTTTCAGTATCCCCACGATCCTGGCTCGCGTCCAAGACAAGCTGTCATGCTGTGCCGGCTCTTCGCCGCCGGCGTTCTTCATCATCACGAGCCTGGGTCGTGGAAACGCTAGGAATTCTCATAACACGTGCTGCGCGCCGCCGACATCGTTAGACTTCTGCAATTTCCGTCAGGTTACCGTAATGGAGCCTTCTGGATAACCTCGACCAAGCAACACTGTCGGTCGCCATTTCTTGAGTACGAAAATGCGGAGGAAAAGCGAAATGGCTTAAAAAAACGAAAAAAGGAAATCGTACTTTTTTTTTTTAATTTCTAGGCTTGGTGGCGCGACCTACCGCCCGTTATAAAAGTTACAACCGTTGGCATCCACCCATCCATCCATCCTCGGGCACGAAGCGTGTGATTAAGTCCGAGTCATCACTGAACAGCTCTCGTGTCTCTCATATGTTTGGAGTACCTGATAGAACTACGGCGGGCAGTTTTGAAGATGGTCGATATGCCCGTTTAGAAAGTACGTCTCGTGCCGATTATTATTAGAGGGTCGGAACCACTGCACAATATCAGAGGAACTGACATCGTTGAACGTGCAAGTCATTCCATAAGGCAGCGAACGTCGGAGCACGGCCAACGCCAGGAGCCGACGACCCAACCAAACATCGTCGAAAGTGCATCGTCCCTCATCACCTTTTTTTTGTTTCTTCTGTGGCTGTGTTTTTGCCGCCTAGTCCAACGAAATGCATAAAGTGTGCATTGACGTTGCGGTTTTAGTCCGCCATTGTGCAGGGATTCCCCAGTTATCAACAGAGGGCAGTTTTTCGAAAGGGTTCTATTGGTCACGAAGGCGAAGCCGAACATTCGCCGACTGATTGGTCGTCACCGAGCGCACGTCTAAACACTGTCAAAGCCAATGCTCGTGACCAGTCCGCGAGCTGGATTTGCGAACGACGTGGTTGAACTATAGCACCACGAATCAACACCGCCAAGGCCGTATAGTGCTGGATTTGTCGCGTCACCTGTGCCCCGCAGGCCAGCACGACTCACATGTCGAACACGAGTGCCGAGTCAGCGTTTGGCTCGGACTTGTGTTCCCGACGATTGGACACAAACCCCAACCGAACGCCGAGGCAGACGGCTCGTGTCCAGCGTGTGCGTCGCACTGGCCTCCACTCGGTGACGTCCAAACATCGAGCACTACGGACTTGTTATCAATATATATCTAGATAGTTGTTATCTATACTATACGTCAAGGCCTCTAAACTCATCAAACACAAAGTTGGGGCCGAAGTTCACGGAGCGCACCGATTGGACTATCACGACGATGACTTTGTGCTTTTGTCGCCGGCGTCCAATCGGCACGCTCCGCGAACTTTCGGCTTCAAATTTGTGTTTGACAAGTTTCAAACAACAAGAAAAAAAAAAGAAAAAAAAGAAAGATGTTTCACGCATTATTTGCGCACTGCGCGAAGTTCGTACAAGATTTAATCGTTTAAAGGAAGAAACGATACTTTTGGCGTTTGAAGTGTGTACGTCTTGATAAGATAAGATAAAGCTAATCCAAGTTAATTCTCCACATAAAGGGGGAATTAGCAACGTAACGCGAAAAGCCGTACGTACTTCTTTTTTTTCTTTTACTGTGATTTTTGAGGTGAATACGCGAGTACACAAGGCGTTAATAAAAAAAAAAGTTTCAATAAAAAAAATTGTGCACTCATGTTTTTTTCTTAATAAATTTTTTTAATAAATTGTGAAAATTTGTTTTTCTCGTTCCCTATAGAGGCCCGTAGCTCTCAAGTTTGTTCAACGCCTCTGGCGAGTAGAATCTTATATTTTTGGTAGCATTATCGGTTGCGCATCATTACGCTTTTTCACATATTGCTCGCGGGCGCCAAGGTGGCAGAACTTTGTTGGTAATATGAATTTTCGAAAAATGACAAGAACAATATAACAGCAAGAGAAGCATTGTTAGCGTTTTTGATAAGTCACTGAAAGCACCGACTGCACTTTTCTGTTGTTTATTCACGCATCTTTTTTTATTATTATTCTTGCATACGCTCTGTTAGCATTTGCGCAGACAGATGCTGACACACGCTCGTAAATAACCCATGACTTGCACACAATCAAACACTGCAGCGCCAGTTCATGCCCAATAGAAGCATTACATGGCCGCGTCTTCTCGTGTCCCCTGGCCGAGAGTATAACAGGCGGATCGTTAAGTTCGTCAGCTTCTTGCACAGGGGTTGCGATGATGTCAGAACGCCGAGCTCTGATTGGCTGATAGAAGAGCAAAAAAAAAAAAGTGCGTAGACCTAAAGTCCCTAGATAGGAGCTTCCCACAAGTAGCGACATTCTTTGAAGCGCCGACTGCGTGGCGGTGCAGGTCTTAGGAAGCGAATGACGGCGCACACCATAGGTTTGAACTGAATGCCGCCATTTGCTTCCAGCGGAATCTGCCATTGTCATTTGTATTGGTTGTCGTTACTGGTAAAAGTAACGACAACCAACAACCATGTGTGTAAAAGCGCTGTGACAAAAATAAACTGATTCTGATTCTGATTCTGAAAAGAAGTATCAAGGTGAAAGCCAATCAGAGCTCGGTGTCGTTCTGACGTTACCGTGGCTCCTCCAGAAGAAGCAGACGACTTGCTCTCCGCAGAGTAGCGAGTGACCATTTTCGTACACGTTACTCTGAAATAGTAATCGATTGCGAATACACCTAGTAAAAAAAACATTCATTTTGATAACTCAAGAAAAAAAAAGTAATCGGCCGTTACTTGAAAAAGATACCTTTACTTTTCTGATTACTTCAGAGTTTCAAAGACGATATATTTTTGCCGGCTTGAAAACGGTTCTTTCGTGCTGCCCATTATCGCACTAGAATCGCCAAATTGTAAACAACTTCTCTTCTAAATCAACTAAAATTTGATAATCCTCCTTTTCGTATACTTTGTTCGAGGATTTTTACGTAAAAAACTTGTACATACAGAGAGCGCCATTAGAAAGGGAGAGCGAAAAATAGTAACGGTTGAAAGTAATTTTAGTACTTCCAAAAGTAACAATATTACTCTTTCGGTTAATTACTAACTAAAGTAATCAAATCACTACAAAATTACATCGATAATTAATCAATTACAAGTAATTTGATTACTCGTAATGCGTATTCCGTACAAGTCTGCGTGCGACACAAAGACGTCATTCGACGATCCGGACAGCGAATTCTACCTTGTTTTGTTATTACTAACGAAGGGGGCCAATTGCTTTGAGGCACAGACGGCTGCATGTATATTAGTGGTGAGTATAGTCTATAGACTGTTTTCGTGTGACGGCTGACATGTTGAAATATGACGTTGTGTAGTTGGGCGGCAAAAACTAAAGTAAATAGTTTAAGCGTAAATGCGACTAAAAAATATAGCCAAGAAAAAAAAATGCATAACTATTCGCACGAGCCCCTTGATTTATAGCGCCTTCCAACCGACAAATAAAGGGATTTTCTATTATTCCCAGACTCAGGTACGTCAGAGAGTTGTTGCGCATGTACGCGATCTTGTTTTCTCTTGTTAATGTTTTTCCAGACATTCTTCGTTTGAGCGGTTGTGACATAATTTGACTATGCCCATTGTTGGTTCTCTTTATTCTCTTTGTTAATTTTTTCCTGTTAATGCTGTAAACTGTATGGTATGTTGATTTCTTTTTTAGTGCTGCGCAAATGCCAATGTGGGGGACTGTGGCTTTGTCAAGCTGGCCTTGTGACAGCTTTTTTCACAATCCTCCAGTATCCTGCACGTTGTACTTGATGCAAATAAAACAGTAAACAACAACAACAAACAACAAAACTCCAAACAACGGAGGCCACAAAAAATATTGTATGGAAAAGTGTTGGGAAATTGTAATGCATGCGTGAAACGTTCTAGCGTCACACGACATCAGGTCATGCGAAGTCAATTCCCCTCTAAATTTAGCGGGGAACTCAACTGGTGTATAGGTCACGTGACGTTAATTTTCCCGCTAAATTTAGCGGGTGAATTGACGTCGCGCGACCTGACTCCAAGTGACCTATACACCAATTCAACTTCCCCTCTAAAGTTAGCGCAGCAACTGAATCGGCGTGCAGGTCTGCGGCGTCCCATAATGCAACACTGCACGCGTTGCATTATGGTACGTCACAGGCCACGGCTTTACGAAGTGCGGCTTCGCGGAATCCGGGGCCATTAGCCAATAAACGTTTTACGTTAAAGCGGCCCATAGGTAAAGCCGATCGGCTAACGTGGAGTCAGCTGTTCCGATTTTCCTATCTTCTTTTCTTTTTTGTCTCCCTTCTTACCAGCTGGCTATTCAAATCGATTGCTGGCGTGCCAACGGGCCTGGTTCAATCTCCTTACAGTTGATACGCATTCCCCTTTCTTTTCCAACCCTCCAGCCTGAAAGAACGTTGATGACGTCTGTGCTCGGTAAAACATGAAACTGAGAAACAAAAATGTTAACACGCACTCACAGTCTGACCGTGGGTGTACACAGCTGTATCGGATGCGACATTCCGTTCGAGATTGCGAGCACCGCAGTGAAAACAATGCTAGCGTCAGACGTCTCGTGTAAGTAGCTGTACTCAGCTGGAAACAGGAAACTATTGAAGTTCATTTCAACGGTTTTTTTTTTGTTTGTTTCATTTTTCAGGAAATATGCTGTTGTTTACATTCATGATAAAGCACTTCAAATCCTCGCAAAACATTTCAAAAAAAAAATTTTTTTTTTTAAGTTGGTTTTATATTTGTCAGACTTTTGAATGTGATTGTTTATACAAATAATTTTAACGTTATGTGCCGGCGAAATTAAATATTAAATTTATAATAAATGAAGATAGCAAGTTTTGAGTTGGGTTCCGAGATATCGCTATTTTCAATAATCCTGAATAGGTCCCAATAGAAAGCTGCGACACGTTGCCTAAATTTTGCAGAAGGAACAAAGTTCAACGTTTCATCTTCTTCAAGCATATTAAACAATGTAATAATTATTTAAACTTGATCAACATAGTGACCTTTATTCTGAAAGTTTCAAGAAAAGAAGTAAGAAAAAAGAAAAGGTCTAGTAGTTCAGTAGTTAAAGTGAGAAAATGGCTATCGGTCAAACACGCAATCTCCGACATAAGATGAAAACCTCCGTTTATGTTTCCGCAGAGGCGTAAACTGGCGTCTTTTCAGAATGCCTCTTAACCACAAACTGTTTGTCAAAACGAAGGCAAAAGTATACAGCAAAACACTCGAAAACGCCCATACAAAAATATGTGGAACAAGTGTTACCAAACACCTTCATACAATGTCCCATAAGTCATGCAATGAAGTATTTAAGCAGCGATAGCTTAAATTTATTTTCGAAGACACCAAACGGTTGTGTTGTTTTTTTTGTGTTTTTTAAAGGGGGGGAGGGAGAAGGACATAATGTTTAGCAATTACCCTAATACCCTTGTTACACGGGCGCCCTTAACTGCAGTTACGCTAAGCCACAGTTAGCGCACAATACTTGCGGACAACATTCTATGGGCAAACGTGCGCTTGAGCATGTTGAGCACCCGTCAAGGCAGTGCACGCGCTCTCTTCATTTCCTTTGAAATAGCTGTCAGAGAGCATAGTGCGGTATCTGTGGTGCCGCGTAACAGCAGTTAAAGCTGAGCTAACCGCGGTTAAGTGTGCCCGTGTAACAGGGGTATAAGGGGAAATTGCCGCCAGGTAACCTGATGTCACCTTTACGGTTTCACGTAAACCCAGTGACGTCAGGTCGCCTGATGTTAATCTCCTCGGTTAGTTTAACACGGACTGAAAGACGGACGAATGTCTGAGAGTAGGATTCCGCCAAAACTCATTTCATGCTCTAAAGCGTTCCGACTAAGAAGCAATGCATGCCTATCACCGCATAGGATATTGAGCGGAACGCTTGTTGCTTTGTTTCTTTGTTCGTTTCTTTTCTTTTTTTTTTTTTTTTGCTTCGTCCTTTTAGAAGTTTTTGTTGCAGCTGTTATGGCGCAGCCATCTTGAATATCGTCACTTCTGGTATGTGTTAAAGCATTGTTTTGAACTCTCCACGCCGTTGGAAGGTGTTCACGAAAAATGCGTGATTGTCACACATTCTTGTTTAGCCTCACCTATATATTTTCTCGCATATTTCAGGCTGAGATGCCTTTTTTTTTTTCCTCCCGCATTCCAGATACGGAACCCAAATGACAGAGTGCGAAAGGAAACAAAAAACGTCCCTACTTTGCATTGACTCGTGCATCAGCCGGCTCCGCGTGTCACCATGATCGGCAAGTGCGACCACGAAACGCGCTCGAACAATTCGCAACAATAACCGTATCGCATGCCCCGTCTACGAACCGCATTCAAAACAGTTCGCCGAATCGGGCGACCTGCCAAAGGCAGCCGACCCGAACCGGTCACAGAAGCAAAAGTGAAACGACCCAGTAGACGCCTTTGAACACGGGCGCGCGAACACACGCACATACACACAAAAGACCACACAAAAATGCGGTACACCGCGGGATTGGATGGTCGGCCCTGGGATGCCATAGGCCCTCGATCGTTCATCTAGACGCGTTGATCCACTCCGCGTGCATCCCGGAAACGTTGCATCGGATTCGCGACATGTGTGACGCAGTCGTCGGTTTCTCGATTCAGGGACGCTATCGCACATTCGCCTTCGGATAGTGTAAAGTGGTCATGGGTGATACTAAGGCATCGTCGAAAGGGCTGTGGCGTAATGAGCGAAGCAACGGTGTTGCACGAATATTCGTGGGACCAACTGCGATGGTACGTGGAAAAAGACCAGAGGGTTGCGATATAAGTGGAGACGTGAAGCTCCGCAACCCAAATTTCCACGGATAAATGACGCCAGTGCACTACTCAGCCAACACGGCCTAGAATAATTAAAGTGTGTGTACTGAAACGGTGACGTCATCACGGTGAGATCGTGCAGAGTCACGGATTGGATACGAGGGCTGCCTGAGCTAGTGCTCGGCTGAGCTTCGTGTCCAATCAACGCGTTGAAGATCATATTTCATAAATAATTTATTATTATTATTGTTATTATTATTATTATTATTATTATTATTATTATTATTATTATTATTATTATTATTATTATTAAGTTATTATCCTATCGTACAAGACCTATGACTTTCCCAAGGGAGATTACATCGGACTTTATAACCACTTCTCAGAAATCGACTGGTCTCCGACCTTACAATGCCAGGACGTCAATGGTCAGGTCACCAAATTCACTAAAGTAGTTCAAGAGGGTGTGGTCAAATATATCCCATTGGGAACAAACCGCAGAGCTAAATTTTCTTACTGGTTTTCAGCTGGGTTAAGGGCACTCTTTGAGAGAAAAACGTTTCTGCACTAAGTTGAAGAAAAACAGTCTTCTCAAATGGGAAACTGAATTCAAGCCGTGCAGGGAAAAAATATTAAATATAATTAAACAGGGGATCGCGATGCGCTTCGAGATACAGTGGAAGCCGATTTAACTGAAAATCCCCAAAACTTTTGGCAGTACGTCTGTTCGAGTACAGAAAGAACGAACAGACCAAATACAATTGTTCTAGATGGTTTCGCTGCAAAAATACATCAGAAATATTTGCTAATCATTTCAGCTCTGTTTACACTGATCACATTGATTCCTCCTGTTTTGATTCTCATCCGGAAAGACTTGGCGACCTGCTAAACTCGATTTGTGTAAACGAAAATATCGTTGCGGAGTGTCTGGTCGCGATGGAGTGCCAGCAGCTCTGATTAAACCTTATCGTGATTTATTCATCCCGGTGCTCTGCGAAATATTCAATAACTCTTTAAAGTACGGAATATTTCCAGACATGTGGAATCTCGCTGTAGTTGTTCCTCTGCTTAAGTCTGGAAATAGCGACGACGTTTCCAATTATAGACCGATCTTCCTTCTTATTTCCTTCTAGAAACTTTTCGAAATGGTTATTCCCCCCCCACTAATTGTTTTTATCTTTCTCAATCAGAAATAGAATTATTCCTAGTCAGCATGGATTTGTTCCTGGCAGGTCGAACAAATTTGGCTACGTTTACGTCTACAGAGTGCCGCATTGTCTGTAAGCAAGGTCAACTTGACGTAGTTTATTTTGATTTAAGCGAGGCATTTGACGTGGTTGACCATGCAATGTTACTATCTGAACTGTCTTCCTACGGTGTTGGGGAAAACGGGATCGAGTGGTTTGGAAGTTATGTGCTGAATAGGAAGGGTTTTGCACGAGGTAATAATATGACGTCCGTAACCTTTAAAATTAGCTCCGGAGTGCCTCAGGGATCTGTTTTAGGCCCTCCTCTCTTTTCTATATTTGTCAATAATATCCCTCTCGTCATCTTACAATCATTATTCCTGGAGTACGCCGATGACATTAAAATATTCCGCGAAATTCGAACTTTTGACAACTGTGTAGAACTACTGACTGACGTGAACAGAATCAGCAATTGGTGTAAAGAAAACAGGCTCCGTTTGAGCCGTTCAAAAACCAAAGAGGACATCTTCTCGGAAAATTCAAAACGTCGTGTTTTTTTTGTTTTTTTTTATCGAATTGAGGGGGCCTTATTGACTGGTGTAACCGAAATTAGAGACCTCGCTGTTGTGCTTGATTCGAACCTGAGGTTTGGTGTTCACGTGGGCGAAATGGTATGCGCATCGTTACAGGTTCTTGATCTTCTGTGTCGCCTGACTAAAGAATTCGAAAATCCAGGCACGTTTTTATACCTTTACTGTTCACTATGCTGCTCGCAACTAGACTATGCGTCGGTGGTGGGGAACGAAATCTGTAAAACCAATTCACTTATAATTGAACGGGTGCAGCACAACTTCATCTCAATTTTCGAGTATCGCTATTTGGCCAGAGATGAGCAAACTTTGGATTATGAAGCCCTTTTGAAACGTGTTAGATTACCTGACCTACATCGACGTAAAGAAAAAGGCGAATTTGGTATTTTTGTTTAAAACCCTTCACAGCCTCATGGACTCCCCAAGTCTGTTTTCTGAAGTGAGTATTAGGATTCCTAGAGTAGGTACAAGACTCAATTTACATTTTTATACATCTAGAGAATTTAGTCATTTGTGTCCAATTTCCAGGTTATTTGATTGTTACAACGGTTACGCCGAAAAACTGGATATATTGGACTCCAGCCGAAAGAATTTCGACCGCTCAATCAAAAACGTGTTCCAATTAAGGCAGAGCCGAAAGGTACTCAGATGTTACAGTGAATGTCACACGAATTTTTCTTTCTTTCTTGTGACTTTGTAGACACGTCCTCTAACGCTTATCAATATAGCTGACTAAATCGCCTCCATTTTTGCGCGGTGAGGATATTATCTGAACTTTTGTTGCCGAGAGGCGCCGGGGCGTATAAAAACAGGTGGGGCTTAAATCAACTGGTGGCAAAAGTCTGGGTCAGCGGGGGGGGGGGGGGGGGGGGGGGGGTCGTGTCATTGTTTCGGTGGAAGCTGACCAACGGAGGTGATATAGTAACGCTGACTCTCACCAACCTTGGCCCAATATGTTTACAACAATAAGATTCCGTTGGAATAGTTTATCTACCGATGTGCTGAAATGATGAGCAAAAGATAGGCCCCGCTCTTGTCTTTTTTTTTTTTACCTTTTTTTTTCTTAGTTCTCAAGCGTGTGTCACCGGTTCGGCAACTACGTGTTTTTTTTTTTGTGTTTTTTTTCGTTGCTTTAGTCACACCGACACGACGTAGACAGAACGCAGCAGAATTCAGTGTTACGGGTCGGTCGGCTCCACCGGGTGCATTGTACCGTATAGTCAAGCATATTCTCTCTCGCGCTTAGCTGTTCATTCAACGTGACAACGAGCGAAGGAGAGGCAAACTTTTCAAAAGCTAGGCACGGACAAACACATAAAGAACGGAGACAATGGACGCGACCTTAACGTCGCATGTATACGCAATTGCTCACACGTGCCTGAGTCACGATACAAAAATTAAAAAAAAAACATCCATTTCTTATGTCGCCAGTTGAGTCTCGTCTTGCACCTTCAAGGGACAGAGATAGGGACTTCGTGCATTTGTTGATTTTTAGGAAAGCATGCAATCCACTAGTACACCATACAAAAGACAGCCTGCAGGCATTGTCTGATGCGAGTTTCCTCCTTGTATGACGCTCGATCCTGTCTTCCTAGTCGTACGAATATTGTCTGTAAACATGTCCAAAACACACACATGTACAAAACAAGCATGCTCCGAACCCGCTCGTGTCTCTTTTATGATATGTGAGCAGCGGCTTAAAGGGACATTAACGAGACAATTACGCTTTTCTAGATAATTACGTGATCACGACACTGGGGATACGGCCAACTCGTCGTCGGCCCATTCGTCGAATAGGCCAATTCGTAATAGAGCAATTCGTCAAAGGGCGACTTGTCGAAAGGGGCAATCCGTCGAAGGGTGATTCGTCGAATGGGTTGAACGACGGTCCGAGATAAAAGTTCGTGGTTTCTTGTTATCTTCTCGACCCAACTTTTTATTTGTGTTTGGACTAGGGACAGCGCCCTTGTTAGGTTACGAGACTGAAAGAAAAATCAGGAGAGGGCGAAGACAGGACAGAACCTCGAGACAAGTTGAGAACTGTATCATCTCGGGATCGTTCTTGTGTTCCTTCTTTTGTATGGCTTTTTGTAATGAGCCACCGCAGAGGTGGGTTGACATTTTTGTAATGAGCTGCCCCAGACTGTCGTCGCGAAGCGGCGTGAACGGGTGGGCCGGGTAGGTTAACACGCGCCCCAGTGATACACGCGTGACGTAGGCTGTGTTCCAAAATTTACTCGATCCGACTCTGGAGTAAAGGTTTCGTACCTCGGCGTTTCAAAACTTACTCGCGCTTACTCGATGACGTCAGAACTCACGTTCCAGAAGCGGGTTGTTTACTCCGGAGTAATTACTCACGCTACCCTCCTCGATCGGGGGGTAACGCCGGATCAAATCGAGTAAATACGTCACGTGATCTGTTCGTCGTCTGCTTCCTGCGCAGACAGCCGTCAAAGCTCGTCTGCTTCGATGGCTTTGGTGGCAGACGTTCGAAATAACAAAGAATGAGGTGCAACCATTTGTGTGTGGTTATTGCAATTTGCTGTTTTCAACGCGGGAATTGATCGCACCGCATCCAGACCGTGTACCTTCCTTCTGGAAGGTATAACTTGTTGTCATTATCAGAGTGCGAGCGTAAACAGGAGCTTCTCCGCATCCTCGTCCTTGGCGTTGGAGGGAACTCCGTATTCTTACGTTAAAAGATGAAAATGTTCGAACGCAGTAGATAATGTGAAAGTTTTTTGGGTTTTTTTCCCCCAGAGTGTGTGTAATGAGAGGATAACGCTTGTAAAGCAGTGATGGCATCGAATATTTTATGTATACGATCAGTCAACAACCCCACCACATCTCCCTCCCTAATAAATTGTCTATAGCGGTTTCGAAGTGCCCTCTGTGATTTTATAATCCTATTCGCGGCAAAGCGAACGTAAGTTACATATCACTGCTGAGAAAGCCCCATGCGCTATGGGCAATAGCAATATCCGCAAAACGTTATCGGTGCTAATTACGATGAGTTGAGGCTGTTCATGGCACCTGGACTAGACTTACAGCGATCGCGCAGATTAATCAAAACAAAAATGTTAAAGTCTAACTGAAAGGAATAGGTGATTTTTATATCAATATACAGCCAAAAAGGAAGGTGAGCAAAAGGAGCTGGCGGAGCCATCTCAGAAAACACCGCGTCGTCACTGTCGAAAAAAAACTTCGAAGTGGTTAACGTCCCTATGTGGTTTCTCCATGATCAAAAGAGATCGTCTGCTATTTTCCGCCATCGCTGCTATGTTTTCTTTTTGCCGTAGCCCAGGTGATCGTGTATTACTCGCGATGTCACGTGTATTACCCGCTGACGTAGGAGACAGGTTACTCGGGTAAGATTTGGAACATAGCCGTAGTGGCCGTCTCCCGTGCAACGTGAAAGCGGCGAAAGCGGCAAGTTCTTATCTTTGACAAGAAAGAGCACACTGGAGGGCAATTACCGTGCAGTGATTTTACGAAGTACTATAGGGCAGTAGTTGCTTTAAAGTTTCAGGACAACAATTATATATATTGAGCTTTGAAAAAGCGGCCACCAGTTGGCCTCTTCGACGAGTTTGCCCAATGGCGAATTGGCCTATTCGACGAATGGGCCGCCAACGAGTTGGCCGTCGACGAGTTGGGTTTTGACGAGCTGGCATAGACCCCACGACACCAACCTCTGATCTCATGACGACCTTTTGGACCGCGCTCCCCTACCGTAAATTCGACCTCTGCAAGTTCTCCACAAGTCGTGTTTTACGGTATGCCTTCGGCATGCGTAAAGCGTTGTGGAAGCTATAGTTGCTAAGTGCTGCACGACACGTTTCACGCTCACTCACTGTCGGCTTTTGAAGGTGTTCCTTGAATTTCTGCGTAAAAGCTGGCAGCTGCCTTGGAGAATCCGGAGAAAGCCCTCCAAAAGCGTAGTGCCATAGATAGGCAGCGCAGTTCGCTTCGAATGTTGACTTGATCAGTTTCAGAAAACCACATCTATTTTTGAAGATAATGCGTGCTTTTGAAGACTGCGTGCCATTGAAGACGTCTTCTTTTGAAGACGTCTACTTCTGAAGACAGCGTCTGCTTTAACAAAAACAATACGCTGGGGATATTTGTTCACATATGCTAGCATATGTGAACATAGCATTTTTTTTTTTTTTCAAGTGTAGAGAAATACATTTTTCAGAATGTTTCGGTCCGAGATCGAGAGAGAGACAAGGAAAGCAATAAGAAACAATTAGACCCCCAAAACAAACTTACACACGGGGGGCGACGTTTGCAACAACACAGAGACACGCTATAGCAAAAAAAAAAAAAAAAAAAAAACACAACATTAAAAACCCGGTCATGGCAGTCTCCAGGGAAACTAAAAAATATAGTAAATAGACGAAGTTCTCTTTATCCTTACGCCCGCCCTAAAACAGAAGTAACAAGTGTATAATCAAAACTATGCGCGTAATTTTTTTCCATTTTGTTATTTATTTGAGTTTTTTTTTTTTTGCTTATGCGCGTAGTCTTGATTACATACGTGTTACTTCTGATTTTATTGCGGCCGTAGGGATAAAGGGTACGCCGCATATTTACTATACGTTTTTTAGTTTCTCTAGAGACTGATATGACCAGGTTTTTTATGTTGTTATATTTTTGGTTCTATAGCATGCCTGTATGTTGCTGCAAACTTGTGTTTTTGGTTCTATAGCATGCCTGTATGTTGTTGCAAACGTCGCCCTCTGTATGTGAGTTTGTTTTTGGGGTTGACCTGTTTCTTATTGCTTTCCTTCTCTCTATCGCTCCCGAACCGAAACATTCTTCAACATGTATTGCGCTTCACTTGCAAAAGACCACGCTCTGCTTGAAACGTCGAAAATAAAGCCTTTGCTGCGGCTCACAGTTTTTTCTACGTCTTATACTCTCTCGGTGAAGAATTGCTTATTACCATTTTGAATAACAAATGTTACCAAGAAACCACGCTTCGAAGGGAAGTGAGCACGCCTTAGCAAGTCCTTTGCAAACCTCGAATTTCTGGCTATGATATCGATCATTCTAATGATCGCCTTCTCTGTGCTGCAATCCTTGTTTACTGGTCTGTGAAATGCTATTCGAACATGCGTGATAGCTCGCTTCAGCGAAATACCGCCCACCGCTCATCCATCCTCCCCATATAACCCAGTGACAGTGAGTATTCTGCCCCGGGCGACAAGGGACTGCAATGTGCGCATACCTCTCCAGACCTTATCACCATAGAGTTATTATTATGTACGCTAGATGTTCAACTGACGCTGGTGTCTATGCGACTTCCGGGACGCAAATTAAAGCAGACAGCAACCAGTCTACTTTTGCGGTGCTCCTGTGCATTCCTACGGGAAAACGCGCGTGCCTCTTGTCTCTTCGCCGGAAAATAACATAGAACAATTTTGTTATTTGGGTCGTACCAAATAGTATGCGCCTTATTAACATTGTAAAAGTGTAATTGCTTTAGTTGGCGCATTTTTCTTCACCAGGCCCAAGCCTCTGTTCTACAGCAGGCGTGTAAAAACAGGCGACGATTCTAAGCAAAATAACAATTGAAAGGAATATAGAGTTTGTCCAAGGTTCGCCAGCATTCCGGTGGCGCTTATATATTGCTAATATGCCAGTCGTATCACTATATGAAAATGACCTTGTCTTGCATCTTTACGAGCAGTTCAAAATATTCAAAACGTAAATAATAAAGTACGTGGCCTATGAAAGGTGTCTTTTTATTAATTTCTATGCCGGGCAGTTTTTATCAGGCACTTGTTCTCAAAGATTTCGAGCGTGCGGGTGATGTTTTGAACGTAGAACAAGCATCTTCGCACAGAGCAGAAAGAATAAAGTAGCATCTACTTATTGTAAATCGGACTATATTACGTGACCTTCAATGTATTTTGATCGTGCATGCACAGGGAGTTACTGATCCAGTGTTACTGCGTAGTTCTTCCCGTCTCTCTTGGTTTCCCAGATGTCCTTCCTTCGTTCGGCACGTATATTCCCCATACTGAAAAGCGCCGACGTCGTGTTCGCGCTAGCAGTGTCCGACAGTGCACATAAATACATGTACGAAGCCGTTTTAGCACCGTTTTAATGCGATGAATTTGAAAGAATAACTCGGTAACTCACCAATATTTTTGTCTTCCTGACTGAAAATGTTCCAAGCTACCTAGTACGTACGAATTATTCGGGATATTTGCTCTTATGATCGAGCGCAGAGAGAAAATGCACTCACTTTTTTCCTTAGAAATGCATCACCGCGGAGGTCAATTTTCTACTGGTTGCTGTCTGCTTCAATGTGCGACAATGCACTCCCAAGCAGCACAGATTTGGCCAATAATTGGATAATGGCTGGAAATGCTTCTTTGGCCAGTGGCCAGACCACTATTTGTAATGGGTATCCCGTACAAGTCTGCACGGGTTCCACTGTGACGTAGACGAAAATGCGCATGCGCAGAAACCAAATTCGTGCGGAGGGAAGCATCGCGACGACAGCAGCGTCACCGTGCGGAACGGCGGGAAGTCCGAGCAGAGCGTTGGTGGAACAAAAATGGCGGCACCCACGGGGTCGCGCGTGCATGCAAATCTGTTGCTCAACGTCGGCGATATAGCAGTGGCGGCACTTCGCCTTTCCGTTGTCATCGCAGACACGATCAGCGTGGGAACGACACCGGATATGCGGGCCATCTCATTTTTCACGACGGAAACCGTCTGGCGCTATCTCGTCGTCGGTTATACAGATTTCGCGGGAAAAACAAAAACGCGCTACACCGGCGCGTATCTATACGGCGATCACGTGATGTGGCCTGAAATACAACCGCTGCCAAAAAAACATCAACTTCGGCGCACGTGAGCTTGCGATGATGAACGTCCCCAGCTCCATGTACGCGTCGTTATCGAAAACATGTATTATGTTTCCACAAGAGCATAACAAAAAAAAAAAAAACTTATTAATTTTAACGGGTACTTGGTCCCGCTTCAATCCCGACAGCTGTTAGAACGTAAAGAGAAGCCCACGAAGTAACTTTGACCCTCCGACCTCCAGAAATGTTGAAGCAGTCAGGGACAGACCGAAACGATACCTCCTGAGCTTTCAAGAAGTCGCGTTTTCAAACCTTAAGGATTGCCAATTTGGCCCGACCTGCACGAAGGACCAAAATGGCGGTGCCCGCAAGAAACTCGGGGAGTATAGTGCCAAGGCTCTAGGCGTTTTACTTTAGTAGCTCACGTAAGAGCGACCGGGCGACCATACATCCAAGTATTCGGGTTTTAGTCTATACACGGTGATCATTTAAAATAACGCAACTGGAAAAACAAAAATTACATCGAAATGCGGTAGTTAGTACAAAAGTCGAGGATTCTTACTTCTTAATTGAACCGGCATACTGCGATCACGCCACGAAAACCATTTCAATAAATATACTTTTTTTTTTGGGGGGGGGGGGGGGGGGGGGTGTAGTTGTTTTAGTCACTACAAGTCCCGCAGCAAGTAGTGTGGGCTTTCCACTGGCTACGAAATACATTTTGAAAGGCTGCCAGCGGCGTCGGGTCGTTTAAAGAGGGTCTCATTTCCGAAGCGACACCGCCGTAAGCACCCCCCCCCCCCCCCCCCCCACACACACACACACACACAACCGCACGGGACTCCGCCGTAAAGATAGAAAAATGGGTAACCTCTGGCGATTCTCGGCTAGAACCTGAACCCATGCGTTCCGAAGAAAAGGAAAGGGGTTACGCGCGATCACGATAACGCCGAGCGGAATCTGACCCGCAAGAAAACAATCCGGCACGTGTTTACACGTGCACGTGCGAGCGATCAACGGGACAGGCGAGCACCGCCTGGCAGCGGAAGCATTTAACGACCGTCCCGTGTGACCAAAGGTCGGTGGAACGCGTGCATGCGGGCAGATCGCCCGACTAAAACCATGTTGTTGTTGTTTTTTTTTTTCTTTTTGTGTTTTGTCCGAGGCTGTACGCGATGCTATGCGGGTGAAAGAAATAATACAGTAGGCCGTTTTTGTATGTTTTTTTTAATAGCGCGTATTCATATATATATTTCTTTTTCTTTTTTTTTTTGGTTTGTGAATTCTCGAGAGAAAGAGAGAGAAAGAGAGAACGATGCAACGTGCGTACCCGATTATTAGTATACTTAGTTAGTATACTTAGTATAATTAGATTAGTATACCACGGATAGTTACTGCAGGGAGGAGATACTCCCCATTCACGACCGCAGGTCATTTGAATGCATTAACGGAGCGTTATCGTACAGATACGGTTAGAGTGGTGGCAACGCTAGTATGCTATTACAGTGACTAGGGAATTTTAGTAGATCGTTCCGAAGCTTCCGACAGCGATACCCGATAAATCGGCGGGCACCCTCGCGCGTGCCTCGTTCTGTTATCGGGATGGCTATCGATCGGGCCATCAGGCCTCGGTCCCCCAAAAAGTCCGAGGTTTGTTGTACTCGGCCCGGCTTCGGCAAAGCAGATGCGGCAAAGGTATTGCTGTAACGCTATGCCAAAATGCTCTAATGTAGCGTTTTAGCGCGATGCAATCGTAATGCCGTTATCGTAATACCGTTACTGTTACCGCCATGACGGGGCCGGACCAAGTACTTAACAAAGCTTTTTTTTTTTTTTCGGCAGCGCGGTGTAGGATGACCTTTGGCCGGAACTTGTCTTTCGCATGGTAGTGGTATTTCGGCAACGCTATGCTTTAACGCTGCATATGGGAGCTTTAGTGGATCGTTCCGATAACTGCGGTAACGATATTCTTCAATGATACAATGCATTTGCAAAGGCAGCGGCGGAGTATCATGTAGCTTTAACGGACTCATATCGAAACGGTCTACTTACACCCCCCTTTGTAGTATTGTACGATTCTGGGTTAGTTGCTTCATCTTAGTTTAATATGTAAAATAGCGCAAAAAACAAACAAACAACAGGGACACGAAGTAAACAGGACAAGCGCTAAGGTCGGTGGTCTGGTCTTAATGGTGGGGAAAAAAATAATTTTTTTTCGCTGTAAAATTGTGTCACTCGAGAGCGCAAATAACTGATATCCTTTTGCTTAAAGGCCGACACCCAGACCCGAGATTCTGCAAGGCAGAAGATCCTCCTCACCATGGGGGAGGAGGAAACAGGCAACGGTGGACAGGGTAGAAGGGAGGAGAGGAGGGAGCGGGGGAAAAGTGGAAAGCGCGAACTGGTCGTCGGTCTTTAAAGGGAAACTAAAGCAATTCTGAATTCGAGGAAGAAAAAAAAAAACACGCTTAAATCTTCTTCATTTGGCCTCCAGGATCCCGAATATTGAGATTGCTTTTTTTTTTTTTCAATTTGGTGCACGGAGGCTGCAGAAAATTTTTCTTTTTTTAAAGTACCGTTGAAGCCCTTCTTTCCCGAAGCGTGACGTCATATACAGAGTTTTCGGAATCTCCGCATTCGCGCATCTTCAGCGCCTATCAAAGTTATGTACGCGCACTCCTGCTATTTCCAAAAAAGCTCAGAAAAAGACGTCACGACTGGTATCAGTGCGAGGGAATATACCTGGCAAGCTCGCAATTGCACGCGCTGTCCACGCGAGCGACACGCGCTTCGCGGCTGAAAGATCTGCGTATGACCTAACGACTGGTCGGAGGGTTTTCGCGGTTTCTCACGTTTAGTTACATCTTTCGGAAAAAAAAAAAAAAAAACGAACGTGATATTCAGATTCACAGATAAAAATACTCCAGAATTCATCTCTTAACTTTTTTTTTTCTTGAAAACTTACTTAGCTTTTTTTTTCTTTTTTTTTTTTTTTTTTTTTAAAGCAGGGCTCGGCAGCTTGTTGCTCTAGCGGGCCGATCGCCGCGAAGCGGAGACGGAGCGGGCCGGACGTTGACCGGACGGAGGAACGGAGGGAGAGAGAGAGAGGGGGGAGGGGGGGACAGCTTATAAAAAAAAATACACAATATAAAAAAGAACTGTCGCATAATTAAAGTAATATGCAGATATGTGCATCACTTTGAGCATATCGGATGCATATCAGCCTCCTCCCAGTAAGATTGTGGGTGTCTAAATATATTGCTTGCCAAGAATCAGTGTCGTAAAACATTTTGGTCGCCTGATATTCCCAAGCCCCACATTTGACTTCACAATCTTAAAGTGATGTGCAGATATGCATTTTTTTTTCTTGAGCATATGAGTTGCATATCAGCCCCCTCTCAGTAAGGTTTGGGGTGTCTGAATATATTGAATGCCAAGACTGAGAGTCGTAAAACATTTTGGTCATCTGACATTCTCAAGCCCCACGTAGCCCAACGTGTGACTTCACGGTCTTCATCCTGAAAAAGAAAAAAATAATGTTCGCAGATATGTAAATACGTGCTGTAGGGAACACTTTGATGAAGGCAGCTGCGAGATTTCCTAGATTTGAAATCTTTCATTCACGGAGGCCAGCGGAAAACTTGACGAGGTTGTTCGCTCCCAATGCATTCTCCAGCTTTTTGCCTGCTTAGGGATCAGCTGATTAGTGAACTTTATTTTGAAAATCTCTCGAGTTAACACGTTCCATTATACAGGGTTCGCAACCAAACATGCCTCTTGTCCTGGAGTGTGCTAGGGGGGGGGGGGGGGGGGGGGGGCATTTTTGGTAGCCTTCCGGCCGGGAGCCGTATAGACCTTTTCACCCTCCGTCGCATGGGCGCTGCCATCTTGGAATCACGTGATGCGGCCGCCATTAGGCTGCTTCAACTCGTCGCCTCGCTCTCTCCTACGCGCTACTCCGCGTCTTGGTGAATGCGTTGAATTCGTGTTTCACGTCGCGTTTCACCGCGTTTCTTACCTCACTCTGTAACGTGTCGTCCGATACTTATATATTTACCGTGTAATTGCATTACATGATTATGTGAACAACTTCCGCAGTTAAGTTCGTAACGTTTTGACTATTTTTACCGTCGGCGTGCCGGCTACGTGTGAAGAGGCTATATGAGCACATGAATCAGCGTTAGCGCGCCGCTCGCGCACATTGAACACATATATGACTCTAAGACAGCGCAAGGGTTCAAAGGTCAATAACTTATGAGAACTCAGGTTTGCTTACTAATAGTGGCGGAACATTCGCAATAGAAAGCGCATATGAACTTTGGATCTCAAGTAAGGCGACAAAATACACAGTGTAAATAACCACGTGTGTTTCCTGAAAGCATCGTGTTTTGTAGTTAAAACATATCTAAAACAGTGGCTTTCGATTATATTGGTGAAATCGTGGCTAAGATAGGGAACAAATGCTTAATTTTAATTTTATTTTTGTTGTTTTATGCATAAAATAATGGTACGTCAAAATCAGGCAATTTGTTTGTTTACAATATCACACCTACATCTGTTTGACGTTCTTAATCGTTTCTGCTATATAAACATTCCCTTGATGGGTTTATTTATAAATTTCAAGAAACTCTATACTGTGCTTAATTAGGGCAATGTCTACAGTATATTAATTGTTAAACAATTTTGTTAAGATAACCAGTTCAATTCAATTAATTCATTTCAGCACAAAAGGTTTGACTTCCCGCGTAATAAACTGTCACAGACAGCTTGAGAGTGCCTGGGGTCCACAATATGTGACGCTGAAAAGAATCCGTCTAAAATCGCACGAGTACAGTGTTGTCGACGGCGAATATAGATTTACTTTTAGCAGCTGGCGACGCCGAAATCTACGAAGCGCGTCAGTTCAAACTAGTAACGATCTTTCTGCACAGGTTCATTGTGAGGTGCCTGGCGCTCGACTTCAGCCAAACTTACCGGAGATCACTTCTTTTGAGGCCTTTAATTCCATCTGGCAGATTTTACGGGAGATTAATGTCAGGTATCATTTGAGAGGCCTGTCACTTATCTCATACCTTAAGAATGTCGCAATCAAATCTCCATATAACAAATAGTCGAGTTCATCGGGCCAATATCTTAAATCTTGTTAAAGGGGCCCTGCAAGGACTTTTTTACTGGTTTTTAATTTGCACCGAACCAGAGCGCACTGAACGTAGTAACTTAATGAAACTTTTCTTTTCTCGAATTTCGCTTTATTTTAAAATTTCAGACAAATTATAATTACAGAAACAAGCAAAAAATAACCTCCTTCATGACGTCCTTGCTTCCTTGAGTGGCCGTGAACTAGAGGAGGGATAGTGAGCTCAGCAAGCGGTCACGGCTGCCACACTCCGTGTCGACGGCTCGAGAGGGCGCCACTAAAGCATGTTCTGGCTAGGCTGTATGAAGCGGGCAGCCAGGGCGGCTCGGGTTGCATTTGCTGCGCAATTAAAGACCATTTCGGCATAACAATTCATTGGCCAGAAACGACAGCAAACACGCGGTAAAGATCAATTCAGAACGAGAGCCACTTCGCGCTGCCATACCGCAAAAATGCCAAACCACAAGCCAAAGCTGCTCGCTGAAGGCCTTGGGAACGCTCGGAACCGGTCGGATCCTTCAGTCCACACGACCGCAGCGCCGCCGCGTACATCCGGGACCTTTCTACGCTCGCCGCTCGTTGGCGCCTGATCCCACTACACCTTCCTAGTATGCGCCGCCTTTTCCACCGCTTGGTGGCGGGTATGTCGACGGGTCGTTTCTTGCTTCCGTACTTTCTAAACTGCATTTGTTTCTTTTCTGGTCTAAAATAGTGAACAAAAACTACTTTTACAAATAATTGAAACAGTTCGCGCCGCTTATATTTGGTATTTCGACAAAAAAGAAGCTTTGAGCGGCTCTGACCAGTAGTAAGCCCAGGACCTAAGACGTCACATATCGCGCGCTTTCGGCACCGCGAGTCGCCCCCGTAGGTGGAGGAGGTTTCCACGTCGTCCGGTTAAAATATGACGCACTGATATTTAGTTACTCTCTCCGTGCCCGCTGGCTTGCCCGAACCCCGAGGGACGTGGGAACCGCAAAAAAGGTAGACGCTTAAATATGATTGCAGGGCCCCTTTAATGAGTACACTAGTTAAATCAATTTTCTAGTCGGCCTAGTTGGTCTGTTCAAATATTTCTCGAAAACTTAATCTATTTAAATAAAACAAGCCGAGAAAATAACACTTTTTTATATATTATCTACGTCATTATAGGAGTCTTTTCCAGTCTACGAAGTTCACAAAAAGTTGGTGTACGAAACACAAACAGTAAACTTGTCACTTCATGTGTTTTTCGTGATTCAGCACATTTTTAATCATGTTGTGGACCTGCTTCTTCACTAAGCACTCATGAATTATAGTCTCTTACAATATAAGATAAGCAGTCAAATCTCTGACATGAGCTCGAGCCCTTCCATACCACTCGGTGCACGCGCAGCCAAATCCCAGCGGCAGACAAGAAGCGCGTGCTGGAGGCGGAGCTTCTCCCGCTCTTTATTTATTTATTTTTTTCTAGCAACTAGCGCCCGGGGGTACGGCTCTGGGCCACGGTACTCACCTCTGTGCACCAGAACAGTTGTTTGACCGCCAAACCTGGCAAAAGTTGACGATCGGACGTAATCAAACGCATCTGGTGTTCGTAAAAGTGCTCGCAATTTAGGCTCGAAACAACCTCGTGGTTCTCCAAGTGACTCAGTACAATTGTGTAATTTTCTGTGTACCACAAGAAAGAAATTTATATCACAAAATTACGCGAAAGTGTCATGAAACAGCAACACAAACGCGTGCGCGTTGGAACCGAAACCAACCAAATTGAAGAAACCCCATGGCGGCGAGTGCACCAGCGCCCTCTACCCGACGGTCAGCCAACTACTGAAATGAAAAGGTCGTCGGTTGCCGACCCGTGGCTTAAAGTATAAATATTTTCTGTGATATATTTACTCTCGTTCCCGGTCACCTAGTTATAATATCCAGTATGGGCGCCGAAAAAAAAAATCGAGACATTACAACCTGGAACAAGTAAAAAGTTATAGAAGATTCAAAGCAATATATAAGGATTGAAAACCATAATAAACACGAGTGATGACCTCCCAGTCGCGTGGCAAGTGCAAAACGATGTTTCCCCCGTTTTTCCCCATGCCGGAAGGTCCGCGATCCAAGATGGCGGCGACTACACAAAAAAGGTGGGTGCCGTGCGTGCCAGCACGTGCAGCGTGAGTGTGAACATATATCTTTGGCAAGCTTGCAGCCGCACCACAGACATAGCCACACGAGCAGAGACATGGCGGCAGCCAGTCGCCCAGCTTGCAATTGTCTATACCATATCCAAGGTTGCTTGGCGTCATACGACCACGGAGGTAGAAAGAAGAGAAGGCGACATAGCGGCAAATGCCGGCCAAACAAGAAATCCCAAGTGAAGTCGGAAGTAGAGGTCGCGGTCGGTGGAACGCCTCCCAAGAAGGACGAAAACAGCTGTTAGAGCCAAACCAGCTCGCATAGCGTCTTCTGCTTTTGGTCATCGTTGGGGGCGTGCCCCTCCAAACCGGAAGTCTCTCCCGGCTTCACCTCTGGCGGTGTCATGTCGCCCCCAGGGGCATCCTACCTCCATGCACACGGGTGACAATTGGAGAATGTCAACTTAAAGTGACCAAGTAAGAGAAACATCATACAAAATATATTTTTTTTTTTTCTGACTGAAAAACCATGTTTCATTCAAAGGGGTACAGAAACGAAATTCTGTAGTTCATTTCTTCGCTTCAACATGACGTAGGTAGGAGTAGAACCTCAGAAACAACAATATTTCGTGGGAAAACGCAAGAAAACATATTTTAAACTGGATTAAGCGATAACCAAAAGCCACCTGGTTATGAAGCTTCAATGGAATGTCGTGACGGCATTGGCCTCCGATGGCAGCGCCACTATATGGGAACTACGCTCACTAGTAAAAAAAGAAATGACCGCATCTCCACGTGGTGAATGATGTTGATTGGGGCGAAGCTCTGGTGGTGCTGATGATACTGATTTTATTGTTTATAGGTAGTGCTGATGGTGCTGATTTTTTTTTTATTGCTCATAGGTAGTGCTGAGTTCCGGGTTGCGTTTCGATTTCATTATTACTGCTTTATGGTCGGTGAAATGCAGAGCCATGCATGCAAAGTTTAACGCGAATATATACGCATTTGATCGCAGCGCCCTCTCCTGTACAGACGTTGAGCGGCTACATGCAACGTTTCATCCATGCCATCCCCAGCTCTTGAGTTACTACAACATCTCAGGGCCCCCTACTCGTCCCGCCGTCGTTGCCCCGCACAGGTTCGAATCCTGTCGACTGCGCAAACTTTTTTTTTTTTTTTTGTGGGCACGGACGCTGGACGGACAGACGGACGGACGGAGAAGACTAGACCCTAAGGAGCTTCGCCCCTAAAATACCTATAGGCCAGAACGTAATACCGAAGGTTTGGCGGAGAAAGCCAAATCTCAGAAGACAGCATCACGCACGCTGCTTTCAACGTCGTTCTCGGCAAAAGACGCCGGCCTCTCGAAGTGACCCGGGTTTACGTCGCAGAGCTGTGCCAGAATCCGCTTTTGTGCGCGGTAGTTTCTGTGCGCCGCTATGAGAATTCATCGATCGTCTCGCCGTCCAACTTACTCGCCGTCGACGTGCTAAGTGTCCCCGCCTGGACGATCGCGTAAGCCTTGTTGAACGAGACGGACGAGACCAACGAAAGCGGTGCCGATCGCTTCTCTTTATTCGCGTAGTGTTCGCCATTGACATAAGCTGCGTTGCAAACTCGTAGCGATGCGAGCGCTTTTTTCGTGGCAGTTTTTGTGTGACGACGTGAGAATTGTACAGTCGTGTTCTCTGTGCTCTCTGCCTCACTTGGAGACTCGTGTACCGTCGAGACCAGCGCAAGCTTCCTCTACGTCGATGCCTTCCACTCGTTCATTTAGTGGTCGCCCTTGTGACAAGGAATGTCGCGAAATAGTCGTGGTGCACGCGTCTCTTGGTGGTGGCGTGACAATGCTGCAGTCACACTCCTATCGATGCGATACCTGCGTGAAATACTGGACTAATGCTACCGCCGTGCTGCCTTACCGAACTCGGCCTGCTTCCCTAGCTGCTCGCTTTAATAAATGAAGGACGCCAACTGGTATGGCGCCTTCAAAGCGATATTTATGTTGACCGTGAAGCTGGCGCCCTTGCCGAGTCTGGTCGTTGTGATCGGTCGGTGGGAAATCAGGTAAGCAGCAATTGCCTCGTCCTACCAATGTCACACAATGATCCTGCATGCCGTCACCTCAGACAACATGAGATAGGAAATCTACCAACATCTCGCCTCGTGCGAGATAACAGAGCTATGTACAGCTTCCAGATTTTTTTGACAATATCGCGCGAACGCCGACCGGCCGGTATATCAGCGCCTTCGCGGCGTAAAGCAGCAGGTCAGCGAGACTACGCGCGTGTGGCAAAAGAAACAGGCATAGCCTCGCTGACTTGCTGTTTCACGCCGCGATAAGGCGCTCATCTACCGGCCGGTCGGCTTTCGCGCGATATTGTTAAAAATTTGGAGGCTGTATACCTTAGCCACCTCGCGACGATGTCGTTCCGATCAAAGAGCAGCGAGCTCGCCCCCGAAACCGGCGTTACCAACTTCACCATATTGGTCAAGTCGCTGAGTAGACGACGCACTACATGCTGCCATTGGGCGCACGACTCCGCCGGCTTCGCAATCTTCCGGTGATATGTTACAGCCCTTGGGTAGAGTCTACCTTGGACACTCTGGCGAAGCGAGGTAGTAACGCGGTGACGCCACCAAGTGTCAACGCACATAACCACGGTACGCTTGGCCATAGGGAGGCCGATGACGTCGCGGGCAAGTCGCGGGATCGATGGATATCCCGAGACGAACCGCGCTCTTCGATGGCTGATTTTGAAGCGCTCGCCAGAATCGAACATTTAGAACGAAAAATAAAGCCATCCGTTTGAAAGACAAGCGTGCGATTGTCATTAGCAGATAGAGTAGATCACGTTTAACTTATTTCTGAACGGGAGAGGTATATTCCAAGTTTCGGTTCAGTACCCCTTTTGAAAGACAGTATTATATTACATATATGTACAATCGTTGATAATCATGAGTATTTGTATGCTTTGATAATCATGAGTGTATTGTATGCTCAATATTAATATTTAAAATAATTTTAACAGGACTCAAAGTAGCAAAAGTTACAGTTCGGGCCTCACGTCTGGCAGCAGTCACAGTATACACGCTAGGAATTCATAATTCAATAAATCAGCTGCTGTTGCATTGCGCTGCGATGCTCCAACCATAATCGCTGTAGCTAATCATTTGTTCTTCTCTTTTCGCATCAAGATACCCGAGGTATCGCAGAGAGGCCAACGACCCTAGAACAAAGACCTACGGCACCGAGTCTAGCAATTTCACTGTTAGGATGAGTGCATAAACACTTTGCGAAAGAATGCTTCTCATCAAAGCTCTATTAAAGAAAAAAAAATCCAATATGACGGAACGGCCAACGACTCGAAACATGCACTTGTATACGCACGTACATTTGCTCAAGGGGGAACCTTCAACTGTGTATACATCGAGTTGCCAGCTCTATGGTGTCTTTCGCACAACTCGGTACTCCGTTCAGCGCTGGCAGTGCGGTGGATGCTGCATGCTCGTTAAACCAGTCTGACGTATACCTTTCACCACGTGATCGGGCTCCCGCCCATACCCACGCCCACAGAGCATGTCACGTGATGAAAGGGAGACGAATAACTGGTTTGACGAGCATTCATTTATTCAATTTATATGATCACGAACAGTCGAAGCTCCGGTAATTATTCACAGAAGGTGTATTAGGCGGTAGTAAATAACGACTTACACGCAAAAAAATGTGTGCTAAAATATCAAACTCTGTTACATTAAAGTTATAATTCAACCTGTAAAAAAATATACAGTACTGTTTTTGTTGCTTTTTACCGTGAAAATATTCTACGTATTGCCGATCGCTCGTTCTCTGCCCTAATGTAGCGCTAGCGGTCTCAACCAGACGCCAAAGTTTCAGCACTAACTGCTTTTTTATTTGAAAGGTATAAGTGATATTCCTGAATTTTTCAATGGGAAAATGGGTCCCGTTTTCGCCCGTTTTTGGTAACTGGTGCCTATATAGCGTTGTCTTTAAGTATTGTATATTTTGTTCCATTTGTATTATTATTATTACAACTGTTCACACTCCCCTCTGTAATGCCTTGTGCCCTGGGGGTAAAATAAATAAATAAATAGCGCTCCATGTATTCGATAGCCCTGTGGGCCGCCATATCCCCATTGAAATTTTCAAAAAATCACTTATAACTTATGAATAAGATTACTGTTTGTTCTGAAACTTCGTCATCTGCTTTACGTTTGGGCGGAGAATGAGCATTCGGCAACGCGTACGTTGTTTTTGCGGTAGAAAAAGGAAAGTACAATATTTTTGGGGGGGACACCCTGTACAAGTAAGTGTTGAATGCGAGACATGGGGCTACGGTGAGGGTGCAGGCTAGCTGGTGTAAATTGAGCATAGTTGTAAACCCGAGACTGGGGATACGGACACGGACAAAACACAGAACGACACGTCCGTGTCGTTCTGTGTTTTGTCCCTTGTCCGTATCCCCAGTCTCGGGTTTACAACTATGCACATGGGGCTAGTTTGGATAACTTGATGCACATCAGATGTCGGAGAGGTTGGCAAAGCTCGCCTCGGAACATGAATGTTGGTAGATGACGTCCTATCGGGGGAATCAATTGTCCTATCACAAAAATTAAATGTCGGTCAGAGCGTCTAGAGGTCAAAAAGGTGTAACGGCATTTGTCCAAGAGCTTTTGATATTTATAGTAAAATGTAGAACCAATGTAACGATTGTAAAAAGAAGGATACGAAAGAAACGCTTCTGAATTCCAGCTTGGTTCGTACGAAGAAGCTGATGCAGCGCTCTGGAAGCTATGTGTTTGTAACTAGCACATATGCTCTACAGCACTGTCAGCTTCTTTAACTTTGCCAGAAAAGGCTGGCCCTCTTCCGATAGATACGAAAATGAATAGGCGACATATTTCATTTAAAATAGGAACACACAACACTCGTATTCACCTCAAGGAAGAAATCGCGGCTCCTCGCGCAACATTAATTCTTTATTCATTTATGTTTTGAATTAAGGTATAAGTAGGTGCATCCTATATTAGCTTTATATAGTTTTATCAAGGAATACACGTTTCAAAGCAAAAAAACGTCGCTCCTTCCTTTGACAATCAAACCTTGTAAGAACAAATTCGCGCAGCGCATAAAAAATCCGCAAAGCTTCGATTTTTCCTTTTTCTTGATGTCACAACTAGTCTAAAAAAAAAACATACTAATTTTACACTTTTAAATGACGTAAACTTTGGAGAGTATCTTGAAGATTTTTTTTTTTTTTTTTTTTTTTTTTTAGTATAAGAATACTATATTGAACATTTATACAGGAAGTTCCCGGGCCGGGGGGGGGGGGGGGGGGGAGGGGAGGGGAGGGGGGAGTGTTTTTCGGCCCGGGTAAACAAACTATGAACCGCAGAATGCTCAAACTTCGTGGGAATATCACGCTGGCGGTTGGGATAGAATGCGAAACTTTAAGAACATGACGTTACTTGGATTAAGAGATAATTGAGAAAAACAAATTTTCTTTATGAGCCCAGTGTCCACCTAAGCCTAATTTTGTTTTAAAAAAAAAAGACTCTGTGGGCGCCTGTAGCATCTATTTCAGTGAAACAAACTTGTCAGAAAAAACAAACAAACAATGTTCTCTTTCTTGCTGACAACTGTTTTTAACTGATATAAATCCAAGGAACGTTCACATTATCATTTCTTGCTTCAACGATAGACTTAAGGCCCGTTCACACGATGCATTTTTCTCGCGCATCTAGTGTCGCGAAATGTAGTTTCGCGCAATGGTTGCGCCGTCTGAACGAGTCCGAAAAGGACGCGCGCATCTAAAAAAAGTTGCGCGCACACCTCGCTTCTGGAGCGAGCTTTTGCTGAAACTTTGCCGAGTTCCTGTCAATCACTCTGAAGGCGCCGCCAATGGCCGCTCAGAAACGCTCTCACGTGGCCTTTGAGGGGGGAGCGAGCTGTTTGAGAAGACCACTTCACTGCCGGTGTTGTAGCCGAGCCAAATCCGAAAAAAACCGAATTACCACGAACGATGGGTACTGCCGGCGCTTCCGCAAGCACGTCAAGCACCACTGAAGGAAGAGTGAGTAGCATATCGGAAAAAAATCCAGCGATGGACGAATACAATTAGCGGGAGTTGGCGAGATTAGAATAGTGCTCATAGCGTTGTTGTCGCGAGGATACCGCTGGATAATACCGTTGTTACACGGGCGCACTTAACTGCAGTTACGCTGAGCCGCAGTTTGCGCACAATACTTGCAGACAACATTCTGCGGCTATGCAGTCAAAGCTATGGGCGAACGTGCGCTTGAGCATCTTGAGCGCCCATCAAAGCAGTGCACGCGCGCTCTTCACTTCTTCTGAAATAGCTGTCTAAAAGTATAGTGCGGTAACCGTGGTGCCACGTAACAGTAGTTAAAGCTGAGTTAACCAAGGTTGAAGAGTGCCCGTGTAACAGGGGTATAAGAGACCATCGAGTAAACTGAAACCAAGTTTGCTTTGTTTACAAGCGAACGTGAAACCATGTGCGCTCTCTGAAACAGTTGGCACAGTAAAATCGGGGCAGACATGGGCGCCGAGAAGTAACCAGATTGGGCACGTAGCGTTTCTATGAATACCATGTGCATTGATAGGAGCTTTGGCAATGAATCGGCTGCGTACGGGCTCGGCGCCGGCACATGTTCTGCACGTACAGGTTGCCGCCTCAATCGGCTTTGCGCACATGCAAGATCGCTCCAAGTAGTGCAGTATGGGAGAAAAAAAAATTAAAGTGAATTGACTGCATAAAATGCGCAAAGCAGGTCCCCAGATAAATAGCGATCTGATTCGGAGCGCCGCATTATGGTCAACACCGAAACTATTTTCGCGAGTCTAAACGTCATCGTTGTTGCACGTGAAGCGGTACGTGTGAACGAGCACATTTCGCGAAACTTGAGTGTCGCGAAACTTGAGTGTCGCGAAACTTGAGTGTCGCGAAACTGTTGCGCGCCTAAAAGATGCATCGTGTGAACAGACCTTTAGGTGGACGACGGCACATAGAGAAATTTCGTTTTTCTCGATTATGTTTTGATTCAAGTCACGTCATCTTCCCAAACTTTCGCGTTCTATTCCAACCGATAGCTTCACATACTCATAAAGTTCGAGCTTTCCGCGATGCATAATTTATTTATCTGGGCCGAATAACACGGTTCTCTTTTCTCGGGAACGGAATAGCACGGTCTCTTTTCGGTCGCGCACCAGTCACCTAGCTGTGTTTGGAGATTTCTGTTTGTCCTTTGTCCCTTTTGTTCCCCTTCTCCAGAGATTATTTTTGTCTTTCTTGTCCAGCTCGCTTGCACCTTTGCATTTAATTGCATTATGATCATGTTCTTGTACTTTTACTATGCATCCATTAGTAGCCAGACTGGGTTGACACGCGGAGTACACCGCTAAAATACGAATTTCCGTAAAAATTATATTAAATGTGTACATCTGATTCAGAAGTACACTAAACAAATACACTTTAAGTGTACTTTTCGATTCGTAGAAAGTTAGAAAAATAACGAAAGATTTTAAAGGAATTTTGTGGATATATATCGCGGAAGGAGTACTTATTGAAGAGTATACTGTCTGTGGTTACTTACATGAGACACATTCGTGTCTCATTAATATGATCCCACCAAAAATGTTCATAATGTGAGTTGTTTGTAATAAAGTGACAAAAATAATGTATTTACCCAGTTTGTTCCCGAAGACTTTGTCTAAATACCGTATTAATGTTGTTTTGCTGTATCCCATCGCACCATATCTTGGCATTCCACGAGGATGTATCCTTATAAAACGCAGCTCCAATGGACGTTTGCAAGTATACGGCCTCTGCGCGCGGCCATCTTGCTGCTGGTCTGGGTAGAACGTCTGATAGGCAAGCATTGCTGAGGCCGTGGGTTCTCTCTCAGCAATCTCAGCAATGCTTGACTATCAGACGATCTGCTCACACCAGCAGCAAGATGGCGGCGCCCAGAGGCCGCATGGCCTCAGCAATGCTTGACTATCAGATGATCTGCCCACACCATGCAGCAAGATGGCGGCGCCCAGAGGCCGTATGGCCTCAGCAATGCTTGACTATCAGACGATCTGCCCACACCATGCAGCAAGATGGTGGCGCCCAGACGCCGTACTTGCAAATGTCTATAGACCTTTTCGCATACTCTCGCCCCAAACCGCCAAGTAGGCATATCCGGTATGGGCGACGAAAAAATATTAAAACATTTCAATCTGCAGATAGTAAAAAAAAAATAGAGGGGAGACAAAACTAGAATGGGTGACGGTTAAATGGCGTGGCGACGGCAAAGCAATGTTTTCGCCCATACTGGAAGTGACGATAATTCAAGATGGCGGCGCCCTTGTGAAAAAGCTCTATAGGCCTCTGCAGCCATTATCACCCCGGGCGAAAAATGTCGAGTCACTGGGCCGCGGTCGCACGGGCGGCGTCGCTCATTTCGCGGGAGAGAGCGACAAGCGCGCTCTCAGGCCCAATAGACAAAGATGGCGGCCCAAATAAGGTGATTATTAGAGAAGTCTATAGACTTTTTTTTTTTTGTTTACTCTCGTCCCCAGCCACCTGATATGCATATCCTGTATGGGCAAAAAAAAAAAATTCAAACCGCAAATAGTAAAAAAAAAAAAGAGGGGAGGCGAAACAAGAATGGGTGACGGCACGCTTGTTTACCCAAATGTCTTCTAATGGCGTCGACGGCAAAGCAACGTTTTCCCCCACAGTGGAAGTGACGACATTCAAGATGGCGGCGCCTTTCTGGAAAATCCGAAAACGTCAATGGGCCGGGCGAACTAATCAGATCACCCGGCCTTTTGTTGCTTCAGAAAGGTCGGCTTCTCGGGGCGGGCTATCTATTTACGAGCTATCATTCGCACGACAAGCCGATTACAAGCAAAGGCGTGTTGTCGAACATAAGATAGGGGTGGCATGGAAAAACGGAAAAAACTACAACATAGCGGAGCCACAGAGTGCCCGGTCGCGGACTTGGAGCGCGAGGATCTGGTAGCACAAAGCATCATAAGAGCCGTTTCTCGGGAACCTGAAGGTCAGCGCACAGCTTTTGGAGCGGCGAGGACTCGAAACACACTACTTGTTCGCTCGGGAGAAGTGTGTTTCGACGTCTCGCCGCAGCGGGGCGCCAGTCACGTGGCTCTCTCCTCTCATCCGTTGTCTGCCGCTGCACCTTTTCCATTTCGACGGCCGCTTTTCGTGGCGATCTGCCAGGCTTTGTCAGTATATAGGAGGCTATGGCTACACATTAAATCAAATCATTCAAATAACAAACAAAAACGAAAAAGCAGCGATTCTGCGTCGTGTCGAATATCGAAGTACATAACAAGTTTCTTCCTCATCCGCATCAATTCAATGACAAATCATTGATAACTTTGTACAAACTGGAAGGACAACATATGCGACTCTAAACTGAGGGAGAAGAGGAGAAAAGAGCTCGCGGCGACACCAGAACGCCGAGCCCTGACTGGAACGATTAGGGGGTAGGCGCGAAGCTAGCTACCTTTTTCTCCACTCCCTCTTCGAACGCGTTCGTACGCCGAACGCCGGTGTCCGGTGTTCAACGTTTGAACGGGTTCGAAGAGTGTACTGCAAAGTCAAGAGGTCAGATAAAAGGCCGAAGTTCCTACTCCGATTAAACTAGAAAAACGAAAACTTTACGCAAGAATTAGGAAATCAAAAGAACAAACAAGTAAAAGAATACGCAATGAAACAAACACAAAAGAAAAAGATTCTGTCAGCGCAATCACTTGAGTTCAAGGAGCTGGATGAATGGAAGCAGAATTCAGTCTATTGTGCGAGGGTTTCTGCTAAATACTTGAAACGATCCCATTAAAAAAAAATAACAAAACTGCCACTCAATATACGCACATATCGATAACATCAACAATTGACTATAAAACCCAACCGGTTTAAACGAACAAACGAACGTGTGGTAGCCGCAAGCGCAAAAACCGGAAAAAACGTTAAAATAAAAACTGTCACCACACAATTAGTGAAACAAAACGAATGCCAAGAAGTGCCGATGACCCGCCTCCAATAAGCGGCTTTTAACCGCTTTAAACGGACACCGCGCGCGCAAGAAAAAAATAAAGAAAAAAAATGTAAAGACAGCTAAACAAACTATACAACCGCATAACGTGAACTCGTTTCGCATAAGTAAATGACCCCATTCGAACCCCCGCTCCTGTGCGGCGCCTTAACCCTTTCGCAACAGACTTCGCATTCCGTACGCCCGCACACACGCACGAACACTTGGGCCTACGCTCGCAAAAGCCTTCCTGCGGAATGTCGTTAAAAGTCAACGATCAGCCGGTTGTTGTACGGACCACACGCGGAAGGCACGAGCCAGCCAATGAAACACGGCGCGAGTGTCACGTGGTGTTGGGCACGGGCGTCCATTGTAAGTTGAAAAGTACACAGAAAAGAACGGGAACACCCTTGTTGTTCACTTCTTCCGTGGGCTGAGCGGGCAAACGAAGCGACACAAGCAGACAACGCCAACAAACAGCAGATGTAAAAAAGCCCTTTACGGTTCCAATGTGCGCAGCAAAGAACGGTCTGGGCGCAGCGCGAACGACATGAGGTGTAGATTTCCGCTGCCCAGGCCGCGAAAAAAAAAAAAAAAAAAAAAAGACAATTTCGAACTATCTCAGGTAGTAGTAGAGTAGTAACTCGCCTCAGGTTAGCCCTAGCAGTAAACTCGCTGGCGTGAATTATCTCAGGATGCGGGCCATATATGTCACATCGTACCGCTGCTCAGATTTGCGCCGGAAACCGGTTTGAAGAAAGTAGTGCGTAATTCGGCTGTCAAGCTTGTTCTTCGTTTTTCTTTTTTTTTTTTTTAGCTTTCTTTTAGGATGAGAATTTTGTAATTGTGACACTTAAATGAGGTTTATAAAAAGCGAATTTGAGTCGCCACGCCAAAGGCGACTTTCGGAGCCCAATGATCGTCTTCCGCGTGCTGCTCATATTCCCCGAAAAATACCAGACGCGACGCATACGTCCACAGCCCAGCGACATCCGTATCGGACGTTAAAAAACGATCCCCTAAAACTGTCTTACGTGAGCCCGGGTATAGCATGACCGACAGCATATAAACATGACCCGACGCCACGTGGCCAAATCTTTTGCGTCGCCATCTCCAAATCTTTAATGCCAAAACGCGGCGTGTTTTTTTTTTTTTTTTTTTTTTTTCTCTTTGGCAGCCCTAGCGAACATATGGGGGACGAGCTAGCACTGTTGGACCCGTACGGGATGCGCAGTTCGTCTATTTCTAGGAACTTTTTTCTTATCTTCAAAAGTGGTGGCCAATAAATTAGCGGAAAAATTTGAGCCGCACGCATTAAGCCGCGATAAGGTTGTCTGGATGTTTACGCCTCGAAACTTAAGTCGACGTTAAAATGGGACGATGCGTTTCCTTCTTTTTTTTTTTTTTTCCGGTGAGAGTAGAAGCAATCAATTAGTCGATGCTGTACGACATTATTCATGGGAAAAAGACCTTTAATAAACGTGCATCGGGTAATGGTGATCACGCAAATTGTCGTCATTACGACGCACGTCAAAATGAAGCATGGTAAAAGGAATTCTTTTTGTGTATGTTTAGACATCGGAAAGCTATAGAGTCATCCCCAACGAACAGTCTCCGTCTCGTGTGTCCGCTCTAGATGAAACATTTCGTCAGCGAGTACCATTGCATGGCCTGGGGGGTCTTTAACGTGCGTCGCGCAGCGGTGATCGCCTGATTCACAAAGTACGATTTTACTTGCGATTTCGCAGCTGCAACGTTGCTCGTAAAGCAAAAAAAAACAAAAAAACGTAATGGAAGCTGCGTTGTTTACCTCCGCACTTGCGAAATCGCAGATAAAATCGCACCACGTGAATCGGGTTACATATACACGGCCGCACGCCGGTGCGATGCCCATTCAGATCGAATCGGACCGTGGATTGAAAACCAGACTCGTGCGCTACTCACTACAAGTAATCGAATTCCTTGTAATCAATTACTTTTTGAAGTGTTTTTGTCACCATTCGATTACTTTTTAGGTAGTAGTCGCCAGAGTACTTCGATTACTTTCAGAAGTAATCAAATTATTCATAACCCTCGCAATTTTACCCTTTTCCTTTCTAATGGCTCCCCGTGTTTGTACAAGTCTCCAAGAAATCCTCGAACCGTGTCTCTGACAGGAGGGTAGTCTACCGAAAATTGGTCAATTGTGAAGATAATTAGCTCGTAATTCGGCGATTTTAAACCAACACTAGACACTACGAAGGCCCGTTTTCAAACCGCGATAGAAAAATCTACCAATTTAACGTTAAAAAAAAAACCTAAAAAAAGTAAAGAAATACGTTACTCGTTACTAGCAAAAGAGAAAGGAACGCGTTACCAACCTACGTTGCCTCAAAATAAAGAGAACGCGTTACCGAGAAAGAGTAACGCACGTTATTTTGCGTTATTTTTAATATATATTAACTGACAATAGCAGCATCTTTTTTTTTTTTTTTGCGACAGCGTTTTTTACATTGAGATTTTTTCTCTAACGATTACTACGTTACTGAAAAAGTAACCCGTTACCGCCAACTCTATAACTTGTGATCCATTACTTTTTTTTTTTGTTTTCGAGTAACGTCTAGAAGACTGACCTCGAGTAATATAATTTAATGCATGTTCACCAAGAGCAATTGTAATTGTAATCGATTACCTTTTTCGAGTAACGTATGAACGAGACTGAACTTTGAAACGCCGATCCTCTGAGCGATCTTTCACTCCGCGTGCTCCGAGCCGTGCACTCGGATCTCCCTCTATACTCTTCGATGACCTTGCACGATTCCAAAGAATCCTTTTGTAACCTGTGGAGAATGCCCATTTCGCAAAACGATTTCCCTGCCTCCCAAAAGAATTTCTGGCACTTACACCGCTGTAGGTGCCGTTTTCACGCGGAAAAGGTCCATTACAATTTAGATTCTTGCAATTGCAATTTGATTTTTCTTATTTATACACATAACGCGCGCAAAAATGTGACTGCGGCGGTGTTTAGTGTACCCGCTCGTTGTCCCCTCTCTATGTTTTCATTTCGGTACCACTTTGTGGACGGCGCCTATAGCTTGAGATCTTTTGGCGTGTGGCACGTACAGGTTCGGATTTCTGCTTTTCCCTCTTCGCGAAGATAGCTGCATACTTAGAGACGCTTGGCCGGGCGCGTTTAAGAAGATAGGAAGAAGAAAAAAAAGGGTTGACTTTCACCCGTGACCGTGCCAGAAACAAAAAAAAAAAAAAAAAATAGAAACGCAATTTTATTTTTGCAGCTATTTGATGATTCTTTCAAGGTGCACGCAACTGCGTCCTCTCCCGAAAAAAAACAACTAAAAATTTAAAAAAAAAGGAAAAAAAAACGAGAAGTTCGCGGAAATAGGGTAGCGCTGTTGCTTGCAACGTACTGCGAATCGGTAAACACTTAAACCAATAGTGGTCGTTCCGAAACAAAAAAAAAAAAAAAAAAAGAAACTGCTTGAGCCAGAAAGAAAAATATAGGAAAAGTAGTATTTTTTTGTTGCTGTCGTTGTCTGTTCTACTCTTTGGCTTGAAAAGAAGAAACATACGAGTGTCACGCGTTTCGCATTGAGGCGACAAAGTTTATATTTGAAATCTGACACCTTTGGTGTCACTGTTGTAATAGCGGAATGTGTTTCTCGGCGCAAAGGCATCTTCGAAATAGTAGGGTAGTGGATTCTTTCAGCTGCCGAGAGCGGTCCCACGCTTTGTGCCACATGTGGTTTTACCACCGTGGCACCATTCGTTAACCGGCAGCAGCGCCGCATCGTTAGAGATCAGCTAATTATTTTGAAATTGAGATATAAATAAACCGGATCATAAAAAAAAAGAAGATTTAAAACAAATATACAAATGGTCGCGCTTCGATTCACAGCTGAACGATATCTCTACAAGGTGGGTAAAACGCTCAGCCTGTTCATCTTCGTTGGAAGCTTCTTCTCTTCCAGCCCTGGGGTGCAAGGTGAGCATGAATTGAAGGGTCCCGCTCTAGCCCTTGCCATCGTCACACGTTCCCTTCTACTGCACCCTTAAAATAGTGCCGTATAGGTCGTGGCATTTATTACAAATATTTTAGACCACGCGTGGCATCGGGATGATAGGGATAAAAAAAATACTAATAATTAAGGTGCTGTTTTGATCTACCGCCTAAGCCTCCCGTACGCAGAACTCATGAAGGATTTATAGGTGAATCTAAACAGCGCGAAGGCTGGGGCGTCAGATCACGTGACGCCACGGTGTTACTCGACATCTCGACTGGGCACAGAGACGTCACGTGACCTGGCGTGGCCTGACGCGGGTCACCTAGGGACGCCTGCTCCCTGGGCGATTAGGCGTCCCTAGGTTCCTAGGGAAATGTTCGTCGTGTTACAACTAAAACAAAACAAAAAGTCTAGAATACAATCATATATCTTCCGGGTGTTTCAGCAAAAAATGACCAAAAATTCTTAAAATGACTGTATTAGAGGTTAATTTTCTCAGGACCGCATTACTCGTGATGGCGGCCATCAGAAAATTCGCGATATTTACTAATTAGTTGGCTAATTAATTGAAAATTGCTAATTTACTTTTTAATGAGAGAAAATGACATATGATTCCAATTAGAAACTTGATGGGCGTCATCGAAAACCAATAAATCAGTAATTTAAAAAAAAAAGACTTTGAGCGCGTGAAAGGCGTAGTAGTGCGCTAAAGTTACCACTCGTGGAGCAGGTACAAGGCTGGGGCTAGATAAGAGACGGAAAAATCGCGCGGGAGCTTTATCGCAACCGCTAGCCTTGTACGTGCTCCACAAGTGGTAACTTCAGTGCACTATTACACTTCTCATGCGCTCAAAATCTTTCTGAAAATTACTGCTTTAGGGTTTTTGGACGACGCTCAGCAAGTTTCTAATGGGAACCATATGTTTATTTTCAATATTTAAAAACTTAATTAACAAACTTTGCTTAATTAGACAACTGATCATTACGATTAGCCTCCTATTTTATGTCCCCCCTGCAGTAGAACTCACCTGCACAAACCGCATAAGTGTAGCTTTCACAACCTTTTTTTAAAACAAACCTGTAATGCTTAAAAAAAAAAAAAAAGAACCTTAAATATTAGCAGGGAAGTAATCCGACGTTTCGTCTTTTTAAAGTATATGAAATGTTTTTTAACAGAATCCCATTCCCAAACTTTTGCCCGCCCGCCCGTCTGTCTATCCGTCCGTACATTTCCCACTAAATTTAGCGGGAAAAACAAAATTGTCATGTGACCTCACGTCACGTGACCTATGCTCCAACACAGTTTTCCCGCTAAATTTAGCGAAGAAATTGACGTCACGTGACCTGAAGTCAGGTGACCTGCGCACACTTCCCCGCTATATTTAGCGGAAAATTGATGTCGTGTGACCTCTACATCAACTCGATTTCCCCGCGAAATGGATCGGGAAATCCGATATAACGTGACCTAAACACCTCCGGTTCCCCACTAAATTTAGTGGGGAAATCGACGTCATTTTACCTGACTACACGTGACACATCACTACAATTTCCCCACTAAATCTAGCAGTAAAATTGGCGTCACATGAACCATATACCAATTTAGATTCCCCCCTAAATTTTGGGAGGAAATTCACGCCACGTGACCTGCGCACCCAGTTTTCCCTTCAATGTACGGGAGATGGATAAAAATAAAGTTTATTCTTCACTCCCCAAAAAAACGGTTTAATGTATTCTAAAAGATTTTAAACTATCGCACGTTAAATAGTGCATTTCAAGCATTGAGATAAACTTTAAAAATAAAGATCGCTGTCATTTTTGTTTTTCATAT
This sequence comes from Ixodes persulcatus, assembly GCA_013358835.2. NCBI lineage: Eukaryota > Metazoa > Arthropoda > Arachnida > Ixodida > Ixodidae > Ixodes > Ixodes persulcatus. The sequence continues at coordinate 707,986 of JABSTQ010011268.1, forward strand.
TTCATTTTAGCTACGAAGTGGCCCTTCACAACCTTCTTTTGAGGCTTCAATTTCCCCCGAAGACATAAGAATCTACGAGTGAACGTCCAAAGAGGTTATCCTTATTTGTTTAAATATATCTTGAAGCACCGTCGGTATCCACACGGATCGACACTGAATGGTCTTGTTTTATATAAAAGTAAATAAAAAAAAAGTTAGGCAGAAATTTAGTCGTACTCTCAAATAGCACAGAGTGAAACTATTCACATAACTGCATTGGGAGTTTGGGACAACCTTGGCAGCTGTCTCCTCTACGTTTATTTTTTTTATATTTTTTTTATATTTCACAAACCAATTTCAGTTTTATTTCCCTCCCAAATAAGGAAAAAAAAAACACGAACTCATTTGAGCTATATCCATTAACCAGAGCCACGCGCGAATAACTATATTACCCGTTTCTGCCCAGTTATCCACAAAGTTATAACGATTCGCTTTTCACGTTTTACGAGGTTTACCCGCGGATAATCCAGGGATAATCTGTGCCAGGTAATCAAGGCTCCAATAATAATTTTTGCCAAGTTTTTTTTTTTTCTTTTTCTTTTGACGGGGACGGATTCTTTGTGGTGTGTTTGACACCACGAAAAATCCGTCTACGAGAAAAACAAAAGTAATACACACAGTATTCCCCGACTCGACATATAAATACCTCGCGTTGCCTCGTTTCGGCCTCGACCGGAGGTGCGACTTTCTCGATTCGGCAAAGTCAAACGGCGCAGCCTGTATCAAACTGCTAAACAAAAAACAAGCAAATAAAAAAAAAAGCGCCGTTCACGTTCCGCCCTTGGGATAATACCTGGCGACCTGGGTGAGCCAATTAGCATAATCTCGCCGCGAGCTGCGCAGATCTCACGGGCCTCCGCGAAGTGTCCTTTTTTTCAAAGTCTTTCGCAAGGGCATTTCGAGCGCTGGCGCGGATTGGGCATAAAAAAACACCATTTCGGTAGCTGGGAATGTAGACCTTATTTTTCGAAAGTGCGAGCCATCTGACGGTTGTTGCGCCAATTTCCGGAGTCTGCCATTGTCCGGGCACGCACTCTGAGCACGCATTGGACACGAGGGTGACGTCAGAGTTCGGCGAGGACTCGGAACCAATCACGCGCGCTTCGTGCCCCAAAAGATGGCGACCGGCAATGTTGCCCGACGGACTTTCGAAAAAGAGTCTATTCGATGCCTCCTAAACAATCGTATTGAAAAGACACATTTTAAAGTGTGGAATCATCTTTCTTACAGAACACCCCCCCCCCCCCCCCCAACCGCAAAAACTTGTCTGTTTCCACTAAATTTAGCGGGAAATTTGACGTCACGTGACATAAAGATCAACACTCTGTTTAACTTTGGGTATGCGCCGCGCCGACAGCAGTGCCATCGGAACTGCGTGCTTCGACACCAACGAGGGCCTCGCCAAACAAGAACCCGAGCCACACTCTGGGTCAAGTTTCCCTGCCGGAGAGCATCCGTCGTGTTCTGGACCGAGGTCCAAAACACGCCGTAAACCAAGGAAGTCGCGGGCAGAACGTCTGAGCCTTGTCAGGGGTGTTGCAAGGAAGGTTCCGTGGAAGCTGAATCTGAGAGGTGCGTCTCAGAGGGCGTGGACGTGTTGATCAGGCGCAGTCCTGATGCTGGCAAAGTTTCTGTCTAGCAACTGGTGTCTTTTTTGAAAGATAACTCTTTATCTCTGTTAGCATCGGATAAAGAAGGGTGGTTCCTTGTCCTCTCAGTTGACCTCTATAAGGTCAAGGCACGTGAAGCTACATTGTCCGTGTTCCAGTCTAACACCGACATTTCCCTACAAAAGTATTAATCCTAGGCTAAAATATTTGTAGGAGGCTAAACCTTGATCAGCTTGTCAAAGGAATTGAAGCAGGAAAACAGCTTACTAGTTTAGAATTATTCTTTACTGCTAAGACGCATCAGGTAGACTGCCCTTTGCGCGATATTTTCTCGGAGGCCGGCACATGGCAAAAACCTGTCGCATTGTTCCTACAAAAAGGATTGAATCTGTTAAAGACTGACGATCTTTTCCTTGTGAGTAGCTGAGACGAAGTAATTTAGTTTCTTAAGGAAAACCAACATACTGGTTATATGGCCTGCTCGTTTGCCATTAACGATCTTTACTACTCTTTGCCTCACAATGAACTTCTGGTCTGCATTCGTGACTGTGTTGACAGGTTTGGTGCTGCTGCTTATCAAAATACGGCTGGAATATCAGTTGATAGATTTTTGGAGCTCTTTGACATGTACCTGAGGTCGACGGTCGACCTTTGCGACTTGGGAAGGTGGCATCTACTTGCAACACCAAGAAGTGTGCATTGGAACTTGCATCACCCCCGTACTTAGCGACTTGTTCTTATCAAGCATCGATTGCATCATTCTAGAACAGCTTGAGGGTACCAACGTTACAAAGGTCTTCCGCTATGTAGACATTTTTTTAGTCCTTTTGAAAACCGATGCCCTGTCCTTTCATTCATCGATGACTCATATTTTAGGCATTTTTTTTTTCTAACTGCCATTTGCCAATTGTTCAAACTCATGAAGTACCTGAAGCTGGATGTATCAGATGCCGGATTCCCGAAACTTTCTTACTACAAAAACTTCGTAAATTTATCTTACGACAAAGTTACGAACTTTTGAGCATTCCCGAAGCAAAATGTTCGGAAGCTTTGCGTAAGTTGCGACGAAATCCGTAGCTTGCGCGAAACTTACGAACATTTTGCTTCGGGTATACTCAAAAGTTCATAACTTTGTCGTCAGATAAATTTACGACCTTTGTTTATCGTAAGAAAGTTTCAAGAATGTGGCCTCAGATTCTTGGATTTAATTTTAACAATGTGTCCTAACCATGTATACGTTGGGCTTACTAACCTCGGGCCGGCAAGCCTCTTCTGCCCTTTGAGTCCGCGCATTCTAAAATTGTTAAACGGGCAATCGCGAAGACCTGAGACCCTAAACTCGTCAAACGCAAAGTTGGAGCGGAAAGTTCGCGGAGCGCGCCGATTGGAAGCTGGCGGCAAAAGCGCGAAGTCATCGTCGTGATAGTCCAATCGGTGCGCTTCGTGAACTTCGGCCCCAATTTTGCGTTTGACGAGTTTAGAGCCCCTGCTACACACATTCTTTGCGAAGGTCAAAGTTCAACCAAGCTTCGATAAGCAAACTGAACACCTCACTGTCGCTGGATTTTCCTCACACGTGTTGACAGCTGTCGCTGATCAGTCTCTGCTCAAAGATACAAAAACTTGGCCTGTGACAAGCGATATCCCTTCCAGCAGTGGAATAGGTCGGGAAAGAAGAAAGTTCTCTGTCATTCCGTATATGCACGGCGTGGCCCATAACCTCAGACGTATTGCAGGCAGATGTGACGTGGACGTATGGTTCTCCGCTCCTGACGAGCTTTCAAGATTGTGTAGAGCCGTTAATCCCTCTGATAGGGAGACGAGGGCCTGCACTACGAAGCATCGTAATCGTTATGCGTCACCTGCGCCGAGGGAGTTGTTTATTCCCTCCCTCTGTCTCGCGGCAGGCGTTATGTCGACCAGACGCTAATGGGGCATGCCCACAACGTCTCTTCGACGATTTCTGGTCACCTCGGCATATACGTTGACGTGACTGCGCATGCCAGCCTCAGTTTCAACTGTGTGAGATTGTAAAACGTCACCGGGACCAGCAGACACGCGAAATTCTTGAAGCATTAGAAATAGAAAGATAAGGCGCTGTGTGTGTCAGCAGTCCTTCGGGTGCTTGGTCAAGAATGAAGATTTCTGTTGTGGCCTTTTAATTCGCTTGCTTTTAGCGCGTGCAATCTGAATGGCTCTTTAAAGGCGATATTTTGCTTTTTGTGTTCTTGTTCTGTGTTTTAGGCTCATTCTCTTCCTTTTGTTTTTCACTGTGCATGAATATATTGCATTGTTGCGTTCAATAGAATTTAGTTGCGAGTCAGTGGTCTGTCCGTGTCTACCTCCATCCGGTCCGTCGTTTTTTTTTTTTTTTGGCGCTGTTTTCATTTTCTGAACCACCACAGGAACGTGGCGTCAGTGCCACCGCGCATTAGTGTCATACATACCAATTCAGGTTTTTCCGCTAAATTTAGCGGGCAAAGTGACACCGCATCACCTATACACCAATTCGGTTTCACCACTAAATTTATAAAAAAAAAAATCGATAAAAAAATACCTTTTTTCACTCCTGGAAATTACTGTTTAATATATTCTAATCAAATTGAACGATAGCTTCTTAAAAAGGCGACACAACGATTTTCAGTTGGAATGTTTTTCACTCTACACGAACTTACTGGCATTAGTGGGGCCCAAGTATAGGGGCGTTCACTGGACGCCATATTTGAGTGCGCTGTGTAGAGCGCGTACTCAGAACGAGGTCACATTAGCAGGCGGCTAAGACCGACGATCTTGATGATGGAAAGGCACGTTGCAAAAGAATTGAGTAAGCTCGCCGTGAGAGCACGCGCTTGGCAGTAGCACACACAGTTATGGCCGCCAGTGAACACTCCCTATACTCGCACGCAACGCCCTTTACCAAGAAACCTATTTGCTGCGGTGTAATATTACGAATCAAAGCGAGCGTCCATTTTTGTAGCGAGAGCTACACTGGCCGAGGTTGAGCAGTTTCGCGCGGCTCCTGAAGAGCCGTGCTGCGCATGCGCGAGGAACAGTGACGTCACACGGCGCACAGCTGGCGCAAAAAATGCAAATTTGGGGGTTTTACGTGCCAAACCAACGACGGGCATCTGGCACACCCCAGCGGAGGACTGAGGATTAATCTGGACCACCTGGGGATCTTTTGACGTGCAACCGAAAGCTCGGTTACACGGCGCCTCCTCCGCAATAAGCCTCCGTCAGATTCCGGGCACCTCGGCCGGGATTCGAGCCCGCCACATGGGGATCCGTAGGCCAGCGCTCTCGCCTCGGAGCCACCGAGGCGGCTGCACAGCTGGCGTGCCGGAGCCGCCGCCGCCGCGCGCTCTGCCGCCGCCGCGCGCGCCTCGGCGGTCTGCGCATTCCAGAGGAGTGGCGTCATAGCCGCGGCAGACGCACTGGCGCCGGCGCGTGCCCAGCTGTGCGCCTCCGTTGCGCAGTAGCCAAGTCTGACGCTGCACCGGAGCCGCTCGATAGCGCCTCTCATTTTGTGCGCATGCGCAGAGGTATCAGTGGGGGTATACATATAGCGAGGCGTTTGCCAGTGTGGTATAGCCATGGAGAAGGAGAGCGAAATTGCTGCTCAGCGGCGCAGAAGAGCGGAGAAGCTTAACTCATCGGATCCCGAAGTAGTCACATAATGCGCATATACCGTGTGTGTGTAATTGAAGCAGCAGTAAAGCGCGAAACACATGTGCGACGAAACCGTCCGATCCGACGTGTGAACTCCCAGAATGACCTTCGGGGGCGAGGGTTTTCGTAGCACCGGAGAGCATAGAAAACCCTCGCCTCCGACCGTCGTATTGCCTGATCGGACGTCGGATCGGACGGTTTCGTCGAAAGCTAATCCTAGACAACCAGGAAAGCTAAGAATAACCAGCTGAACCTAAGCTCACGCTACGTATATCCTGTTTTATCTCTTTTTTTGCAAAACTTGATTACTAGTTTTGAGGTCTAAGTGTAGGCAGAGTCGCTCAGTGACGAAATTTAAATGCAGTTCCTAGATTGAACTTGAGCATTGCGTGATCCACTCGATTTGGGCTCGGGATAACCAATAGCCCGACAAGCATTCGGGTTGTGGCTCGTGTGCAGTCGCTGCAAGGACGACAATAGCCAAACCCTAACAATGTCTGGAACTCAGCGACTGGCCTGTGCTTTGTCAGCCCCAGCGCGTGGCTATGATGAATGTTGGAGGCATATAATCGGCTCCAGATAACGTCATTCGCTTGTTCTAACTGCGAGTCGAAAAAAGAACGCTGCTCTTTTTTTATTTATCTTTTTTATCTTTCTTTATTCAGGTACTCACTTCGCCATCAGGCATTACAGTGTGTATGTGTGTGTGTGTGTGGGGGGGGGGGGGGGACAAACACTATACAGACACACAAGAAAACTCACAGATTCAGTGCGTGAAAAGAAGCGTCATTGGAAGCTATCGAGACAGCGAGCGATGGAAGGGAGTTCTAATCGCGCGCAGTCTCTTCAAAACAAGGAGTGTCGCAGTACGTCACCCTTAAAAGGAATTTCTCTAATTTTTAAAGCATGGTCGTTTGTACTGGATACGTAAAAAGACGCTTTCATGTATTTATTCTTTTCTATACCGGTTTTACCGTAATAAATAGCGTGAAAAAAAAATTGAGACGGTGGAGCTTTTTGCGATATTTTAACAATTGCCACTGAAGCTTATATAAAACAAACCTCAAAACCGAAGGGGGGGGGGGTCACGTGGCTTGGGGGTCACGTGACCTCGAAGGGGGGGCGGAGAAACTTTTCCGCTAAATTTAGAGGGGAAAGTTTTCTGCTAGATTTAGCGGGAAAATTTTTCCGCTAAATTTAGCGGGGAAAATTTTCCGCTAAATTTACCGGGGAAAATTTTCCGCTAGATTTAGCGGAGAAAATTTTCCGCTAAATTTAACGGGGAAAATTTTCCGCTAGATTTAGCGGGGAAAATTTTCCGCTAAATTTACCGGGGAAAATTTTCCGCTAGATTTAGCGGGGAAAATTTTCCGATAAATTTACCGGGGAAATTTTTCCGCTAGATTTAGCGGGGAAAATTTTCCGCTAAATTTAACGGGGAAAATTTTCCGCTAGATTTAGCGGGGAAAATTTTCCGCTAAATTTACCGGGGAAAATTTTCCGCTAGATTTAGCGGGGAAAATTGTCCGCTAAATTTACCGGGGAAAATTTTTCGCTAGATTTAGCGGGGAAAATTTTCCGCTAAATTTACCGGGGAAACTTTTCCGCTAGATTTAGCGGGGAAAATTTTCCGCTAAATTTACCGGGGAAAATTTTCCGCTAGATTTAGCGGGGAAAATTTTCCGCTAAATTTAACGGGGAATATTTTCCGCTAGATTTAGTGGGGAAAATTTTCCAATAAATTTACCGGGGAAAATTTTCCGCTAGATTTAGCGGGGAAAATTTTCCGCTAAATTTAACGGGGAAAATTTTCCGCTAAATTTGGCGGGGAAAATTTTCCGCTCGATTTATCGGGGAAAATTTTCCGCTAGATTTAGCGGGAAATTTTTCTGCTAAATTTAGCGGGGAACATTTTCCGCTAAATTTAGCGGGGAAAATTTTCCGCTAAATTTAGCGGGGAAATTTACCCATGATGCACCGCGCGGTTACGTCGACGGCGACGGCGACGCCGACGCCGCTCAAGCCGGAAACGGGCGCCTAAGAGCTGCGCTCTAAAAGGCGGTATAAGGGTCCCAGACAGCGCAAGCATATTCCAGAATAGAACGAACGTGTAAAAAGTAAGTTGTTTCCTTGAGCGACTGAGGTACAGTTCTGAAATTTCGACGCAGAAAGCCTAGCATCCGACTACCATTGCACCTTGGGAAAAACATTGTGTTGTGTTCGTCCCCTTCTGTGTTCTTGAGTCTCTGGTTTTTATTACCATGAATCATCACCAGCTCGCTTGTTTTTTTTAAGTATTAACGCGTGATTCATAGTTTATAAACATCAGGGACTCATTCTAAGTGGTATCTACGCAAAGCACAAAAATCGTAGCACCGACCCTATACACCATTCCAATATTTACAAGCCTTCAGCCCAGTGTGCGATCTCCTCAGCCTAGCGCGCACATGTTCGTCGCTTCGAAAAGCAAGCAAATCACCCGCCATACGCACGAACACTAAAAACAAAACCGAACAGGAGCCTTTTTTTTTTTTTTAGAAAGGTCTATATAGATAAATGTCGTGGCCAATGTTTTACAAACGGAGCTGTTAAAGGGATACTGAACTGAAATTTCGAGCTCACAAAACAGGGCTGGATAGATAGGTGGGACGCTGCAAAACCCAAAAACATCACTCCTACAGCGATATCTCCAACGGATCGCCGCATTTTTGGAAAAGAAGTTTGCGATTGAACACGGCCGACGAGGCCGACCAGACAAGGCACGTCACGATTCCCATTCCCTCTCCTCCTCGCTTCATCCCGTCCAGCTGGTGAACCGAAGCGAGGAGGAGGGAAGCGAGGCCGCTTCCCCTCATTCTCAAATTCTCCCGGAGGACAGTGACGTCAGAGACCTCGCTTCATCGCGCCCTTCTTTTCCAAAAGTACGGCCATCCGTTTGAGATATCGATGTATGACTGATGTTTTGGGGTTCGTAGCGTCCCGCTCAACGCTTCTACGGCCTTATTTTGCGAAATCCAAATTTCGGTTCAGTATCCCTTTAAGAGTTAGTTTCCCCAGGATTGTGTCCGTCCTCAGATGACCTGATGACACAGAACTCTGGACAGCTACCGCCATCTATGAGCGACGGTGGTAACCTTTCGAGCCTTTCCACTCTGGCTTGCCGACTTGCGGCCGGCCATTACTTCATTCCCACCACAGCACAGCTTCGCTGGTCTTCCTTCTTCACCAGGGTGCAAAGGCTTAAAGATCTTTTTCACCTGCGGCACCTTGGCCATGGTTTTTAAAGCGCGTTTCCGACTGACATGATTCATGGTGCTAAACTGTTTATCGGACAGTTTAGTATGATACGTTACTAAACGTTTAAAACTTTCTCGAGTTCTTTTTTTTTTTTTTTTGACACGTGAAAATATTTGATGCTAGCATCAACAGCGCATGTTTGCATACGTGCTGTTCCGCATTATACCCGAAGCGCCAAGTGGGACACAAGATGGCGGATCATCTCTAAGCAGACGAAAGAATTGTCCCCACCATGTCATCATCTAGCTGCTGTGCCTCCGCCAGGATCGCGGCGATCACAGCGTTAGACTGTTATAACGTCACCAGCAGAAAATCGAGGAGAAATATGAAAGTGCAGTAAACACACCAGTTGGAACGTGTTCCAGTCACTTTTTCTTTGGCCAAAATTATCGCGAACGACACTCATTTTCTATTTATACACCAACTCATGTTGACGACGTCGCGCCGAACCGGTGGCGCTGACTGTCGAATAGCACACGCACGGAAGTTTTCCCGTAAAAAAAAAAAAAGACAAAATACTACCTATACGCTGTGCAAACATCTCCTGATGGGCCAACGCCTCTGTTTGCAGACGACGCATTACAACAAAGCAGGGTATTTAAAAAAAAATATATTATATTTTCTTCAAAAACAACATAATGAAAACATGGCGGCTGAAAACAGCAGGTTCAAGAATCGCTGTCGAACGTGTACAGTATAATGTAATTCTTATTCGCAAAAAAAAACAAAAAAAAAACACATAAGTTGACTTTGCATAGAACTCATAGTAACTACAAAAAAAATGGTATTTTACTTGACAATAGGAAGTCCGCTGAGAGCAGATCAAATGTCTAAAAAAGAAATGTTTCCTCAATTTAGTTGTGTCCAGGTTTATAACAGCGCGACAAATGGTGTCCTCGACAACCAGGCTGCAGATATTGCTTTTTTTTATATATATAAATACACAGTAGCACGTAGACTGCGGACACTAATTAGAGTTGGCAGCAATCAAGGAGCACGCATTCCTAATGCCAATGTCGCCAGACCAATCTTACCCCACCGCCAATTTGCAAACAATGTAACATCGAGAGTGAACGTAATATATATATATATATATATATATATATATATATATATATATATATATATATATATATAGTCGCACATGCGCAGTTCGTACCGGAAGGCCCGTCGTACCGTATCGGGTATGCAAAAACGGTTCGCTAAAACTGTCTAACGATACCCGATAACGATGACACGATGTGGGCGCAGAAGGCGGCGGCGGAGCATATCGGGTATCGACATCGGAGTCAGCGGAACGATCTACTAAAACTCTCTAGTGTGAAACGGGAGGTAGACAGGTGACACCATTTGTGTCTTACGAACCGGCACGGGCGGTGCATCTGCAAACAGGACAGCCAAGAGAATAGCAGAGAACAAAGCTCCCGCTTACCGGGCGACGCTGTCGCGGAAGACACCATGATGCGATCGTGTGTGCTCAAGAGCGCACCAGCAGCGTCATATCTGGTTTCGTAAAAAGGTTTGCTGGCGGAGACGAACCTCAACTACGATATATCCTCGTCAGCGCGAGACGAAAACCATGTGACTGTGGATGGATGGTGCCCTACGCGCGCCTAGCTGTTACTGTGTCTAACGCGCATCCGGTCACTTCTGCAGCGAGAAGCGCGCACATGTGGGATACGACGGCTAGACGTGCGGGGAAGTGTGTTTTATTGTTTGGAGCAAAGTGAAACGGCGAACTATTGAAGCCAACTGTTCGAAAAAACGTATTCTTTTTTTAATTTTTTTTTATTTGTTTTATTAAGAATTACGGGCGTACCAAGTTTTTTTTTTCCTCGTTTTTTATTTTAAGCTTTACGTGTGCAGTTTTAACAGTTCATATAGCGCGTCGCCTGCAAAACCAAAGCTAAAATGTTTGTAGACAAAAAAAAAAAAAAAGCTCTTAAAACAGGCAGCGATATAAGCTGAGACCAACAAAACAGGGAAGTATTGTTTTTGTTTTTTTTACATTTCTAAAGACTGAATTTTTGTTTGTGTTTTAGTTTGGATACCACGTTTATAAAAAAAAAATACAATATCAGACGTTATATTACCATCGCGGAGTTAAAAACAGACAAATGTTTTGTGGAATGGTTCGAGTAACGTGACAAAAAATAAATACCTAAAAGATGAAATTCCGTTCCAATTAGATCAGTGAAGCCATATTCCGCTTCGAAGAACTCTGCCTGAAGTACTGATGTATTTTGTTTGTTCACTAACAAAGTATTATGGGACGCTGGCCTCACTAACTTCATAAAATACTTAAATCTATTCAAATATAAAAACCGAAAGCACTTTCCAATCTTACATAGTGGAACCTGAGACTGAGGTATGCAAGGAAAACTTCGAGGACGAGAAAAGAGGACTAAACACCGTCGTTAATCTTTCCAATCTATTGTGCATTGTAGAAGGGCACCAGCCAGCAAAATATAGGGTATACTGTAAAGACCCCGTCTTAAAATAAAACTGCAAACGAAAAACCATCAAGAAGTAAATTAACGTTGCAAGAACAGAATAGAAAAAATACACATTTATAAAGCTCTTTGTACTATGAATAACCAACATAATAATAATAATAATAATAATAATAATAATAATAATAATAATAATAATAATAATAATAATAATAAATTTTATTTTCAGACAAATATAATACAATGGTGGTGAAGAGATAGCGAAAAAAATTCGCTAAAAACAGCCTGACTAGTCCCAAGCCCTCACGATATAGCAGCAGAAAAAGCATCATAAATAAAATGCAGATATAAACACATAACCATAACAAAAGAAAAAAAAAACGTAATATAGGAATATACTACTGGACGCCATATTTGAGTGCGCCTTTCACTGCGCATGCCCAGAACGAGCTCACTCCTATAGGGTCTATTCACTTGCTGAGTCATCACCCACAAACATGGCCGCCGAGTGATAAATGGCTGCTGTGACCTGCAGTGTTGGCGGTGTGGATTGCAGGCTGCAAAAGCACTTGGAAGCTCGCCATCAGCTCGCGCTCAGCTGTCGCCGATTCAGCTATGGTACAGTGTTCTAGAGGCTGTAGTGGCACGAGCGGCGCCCGCTTACAATGGGCCGCGTGAAGACGGTCAACGTAGATGCCACGAGTGGCGCTGGAGTTCTGTGCCCTAGGAGAATTTCTGGCAGATGGCAGATGTGCGATGAGCGAAGAAGACGACGAGGCTGACGGGGGCACGTTCCTGTAGCAATATCTATAGACCTTTCCAAAAAAGGGCGCTTGGCAGGTTCCATTTTCAGTGTTCGTGCGTATGGCGCGTGATTTGCTCGCTTTCCGAAGCTACGAACGTGCGCGTTCTGGACTGTGATTTAACACGTGTGGACTGTGATTTTTGTAAACAGTGGAAACGTCTATACTCTGCTTCGCCTTGTGTCGTACCGCAGGAAAGTCTACAAGCGCGAGCTTCTTGCTCTACTGCACATCTCGGCGGCACAAGGATCTCGTGCACCAAGGGCAGCTGCCAACGCTACGACCTCGCGCTTATAGCCTTCGCTGCGGTTCAACGTAAGGTGAAATGGAGTATAGGAAGGACGAGACGGACCATGTCCGCTGGGCTCTATAGACCTTTCCAATGTTTACAAAATCACAGTCCAGCGTGCGATCTTCACAGTCCAGCACGTGCGTGTTCGTCGCTTCGGAAAGCGAGCAAAGCACGCGCCATACGCACGAACGCTCAAAATGGCACCGGCCACAAGCTCGTTTTTGGAAAGGTCTATAGGGAGTATTCACTGGTGGCCATTAGCCCCGAGAGCGAACACAAGCGTCGCTGTGGTCGGCCTTCCACGATTGGCCGAACGCTGACTATGACGTCGGAAAGGGGATTTTCATCGACGGAAATAAGAGGAATGAAAGAACTTTAATTTTGACGGTGTTGGCAGTGTTCCTTTAAGAGCGCAATGATTTCAAGCTTCCACCATGCTATTTACAAACACCATCGAACTTGTTGTTTGCAAGGTAATGACGTAACAAGGGGGAACCATAAGAGGGCGCCACCACAACTTCTCGCCGCTAATAGCTGTGTGCTCGGCTGCGGAGCGCGTGCTGACGGCGAGCTTCCACAGTTCTTTCGCCACGTGCATTCCGCACCACCAAGATTGCCGGTCGTGGCAGCCTATTAATGCGAGCTCGTTCTGAGCATGCGCTCTAAACAGTGACCTCAAATATGGCGGCCAGTGAATACCTCCTATACTTCGTTTCAGCTTCGGTCCAGACGCAGCCAAAGCTACAAGCGCGAGCTCCGAGCTTTCAGCATCCCTGCCAAGCACGCGCGCTCGTGCAGTGCAAGCACTGTTCTGGACCACATGCTCGCGCTTGTAGCATCGGCTGCGTCTGGACCGAAGCTGAAACGAAGTAGACATGAAGCGCGTGTGTCGCCGGCGCTTCGTTGTTCTTTATTCCATGCCTCTTGCCACAGTTCCTAGGGCTCAGAACAGCAGCGCTACGGTGTCGTCTACGCGCGAAATCTTCACGCGGTGGCCGCCGCTCTTGCCACTACAACTCTCTAGAACACTGTAGCTATGGCCTCCAAGTGAATACACAATGGAGAGCAAGCAGTCCTCGAATTACGCCGAATAAACTATTAAAAAGTGTTCAGTAGATTTAAATATAAAAATTCGCTCTCACATTTAGAATGAAGTCACGGATGTCAAAGCTCGAAATGTAATCCGATGACTGGCCGAGGGGTGTGACGTCATTCCATTGTGGTGCCCGCGAAGCAGACGACGAAGCCAAACTGAATTTTTCCTTTTGTCGCGAATCGCGCCATCTTTTCTTAATGCTCCCATTAAAATGGGGCACTTCAAGTTGTCTTTCTACCTTTATGGGCCCACTATTGTTTCGTGCTCCCTGTACAACCTTGAAACGGCACTTCAAGTTGTCTTTCCATTCTTTATCTGCCTACAGTTGTCTTGTGCTCCCTTTACAGACTTGAGTGTGATTCTCGTGAGCGAAGAGCAGACTACGATCGTCGGATGACTTGACGCAACGCGTAGAGCAATGCACGAGTCGGAATTTTCAGGTTTCGCCCGCTAGAGCATATATGCGTGTAGCTCTCAAGTTTGGGCAGTGCCGCTAGCGAGCAAACTCCATTATTTCTCGGTCGCGTTTCGGTTGCGCGCGTCAGTGCACTTTCTCACATTGCGCGCGGACACTAAGCGGGCAAATTTTCATTGGTGGATAAAAAATATTCGGGGAAAAAAGATAACAAGAACGAGAAAGCTACAAGGAATGCAATTATTATTGTTTTCATAAAACAACGCGAGCTGCATTTCTTTTCTAGCCCTGTCCTGTTTTTTTTTTTCGTTTGTTATTGTGCGTGAACAGACGCTGACGGACGCTTGTGAACGACCGTGGCTCGTGCACAATCGAACTCAGCAGTGGCGCTTTGTGCTCGATCCAACCATTACATGGTCGTGTGTTACGGGCGCGCTCGCGTCCTCTGAACGAGAGAAACAGGCCTTTAGAGGGGGATTGGTGGGCCTGGAGCGAAAGCTCGCCTTGCAGAACCCAGGAACTTTGGGTTCTGCAATTCGAACCCAGGGTTCGTTGCGTTGCAGAACCCTGCTTGTTTCGATCTGAATGGGCATCGTATAGCGGCGTGCGGTCGTGTTAGCACTACTGCGTCGGGCACGTTAAAGAACCCCAGGCTAGCAGTGATAATGCACTAACAACATCTCTCGTCTACACAGTTGAGACACGAAAAGCCCATCGAGGTTGACTAAAACTCCCGGCTGTCTAAAAAAAACATACACGCAAAACAATTACTTGTAGATTTTTGTCTATAATTTGTATCACACATTTCCTCGTTTTTTTTGTATTTTTTTTATAGGGTCACGAAACAATATCGGGTTGGAATGTTCGGGACTTTGCAGAGGCGTACTGGTCTATAGTCTCGCCCATGTATACTCGCACAGACCGTCACTGATTCAGAAGCTTCTTTGTCGCGGTGAAACTGCGCGGATAAAGGGGACTATTTCTTTCAGTCTTGCCTTCGCGAAGCTCGATGACGTAATTGTGGGGTCGAAACCACCAGCCTGCCAACAGTCGAGCGGGGGTCATATATTGAATACAAGAACTGCGTGAGCATTCGACTTTGCCTCGTAACAATCAAGGCCTCGGCGGACACTCGGTAGCGGCTCGTTCCCAACCACTGCGGTGATGAGAATAGCCGAACTCTTGCAATGCCTGGGGCACAGCAAGCGTTTCCTTGTTTGCCGACCCCAGAACATGGCTACGATTAACGTTGGCGGCATAGGATAGGCACCAGGCCACGTGGCCGCTCCTTCTGGCTCCGAGTTGAGGAGATAACCAATGCTCATACTTCTCGAGTTTTTTTTTTTTTTTTTTTTGGCCACTGCCAATTGCTTAAGAAGGAAACTTAAGGCAAGTTAAATCATTTATTAATGTTAGAGTGTGATTCTAAGTAGTATTTACCGAAAGTAAAAAAAAAAATCGTTTCATGGCTTTTTTAAAGCCGGGGTCACACTGCTTATACAACATACAAAATAAAGACAACCTGCCAAACATCAATCACCGCGATATCCGTGCTTCGAATGCCACACGGAATCGAGTGCAAGAAGAAACTTGGCACGCAGCATTCGAACCGCGGATATCGCGGTGATTGATGTTTGGCAGGCTGTCATTTGTATGATGTATAAGCAGTATGACCCCGGCTTAACGGTTTTTGGAACGGATCTTTTGACCGGTGTTTGTAAAGAACTTTCGCATCGCTTTTCTTACAGTTTTTGTAAAGGTTTTTTTTCTAAAGATATTTTGTAAAGGATTTTTTTAAGGTTTTCCGTAACGGTATTTTGTACAGGTTTTAGTAACGGTTTGTCGTAACAGTTTGTCGTTGAGTTTTGTCACATTCTCCTTGAGCCCTGGAGAATCTTTTTTGTGTTATAAGCTTTGAAAAACGACGAGCGTCCCTCTCGCGGGAGTTCGCGATCACCAAACGTATGAGGAACCAAAAATAAACGGAAGACTCGGAAGAAGAAGAAAAAAAAAAAGGTGATTCACTGTAACATAACGTTAATAGACCCTTTCCGTAATTCAGTGCCATCTGGTGGTTCGTAAAGCAGTTTAGGTTTTGCCATATCAATGGCGGAGATAAACTTGTATCGGCACCGTCACTTTCGCAAGTCAACGGCACGCGAGGAATGGTTCAGTGTGAGTTCTTTCTCGATCATTTTCAGTTCGATGGTGACCAAGAACCTGCATTGAGAACAAAGCTCCAACCCACTCAGATGCCTCGAGAAAATTCTATACATCAAAGGGCTTTAAAGCCAATTGTGTGCCACCCACAGATTGACTGAATCTTAGTTATTAGAAATAAACGCTTACGTAGCTCTTGTGTTCCATTCCTACGTCGCGTCGTGCTGACCCCCCGAATATACAGGCCTCGCATCATCCGCTTAGGAGCATCTTCAACGTCTTCCTTTATCAGTCACTAGAAGGCCGCCATTGGTATGGCACAGATGCCGTTCCACAGATGATGATAGTGATCAAAGTGGCCAGACTGAATTTCGGGAAGGGTCTATTGCGTGTTCTAGAAGGGTACATTATTACAACCGATATGTTTCGGTGGTGCTCTCCTAAGGGCTGTTTATACTCTGACGTTGAGCGCAGTGAACGCGGCGTAGCGCAGAACGCGCTCCTTTCATTGGCCGGCGACCAGGAACTCGATATCTGCGACCAATCAGTATCAGTGTGCGCTGCGCTACGCCGCGCCCGTCGACGTTACGTTGGAGTATAAACGTATACCTTTAGTTTCTATCCATAACGTCACACGACCTGGAACTGCCTTGCTGCAACGTAGCGGTTTTTTTTTTTTGTTTGTTTACTTTAACATGAGGTGCGAATGGCACTTTCTATGGCACGCGTAAAAAGTCTGGTGAAAGCTTGGAAATCTTGTATTCTTAAACAAACAGCGTAAAAGTTGACAGTCGGACGTCACTTTTAACAATGACGATGAAGGCAAAATGAAGCGTTTTCGAGCACTGTTTGTGCACAAAAAAAAAGTTCTTATAAATAAATAAATCAACTAAGTGCAATTAAACTTTTCACAAAGCAGTATTTAGGTTTCGTGAAAAAAGCTTAACCCTATTCAAAGACCCGTTAGGGTTCTATGCACGGAGAGGAAAACAGCCGGGACCAACCTTCTGGTTGACGTTGCTACTCACAACAGATGGCGCAACATAAAGCATAAACGTATAAGCTTTTTTGAGGTGAATACGCAAAAGCGGATCCAGCAAATACGAGCGTATTGGGCACCGTCTGTGTGTAGCAGCGTCATCCAGACGGTTTTTGCCGTTTTTCTTCTTGTGCATAGGAAACATTTTTTTTCATGCTTAGTTTTATGCCTTAATTTTATGCCTTTAGAGGGGTACATTTATCTAAGATTTTAGATAAATGTACCCCTCTAAAGACACCTTCGTGCAAAGTTTCAATGCACTCTTTACATATTGGATGACTTATACGAACTTTTCTTACTATCTAACGGCGCTCAAAAGCACCCAGTCAAGACGTCACAGTGAGTGTCTTGGCCAATCATGGAATGCCAAACACATCAACTTGTTCGGTTGCGTAGAACGCGCCAGAAGCCCCGCCTCCAACCAGCGCTCTCTGCCTCCCGTCGTGATGTGTGTGTGTGTGTGCGTGTGCGTGTGCGTGTGCGTGTGTGTGTGTGTGTGTGTGTGTGTGTGTGTGTGTGTGTGTGTGTGTGTGTGTGTGTGTGTGTGTGTGTGTGTTTGTGCGTTCGTGCGTGCGTGTGTGCGCGTGTGTTTGTGTGTGTGTGCGTGTGCGTGCGCGTGTGTGTGTGTGTGTGTGTGTTCGTGCGCGTATGTGTGTGTTTAGTTTTTACAGGTTATGTTTATAAAATCCGGGAAAAACACTCTAATCCGGTTTGTGCAGGTGAGTTATACGGCCAAGGGTATACCCGACATTGGGGGCTAATCGTTCCGACGGCTAGAATAATTAACAAAATATTGCTAATTGTCTTTTTCATTAGTGAAGCTAAACGTATGGCTCCAATTAAAAACTTGCCGAGCGACATCGAAAAAAACTATAGACCAATCAATTTTAGAAAGACTTGGAACGCGTGGCATGCGCGGGGCGCTGGTTTCTTCACTCGTGCAACGGACGCAAGGCTGGCGTTGCGAATACGATCCCGACGCCGAGCGCCTTT
Organism: Ixodes persulcatus; assembly: GCA_013358835.2. Lineage (NCBI taxonomy): Eukaryota > Metazoa > Arthropoda > Arachnida > Ixodida > Ixodidae > Ixodes > Ixodes persulcatus. The sequence continues at coordinate 725,852 of JABSTQ010011268.1, forward strand.
CGACGTATTCAATAGACACGAGGCCAAGCATAACGCTGACGCAGCGCTCGCGTCGAATCGGTGTCTGCTATCGACCTCACATGTGATGACGTCAGCCTACTAATGCACAGCAGGCTTTACCTATTCAGAAAAAAAAAAAAAGAAAAGCGCTTCTGGCCGTTTATAATTTCAGCGTTCGTACGCAGGGCGCCTGATCTGGTCACTTTCCAAGGAGACGGACATGCGCGTGGTGGGCTGTGGATTTGTAAACATTGGAATGGTGTATGTACGCTTTGTACACGCGCCAGAGTACAGCAGCCATTGCTGACCTTCTTTCGTCTTATCCAGATGCAGAGTCGCTGAAGCGGGCGTTGAGGAGTCTCCACAAAGGTCAATATGCCGGGGAGAAGGACACAGTATAGAATCTCAAATGGCAATAACCTGCCCTGCTGCGGTAATGATGAAGTGAAGTAAACGTAACGAAAGGAAACAAAAACTATACGTCAGTTATGGCGGCGCCCACGCTCAGCAGCTGCGAAGCGTCTACACAAGCGTCTATATACAAAGCGTCTTACAGACAAAGCACAGGTTGGATCAAAGCGAACGTTGGTCAAAGCTATATGGGCGCGTGGGAGCTCGAGCACCTTGAGCACCGATCAAAGCTGTGCACGAGCACTTTTCACATCTTCTAGAAGTGCTGCATAAAGATGTCCACGTGTATAGACAACTGCAAACATGGCGCTTCACTGGTGCACCGCCAAGCGTGAACGCATGTGCAGCGTGCGCGTGAACGTCTATACGTGGTGCACAGGCGTGTCACTATACTGCGTGATGCACGTTAAAAACCCTATGGGCTAGCAGTCGTACACTGTACTGGCTAAATTTCTTCTGTACAGCGGGTAACGATGTCGCCATACTCTAGTAGCAGACGAAACACCCCTCGTCTAAACCTCAAACGACTGTTGGTACGATGTGACAAAGACGACGACCAGCGCACCAGCCCCTGGCATGTCATCGAACTACTCGGCAGTGACTGCTCACAACGCATGCTCGGGATGAGTTCTTATTTATGGTTTACCAAAGAAGCTTAATATTGATGGTACGCAATGTGCGTGTTGGAAGCGTTGTGGAAGCTTGCCATCAGCACGTGCTCAGCAGCAGCGAGCTCAGCTATGGCCCCCAGTGAATACCACCTATATATAGCCTCAACTGTAATCAAAAATAACGATGACTTACGTTTAGATGTGAGTCGGCCCTTTCCCTTGTCGCCGCTGGCGGCGAATTCATCAACATCGGCGTCGGTTTTACAGCACGCCAAAAGCAAGCAACAGGACGCCATGGCCTTGCCGTGACCAACGTTGGCCGTGACAGTGTCTCGTCGTCTTCACTACACACCACCGCGACTTCGTTTGCGGAATTTTTGTTTTCTTTTGTTTTTAGAAGTTTTTCTTGGTCTTATTTTACGACCTACTGTCGCGGCCTACCCTTTGTTTTTGAAACTGCACACTGTAGCTCCCGGTGGGTCGGTGAATTATTTCTAGCCATTAAAATGCAAGAGACACTGAGCGCTGTCTGTGGTTAACACTTTTTCCTTCGTTATTCGTTTTTCTTTTCTAATTCAGACGACGAACGGTGTACAGTTTTTTTCATTCTGTTTTAGGTAATTGCATCCGTCTTCCGCGTTTCCTTCTTTCTTTCTTCTTTTTTTAGGGGGGGGGGGGGGTCGTTTGCTAGGGCGACTTTTTGCCATTGTTTAAAACGTGTTGCGCGTTTCAAGCCACGGTGTAATGACATTACCTTAAAGCTCCCCCCCCCCCCAAAAAAAAAAAACAAAAAAAAAACGGCGCATGAATGTAGTTTTACAACACTACGCGCGTTGCATTATGGGACCTTTTTGGCCATGGAGAGGACTGGCATGGTTTTGATTTCCATTGCCGCGTTGACGAAGTAGTGCTCTTCAGCACCGCATGAAAATAAAGTCATCGCTCGCTTACATTACACGCGTACACATTCGCTGGAGCCCCCATTAAAACACACACACCTCCAGCGGCCGTAAGGACCTTCCTAGACTTAGCGATGAGTAGGAGTAAATGTCGATTCACACAGGGGCATCTTTCTACGTTACGGCACGCTACGACCGCTCTTACGTCCCGAGTCGCGGGGACATCCGTGCTTCGAATGAAGCGTCGCGACTGGTTCAAAAAATAGCTTTGAAGTTTGCACGCGACGTACGAAACCCGAATGTCGCGACCACTCCTCACGTAACGCAAGAAATCGTAAGCAAACGCCCCTGTGTGAACCGACTTTGAGGCCTTCCGTGTACCGTAGCTTTGTGGCGGCGTGGGCACCACCCTAAGGTGCAGCCTGTCCTTACCGGGCCACGGATCATTTAAGAAGTCTCGGACATGGAGACCAAGCAACAGGACGATCGGCCCAGTACAGAAACTATGGTACGTCACGAGCGTCAAAAACGTGCCCCATCGTTCTATTCACATTGGTTGGCGCACCGCAACATTATCAATTTTAAGAGAAAGTCATATTCAAAAATGTGTGCGCTGTATTTGGTCGTTGACGGGACGTCGTGAATTCAGGTTGGCAAATCGAAACTGAAACGGTGGCCAAAAGGTGCCCAAGATGTTTTGCGCGGCACTTATACGAGGGGCATTCATAAAGTTCGTATTATTGTCACGAAGGAATAGAGATTCAGCAATCAAACTCGAGTAGGAGTTGAGACTTTTTCTACATGTTCGCCACCAAAGGTTACCCACTTTTCCCAGCGATGCACCACATGCCGGAGGCCATTGTTATAGAACTTCTCGTATTGAGTGTTCAGGAATCGCTGCACTTCAGCAATCACTTGGTCGCCGTCCTTGAAATGCTTTCCTCTTATTTGGCCACACTAGAAGTGTCTGTGCCATTTAACCCAAAGTGTCGTAAACTGGGATGTTGTCCCCGAACAACGCTCCCAGATTGGAATGAATATCCTTGGCATTGCTTCCCTTCAAATGAAAAAAACAAATCACTGCATGTGCTTGTCACCAACGGGCGGTGCCATTTTTGTTTCGTCTCCCTATAGCGGCGTTCCGAACAACTATAACATGCGATGTTTATACTGTGCGGAAACTATACCTGTTTTCACCTTAAGAAAAAAGTACGTTTTGCGCATTGTTCCTACGCGGCGCAAAATAGTTGTCACGAGATTCGGTTGTCGGAGGAAAAAGCAATGCCTTTGACGTTTGGAACGTGTACGTCTTGATAAGATAACATATATCTAATCTAAAATTCACCTATACATATGTCTTCATTATCCACATAAAGGGGGAAATTAGTAATGTTCCGCGAGGAGCCGGACTTGTTTTACTTCGGTTCTTAAGGTGAAAACAGGTATAGAGGGACGCGCGCTCATGTTGATGCCTGTTTTGTTCCGTTTCCTTTATTTTTTCGTGGCGATAATACGAACTTTATGAACGCCCCTCGTATACACCGCTTGTATCACTTCGGTTTTGAAAGAGCTCTACTAGGCGTTAGCTGTTTAGTGTTTAGACAGCGCGAGTTTAGTCTGCCAGTGAAATAAAGGCCGGTTCACACATGCAGCGAAGCGCTAATGTAGCGCTTCTCACAGGTCGTCAGCTACTTTTCGTCTGCCACGAACAACAGTTTTGACAGTATCCAGGTCAAAATTGGCAGGGGTGGAAGTTGAGCCTAAAATCCCTGGGATCTGCAGCACGAACTTTCGCTCCACATGCTCCCGGGCCTCTGGGGTGCTTGAACACACTCGGCCACCAGTCCTCCCGCTGAGAAGAAGGCCGTTTGTTTGTTTGGTAGCTGATATCTCCTTAATGCCCGGAAAACGTGCAATATTTTCTTTCGGACGATGGATGACAACATCATGATTGCGGCAAAGCCGCGGCCTATCTTGGTGATCCCGTGAACGATATCGCGAAGCAGCGAAGGACGCTGAACCTTTGCCTGAAGAAAAATTGGCGCAACTCACGTACAGATTGTATTTTTCCGTGGCATTCTGTGAGTCTTGTGGTATCTTTCTTTATTTTAGTTTATTTTTTGTTTGTGTTTTTTTCGGTGACGTCAATTCATGATATCGTATCTAGGTGCCCGGAAAGTCCAGGGCATTATTTGCGAACTTCACCGCGTGTCTTTGAACCTATCTTTACGGCTTAGTCTTTAGACCGCCAGGTGCTGTGGAGATCTGATTCGCTCAAGAAGGCTGGGGAGAGAACCTACTGACACAGCTTTCTGTTCTAGTCGGCTAGGTGATGTAGATTTCGCTGGAGGTGCCAGTACCCTTGCTTTACGCGCACCTAAAAGGCCTCAAGAACAAACTCCTTTATAATCGGCGAATCAGCTCGCGATCTCGACTAAGCACGTGCCCATTAGCGCACCCGACCCGCCGAGTCTTTAAAGGAGTTTGTCCTAAGACCTTTTAGGTGTCCGTGAAACAATAATATTAGACAGACGAGTGCAAATTAATTAAGTCATCCGAAGGTCCTTCACACCAAATGCTCTCATTGAACCGGCGAACCTGCAGCGCACGCCGAGAGGCACACGCACTGAGTCATGATCACGAGCTAATTCGCTCATTCTACAAAAACCTGCGGTATGAAGGCTTTTGAAATAAGAGTGGAAATAAAAGCCTCCGCTCTGAAAGCCTTTCAAACTGCCCATGAAACAGGAGCATCTTTGTCCCATCGGAGTGACAAACAACAAACTCAGTTTGCAGAGGTGTCAAATACACTCTGTTAACCGCTCTATTACGGTGCCTGCAGCGTGTCTCCAACTGATGCGTTTAGAGCGCCCTCAAACCTGGTCGGTCCGTCGATTATTTTTCCTTTTTACTGATAACGTTAAGAAGTGTCACGCCGTTGCCTGCCTCAATCCTGTTGGTGACACATCAGCAGAAGTGGGTGCGACAGACGCCTGTTTTGCTACAGGTCGCACCGCCTCCAGACGGTCGATTGATACCAAAGTCCAGACTATAGTTCGGGCGCCGCGACGACAGCGACTCTTGCGTCCGCTCGCTTTATTCGCAAGCAGATCTACGGCCAGCCGACAGGATCGAGACATCCGACAGCATGACACGGCGGTTTCTGTGACGTCGTCTGTCGCCTCCGCCCGGAACCACGTTCGACGCGCGAGTGGGAGAGCGCGGTGAACACCCCAGTCGAAGGCGCATTTTAGGCATCGCCGTATGGTGGGTTAGGAGGTGACGTTGTAACGATCGCACGAGAGAAAATAAAATTTATTTTCTCTCTCCTTCTCTCTCACACACACACGCCTATCAAGGGCAACATAATGGGTATGCTGGGAGCCGCGCCAGCTTGCATTTTAGAGCTAGAAGAAAAAAATAAATGGCCAACAAAAATGGTCTGTTTGAGCCTTTTATTCCAGTCTGTAGAGGTATTCTTCATCCGTGAGTGGTATAACACGACCCCTTATGCTCCAATAACCAAATTTTGAAAAGAACTAACTGGTGTTTGCCGTTGTGGCGCAGCTGATATATAGCTTACAGTTGAAGCCATGGTGATATAAACGACACGAGGTATGGAGCGTGAGACCGCTCTATACCGCCGGGAAAAGCGAGCGATCGCCACATTTTATTGTATTGCCCACCCTAACAATTATAGAACCACACGCGAGCGTTCGAATTTATACGAACACAAAATGTTGGATGCACGTTAAAGGCCTCTCGGGCTAGCAGTATATTACTACTTTGTTTAAATGCCTCATCTGCAGCGGAGGTGCCCGACGCCCATATTGGGGTTGACTAATCTGGAATTCCCCCGGTGAATTTGGAGCCAACTCTAAACGCACCGTATTCGCATATTTAGTGCGTGCACGTGTTGCACACCCGAGAAGATACCAACAACAATGTGCGCCCCAATACCGTCCCAAATCCACCAAGAGAATTACCCATTACTCCGAACAGTCTGTCTAAACATGAACACAACAGGGTCGCTAAACTCGTAAAACGCAAAGTTGGGGCCGAAGTTGACGGAGCGCACCGATTGGCCTATCACGACGATGACTTCGCGCTTTTTTGGCCGACGTCCAATCGGCGCGCTCCGCGAACTTTCGGCTCCAACTTTGTGTTTCTCGAGTTTAGGACCCCAGAACTACTACACGCGTGTACAGCTCCGTCAGTGAACAAACGAACATGATCCGTCAGGCGAAGATCAGAGAATGGTGCCTTCGAACTATATACAAGAAAATAACGTGTTTGGAAAGAGAAAGTGAAATGACAGTGAAGGCTTTCGCAGGAATCCATAGCTCTTCCAGCTGAAAGGTTTTCGACCGCCAGCTGTCATGTCGGGAGAGTTGTTGCGGTCTGGAATTTAATAGAAGTACGGCGATGTGCGTGCAGCGTGTTCTTCGCAGTTCCGCTCGCTGCATTCAGTCCAGAAGGGCCAACAAATAAAAGCATCGAAAAAACGGATGGTCCGCGGTTTTGCTACCGGTATCCATGTATTGGGGTCATACACGCGGCGCGCAGGTAGGCCATACAACTCTCGGATAAAAGACGTCCGGACCAAAAAGCAATGGAGTTGAGCACGAAAGGCAAGTCACATGCAATATTTGTTTGGCGTTTCGTTTACGGTCGCTGAGCAAAGAAGAAAAATGTGTACAATTATTGCCCGCTTTTATTCGGCTCTTCTAGAGGCAGCTAATAATCTACACTTCCGCACTTCTAAATACACCAATTTTTTTTTTTCTTTTGTGGACGTTGATATTTTGGTTCGTCGTACAAAGCGGGAGCACTGGGCGATCGTTACAATTTGAAACTTCGACTTCGTCACTTTAGACACGGTGTTAAGGCTGAACTCCATGGGACGAATATGCAGCGAAAAATCGGCGAATTTTGACCGGCGGCTTTTGCTCTGCGCGTGGCATCAGCACGGTGGCAGCTACGTCACGCGCAAAGCGAGCGTGCCGACGGGCGGCGTTCGTCAGTTATTCGTCGTAAAGCCCCTTGATAAAGGCTTTTTGTGCAAGTACCGCCAACCATTGTTGTGGAAACGCGCGAGACACGTGTCACGAGCGCGTGCTCCGCCGCCATTCGCATCCAAGGGCCGCTCATTTCAGTGCTGCGCCGCCATTTGCTTCCAAGGGCCACTCGAGACACGGGCCACGTGCGCTCGCGCATTTGACGCTACTTGCAAGACAAACGGAAACATATCAAGGGGCTTTAATTCGTCGTATAATTCGCTCCATGGAGTTCAGCCTTTAGGAAGCTCCGGTGATATCATATTGAGCGGCTGTCGCGAACTGATTTAACATTTGTGGAGGGCGGAAAATCGTTTCCTGCGTTTTAAATAACAGGACAACAATGGTTCTAAGCAGTAAGGTAGCTGAAACGTTGTCACTTATAGTAACTCTAGATCGCCAGATCCCCTCAACACCGCCAGAACGGTTGATCACGGCAGACCACAAGTTCCTTTATTCCTAGCACGCCTCTTCCCTCCCCGTGTATACATTCCATTCTGTTACCCCCATTGCAATTGGAGGATTTCCCTCAAGAGGTTGCAATGCGACGGAGCCCTTCCGATCAATAAACACGCTTGAAGAACAATGGGCCGGTGACGATATGTCAATGCCTCGCAAGCTCCGTCTCCATCGCGAGCTTTCCACCTTCGGTAACACTTCAGGGTTTCGTGAACACGCCCAGCCGAAGCACGACGGAAGCCCGAAAGCGCGTGCTTGAGGCGATGCTTCTTCCGGCGCATCCTTATGCATTGCTTGCATGGACACCATTAAACAAAATATTGCATGGCAAGTTGCTAGGCAACTGTGTTGCATACGTAAAACGTTCTAGCACCACGTGACGTCAGATCAGGTGACATCAATTTCCCCGCTAAATTTAGCGGGGAAACTGAGTTTTTGCATAGTGCCCACACCCGGTGTGGGCACTGCGTTAGCGCAGAGGTCAGATGCGGGAGAACTGAAGCGAATGCGCATGCGCATAGCCGACAGCAGCGCCACCTCAGTGGCGTGACGTCGGTGATTTGATGTACCCATAGCTTCGGCAACAAACAATTTGCACCACCGAATTCATTTTCTTTTCCTTTTTTTTCTCAGCAAGAACAAAAAGGACCGACCACCAGCATGGTAAAAATACGTCACGTGCTAGCCATGAATTTGATATAAATGCATGGTTTGCGTTCAAATCACACCAGCGGCCATTATGGTGATGTTACCGCTGAGAGCGCACGTTCTGCCGGCACTCATCTCGCACAACCGCATTCGTTTTTCTCGGCAAGAACAAGTACGAATGTCTAAAGTCACTGGATCCTGGGAAAGTGGCGCCATTTCCTTCCCTGCCAGCTAGCGGTACACAAACATAAACTAACCCACAGACGACCAAAACCTCGCAAGTCGATTGACTGGTCGGTCTCTGTTGCCATGGGAATGGCCATTTTTGTCCTCTCAAATTTTTGATGCTTCGAAATGGTATCGTCCTGAACACAAGTTTTCCCATGCATTCTGGCTGCCGCAAGCGGCGGAGCATGGAAACAGACCTTTGGAGTCCCATACATGGTTACCAGCTAGCTTTACGTCTTATTCGCTATAGATTTCACGGACTTCCTAAGGATCATAGTAACATTGTTTGTTCTCAAAATTGAAATGTTCCCTCCGCTGCGATACTGAGCTTTGTAACTGTTGCTGCCACGAGTTTCTCTCTGATGATACAAATGTTATGTCACTCTAAAGTTGCTCGCTAGCTATGGTCTATGAAAAAGTTTTATTTCGTCTTTCGCTTTGAACGGTCCGTTCCATCGGGCGCCGGAATAGGTAAATCGATCACCGGCCTTTTGGGCGATCGGCGTTTGCGTCAGGTTGGTTTCTTACATATAGACATATTAGGTGTGCTCGATTCGGCCAGAAAGTTCAAAATTAGTTCACTCCGAGTTCAGAAAATGGTAGGCGTTGTTGGGTCACGTCCGCTCCGTTACTTGGATGGACAGCAGGGAAATGAACTTGTATGCGAGAAGGTTTCCAGTGGTGATTTAATGTTGCAGCCGCGCAAAAGGCGGCAGCAGGAAAAGCACTTAGTAGCAACACAAAGACAACATGGCGCGCATTCTACTCTCGAACGGGGGTCGCTCCGATAGCGGCGCTCCCTGGTGGGTACACAACAATCCCTTCCCCCCCAATTTGCGCTTTAGACAAAGTCATTCAGATAAGCTGGTCGTCTGACATGGCGAGAACTACGGGAGGCTGTTTGGCTTGTGTCGGTGTGAAAGTCATGCGGCCTAGAGGCGTCACTGGCCTGTGGCTGCTCAGTAGGCTCAGAATCCAAATACCGGCGCCGCATTTGATCCGTGTGTCGCCGCAGTTCCCGGCCGTCAGGTGTTCGAGTCCGGTATGACAATGGCCCTAACACTTCAGCAACAACAGCGGGAACCCAGCGTGGTCCAGAAGCATAGTTCCGCACATACACCGCGTCGCCGGACGAAAAAACTGCGTGCTGGCTCTTGCTCTTCTTCAGTGTGGACGGTCTGGCCGTGGTCGTCTCTGACCCCGTCTGGATGCAGTCTGTCCAGGAGCGTCTTGGGACGGCGGTTGAAGAGCAACTCTGCAGGGCTCCTTCCCGTACTTGTGCATGGAGTGACATGCTGCTGAAGAAGGAAACTCGTTAAACGTCGGTCCCAATCGCCCTGAATGATTCGCTTCAAGGCATCCTTAGTTGTTCTAACCATGCGCTCCGCCTGCCCATTGGTGGCTGGATGGAATGGGGCCGATGTCACGTGGTGAATCAGGCCGCTTGCCAAGAACTGTCTAAACTCCTCAGACACGAACTGTGCTGCATTGTCCGATACAATCGTGTCAGGTAGTCCGTGAGTCGCGAAAAGGCGACGCAGGCACTTGATGACAGTGGCACTGGTCATGGAGGACACCGAAATCACCTCCAGCCATTTGGAGAAGGAGTCCACAACAATGAAAAAAACTTGCCCCTGAAAAGGGCCAGCAAAGTCTATGTGAAGACGAGACCACGGCGTCCTCGTTCTCTCCCAGTGGTGCACGGGGGCCCGAGGGGGATCTGGTCTCGATGCCTGGCATGCACCGCACATGTTCACCTTGTGCTCAATGTCAGAGTTCATCTTCGGCCACCACACGTAACTGCGGCCGAGGGCCTTCATGCGGACGATCCCTGGATGCGCACTATGCAGTGCCTCCAGTACCTCAGCTCGTCCTTCAGTGGGGATCACAACTCTGTTACCCCACAGAACACACCCCTTGTACACCGAGATCTCATGCTGTCTCTGCTCATAGGCCTGAAACTCGCCACCCAGACGCTCCGAAGGCCAACCCCCCAGTGCCCAGCTCAGAACTCGAGACAGCACAGGGTCTCTCCGCGTTAAAACAGCAATGTCTGTGGCCTGCATAGGAGGCTTTGTAGACAACTCCAGCATGAAGACCTCTAGTAACGGTGGTGGTGCACAGACAGTTGCAGGCGAAGGCAGTCTGCTGAGTGCATCAGCGTTGGCGACCTCCTTCCCCGGACGATGGACCAGTGTGTAGCTGTAGGCGTTCAAAAGGATGGACCACCGGAGCATTCGAGGGGACAGAATGGGCGGGGTCACCTTGTCAGGCACAAAGATTCCCAGGAGAGGTTTGTGATCGGTTACAATCACAAACTCACGACCGTAGAGATAGTCATGAAATTTCTTCACGCTCGACACTATAGCCAGCGCCTCACGATCGATCTGCGCATAGTTGCGCTCCGCCTCTGATAGGGTACGCGAGTAATATGCAATGGGCACCTCCCTGGAGTCGTCCAGCCTGTGGCTAAGCACTGCCCCAATACCCACAGGGCTAGCATCACATGTCAGGACCACAGGCTTGGTTGGGTCGTAGTGTGTCAAAACTGTGTTTGAGGAAAGGAGGCTCTTCACCGCATCAAATGCCGTTTGCTGCCTCATTCCCCAGGTCCACACTGTCTTCTCGTCCAGCAGCCGGTGGAGGGGCTCCGCAACTGTAGCCTTGCCCTTCAAGAAACTGTGGTAGAAATTGAGCAAGCCAAGGAACGCTTGCAACTCTTGCTTGTTTTTTGGAGGCGGTGCCTCGTGGATGGCTTCAGGCACATTGATTACGCATTTTTCTCTCTTTAACCGGAGGCCTGCATCCTTGAAACGCTGCAGCACCTCGCGAAGTCGAGAGGCCAGCTCCCCTTGTGTAGCAGCAGCAATGAGAATGTAATCAAAGTATGTAACTGCTCCGGGAATGTTCTTGAGGAGGCCATCCATTAACATCTGGAAAATTCCAGGGGCACTGCTTACACCATACTGCAGCCTCTTCACCCGGTATGCCCCACGATGCGTGGCGATTGTTTGAGCATCAGCTGACACTTCATCCACTGATAGTTGTTGATAGGCCTGCGCAAGGTCTAATTTTGCAAAGCACTTGCCCCCCGACAATGATGACAGCAAATGACTCACAGCGGGAATCGGATACGGGTGTTGCTTGAGAGCCTTGTTTATTGTGGACTTATAGTCTCCGCATATCCTAACGTCGCCATTGCTCTTGAGTACGGTCACTATTGGGGTTTCCCACGTCGGCTGCGTCACAGGCTCCAGCACTCCCTGCCGAACGAGGCGGTCCAACTCCTCCTCCACCTTCGGCTGAATTGCAAAAGGCAGCCTTCGAGCTTTCAGGCGAATTGGCGGAACGCTGGAATCCAGATGCAGGGTGACTGGTGGTCCCACGTAGTTCCCCAAACCGTCTTCAAATACCTCACTGAACTCCGAGAGAACGGTGTCGACTGTCATTTTCTCGATCTGGGAGACACCTGCGATGACAATGCCCAGTGGTCGAAACCAGTCAACTCCCAGTAGGTTGGTGCGGGTGCCCCTTGCTACCAGTACCGTGAGCGGGCCCACAAACTCCTTGTATTCCACGTGCACGCTGGAGGCCCCGACAACGTTCACTGGGCTCAGCTGATAATCAACCACCATCGAAGAAAAGTCAGTCAGCACCAGCTCTCCACCGCACTGCTGGAGACGGCGGAATGTCTCCTCGGTGAGGATCGAGAAATCCGATCCAGAGTCCACCTCCATCTCGCAAATCTGGCCCTCAATGGACACCTTTGTTCGTAGCTTGCAAGGCGCCGTTGATCCTCCTGCGCCGACGTGGTTGCTGTAGTAGCACTCATCATGATGCAAAGCGGTTACGCTGTATGCCGCTCTCGAATTCCGTGGCTGTCGAAACGGCAGGTTTCGCTGCTGGCCACTCGAGCTGCCGGCGCGGCAGACTCGTTCGATGTGGCCGGTTCTTTTGCATGCCCTGCACTGTGTGTTCTTGAATCGACAGTCGGCGCGGAGGTGCGCACCCGTGCCGTACTTCGTAGCCTGCGGTTCCGTCTGCCCGAACGCGACCGGTTTCTGACATTTCACTTGGTTAGTCGCAGGAATGGTTGCGGCAGGGTCATTCTCTTCACACTGTCGGACAACCCTCGTGCTTTTCGCGGCCGCTTCTGCCGCCAGAACCTCCTCCTGGGCCACGCAAAAAGTCAACTGTTTCTTTGCGAAGAGTCGGTTCTGCAGGCGCTCATCGCGGAGTTCGCAGACGAGACGGTCCCGGAGCATTTCTTCCAGGTTTGGAAAATTGCAGTGCTGAGCCAGGCGTCGGAGCTCGGCGATGTAGGAAGATACTGTCTCCTCAGGGGCTTGGTTACGCTTGTAAAATGTGTTTCTGCGGACTATTTCCGATGGCTGCGGTGAGAAATGAGCCTTGAGCACCTCGAACACCTCGGCAAGCGTTTTCGACTGCGGTGCCTCCGGGGCTACGAGCGATTGCAGTAAGTCAAAAGTGTCCGCGCCGCACACGCTGAAGAACACCGCCAACCGACGCTTGTCTCCCGCCACTGTGTTTGCATCCAGGAAGAAGTTGAACCTCGAGACGTAGGAGTCCCATTTATCTGGCGTGGACGTATCAAAAGGCTCGATCTGGCCTAGCGTGGACGTCATTGTCCCGATGCACTTTTAACTATGCTTGAACGTGAGCACTTAGACGGTACCGTGCATCCTCGTCGCCACTGTTGGGTCCTGTCCGTTCCGTTACTCGGATGGACAGCAGGGAAATGAACTTGTATGCGAGAAGGTTTCCAGTGGTGATTTAATGTTGCAGCCGCGCAAAAGGCGGCAGCAGGAAAAGCACTTAGTAGCAACACAAAGACAACATGGCGCGCATTCTACTCTCGAACGGGGGTCGCTCCGATAGCGGCGCTCCCTGGTGGGTACACAACAGGCGTAGTGATCGGTATAGTAGTTTACAGCGGTTTGAATCTGCGTATTTGCAACGCACATTACTTTCGTTCTCTTATTGCAGCAAAAAAGTTCTTCCTTCGATTTCACGAACATAATTATCATTAGAGCAGTTTCATGAACTTAAACAATCCACGTACTTAGCGGTGGAAAGGTATTCGCGTTCCTTTCGAAGTTTTCTTTTTGCATAGCTCTTGGGTGTAAGGCATCGTGTCAACGCAAATCTAAACCAGATAAGCGGCTTCGCGCTATGGTTTTGATAGGCGCGCCCCGGGAATACGAAACCGCGTAACAACCAGATTTCAGAGATTTGCCTAGAAGGGAAGTTAATGCAGCATAATGAGTATATTGTTTTTCATAAGCGTTAGAAAAGCTCAGAATTTAGTTTACAACTTTAAGTTAGCACTCTTTATTTTGCTGAAAGTTTTCAGTCTTCAGCTGGCAGCATTGGTTCTTTTTCTCGTGTTCTCTCGCGCTCTTTTGCAATCTTTCACTCGAACCTCCACATGTCGGCGCACAGGATTTTCCACTCTTCCTCACCCACCCTTATCCCCCTGTCCTGAACTAGTCGCGCGAAGATCGCCATGGAGCGCCACCGTACCGAAAGCGTTCCTCTCCAATATAGGTGCTCTTGTGTACGCAATCAAATTATCAATCGAGCTAATCTCCACATACATCTTACATTCATATTGATCTCCTTCCGTATTTCAAGACAGGAGAAATATTTTTCCATGCCGCCAAGCACCGGCGTCACATGCGGTAGCAGTGCGAAGATATGTGCGCTTGTTCCGCCGAAGCGGGGATAACAAAATCTTAGTAGATAAGAAAAGTCTTTACAAAGGAACTAGCTGTCCTCGGGGACTTCTATCCGCTCCCCAAGAATGGAGACGTCAAGGAGAAGCTGTTCATTCTATGGACCAAAATGGTGACCATACGGGGAGCTTGGCGCTACTTTCCCAGGATCCAGTCACATTAGGGATATTCACCTTCAACTATCCTCCGGAATCCGTAGGTTCATCTAATCAATATCACCCATCACCTCCCTCCATCCTCACCCCTCCCCCCCCCCCCCCCCCCCAGCCAGAAGGCATGTGTCTAATAAAGTTATTATGATGACGAACGATGAACGTTAAGCAATTTGCCTTGTCCTCCGGGAGAGTGTGAGCCCCAGCTGCGGTGTTAGAGCTAATCGAATCTTACAAGAAAAGATGGAACGGCAACTAAACAATGGCGCCGCGTGACGAAACTGCAGCTGTCCTTCCTTCTCAGAATACACATGCGTCACTCTCTTCTGAACCCCGATGTTTTTGATAAAGGCACTCATCGTCGACGTCCGGCTCGCTCACATACCTCTGTACGCAGAAGTATCAGAGATTTCCCCAGACCCCCCTAGGGGGGGTTTAGACCCCCCCCCCCCTCGTTTTTCCGAAGGCACCCCCTTAATTCACAACGACTCCTATATTCGCAATGCCCCCCCCCCCCCCTTTAACCCCCCCCCCCCCCCCCAAAAAAAAAAAAAAAAATTTAGACACCCCCCCTGATTTCAATTCCTGGGGAAACCCCTGAGAAGTATACTTCTGCGTACAGAGCAAGCGGCCCTATTTCGAGGAACGTCGTACGACGTTCCTCGAAATAGGGCCGCTTGCTATCTTGGTGCTATCATAATGACGGAAAGCAAAATAAACTGAAAAAATAGCGCGTGCGGCGGGTGTGAAGGATGAGGAGTTAGTGCAGGGAGGGGGAATGCCCTTACATCAAATCGGTTACCTGGTGGAGAAACCCGTAAATCATTGATTCCTTCGATAATTTAGTAATCACAAAAGTAGTCCGATTACTCTTGAAAGTAACAAAGTTACTTGAAACCGTTACTATTTTTCCTTCCCCTTTCTTATGGCGCCCCATGTTTCCACGACCTTCAAGGCCGACGACCAGACTCGAGATTCTGCAAGGCAGAAGATCCTCCTCACCATGTTGGAGGAGGAAACAGGCAACGGTGGAGAGGGTAGAAGGGGGAGAAGAGGAAACGGGGGAAAAGTGGAAAGCGCGAACTGGTCGTCGGTCTTTAACACAACGAAATCCTCAAACCACGCCTTCGACAGGTCTGCCAAAAGTGGTGGGATTAGAAGATGAGTAGATTTTGTAATCCGATCATTCTAATCCAATAATGGACAGCACGAAAGGCCCATTTTCATACCCACAGAAAATCAGAAGTAATCAGAAAAGTAACGGTTACGTGTTCGAGTAGCGGTCAATTACTTTTCCTCTAAAGTAACTGATATAATTGTGTATAGTTTTAACCAAGGGTAATATATTAATCGTAATGGATCACTTTCTACAATGTTTTTTAACGATACCCCTCGATTCCAGAATGTAGTCCGTCCGTCAGTGCATTTCCCGCTAAATTTAGTGGGAAAGTTGACGTCACGTGACATAACCGGTTCAGTTCGCCCTCTAAATTTAGCGGGAAAATTAATGCCGCGTGAACTGACGTCGCGAGACCTGCACATCGATTCAGTTTCCCTGTTAAATTTAGTGGGCGAACTGAATTGGTGTTTAGGTCACGTGACCTATACACCTATTTAGTTTTGCAGCTAAATATAGCGGTAAAATTGACGTCACGGGACCTATACACACACACATATATATATATATATATATATATATATATATATATATATATATATATATATATATATAGTGATGCCACGTGACCTATACTATCTATTGTCCTCTAGGGGAAATAAAACGATCGCTCTTTAAATACTGCATTTCACGCATTATAGGACCTAAGAAATCAAGGTTGCTGCCAATTTTTTTTCTTCTCTTTTTTAGTACTGTGTACAAGTCTGCTTCAGAGCGCAACAGACTGAGCCGATGGCCCCAACCAAAGAACGCCAAAACTTAGAAGTGCGATGTCAAGGCTTTCAGCATATCTTTCTTCGGGTGGCTCGTCCAACAAAATCCAGAAAGGTCACCGTGACAATGCGCTCTTAGTCTGTGTGTACGCGTTTGCGTTGCATTTAGACCCAGCTCTGACTTACGCTTAAACCCAAGTGCAGAAAGTTGCCTATACTACCTTGGGACAATCTTGATGGTGGATGACTGCGACAAAGCAACAAATAAAAGAAAAAGAGTATAGTATAGTTGATGGGCCAGTTACCCGAGTTCGCCGTTGTCACGAACTCTGAGCATGTATCGGACACGAGGTCTGCGTCGGCATCCGGTAAGAACACGGGTCAAATCACACGCCACGTGCCCAAGAAATGGCGACCACCACTGTTGTTCGATGAACTTTCGAAAAAGCGTGTACTCAGACGTCGTTATCTCTCTTTTTGGGTGGCCGTAGGTTCGCCAGGAGTAGAGCTTATCGAAATCAGCGAAACCCTCGACCCAGTGCGACCCGAGTCGGAGATTGTGTATCTCCAGACTCGCGACCCAGAATCCAAGAAGATGACAAAAAAGCTCTTCCCCAACCACCTTCACCTCGAAACCCCAAAAAACACGTCAAACGAATCCGAGACGCGGGCAACACTCGGTCGTGACATACATCCGACGACAGAGCGACAACCTGGACGCGACTCAAATGTCGCTTTGTGCATGTACGGTGATTGACGGCTTCCGCCAGCCAACTAACAAACAGACGGGGAGCGAGAGTGGTGGAAAGAAAAAAAAAAAAAAAAGTCCGTTGGAAGTGTGAATCAAATCACACAAAAATTGGTGGTCTATAGACCTTTGCATCGCTTATCACCCGAAAAAAAATGCCGAGTCACTGAGCTGTGGACGCATGCGCAGAGTCCGATACACCGCACAGCAGATGAACAGCGCAAGCTCAGAAGTGACTCCACAGCCCAGCACACGAAGATGGCAGCGCCCAAACGGCGATTTTTGCAAAGGTCTATACGGTAGTACTTAAAACTAAGCGAACGAACGACCAGGATTTGCCTCGCCACGTGATTGGCAGGATTTGCATTTGCCTCGTCGTGATTGGCAGGATTTGGCTCGATAGGAACCGGCGATTGGGCATGCGTTATAATAATACGGGAAGCAATTTATTTCTGCCAATCGCGAACTTGGACCACAGCGACGCGCTCTTGGTCGCGCACGTCGCTGTAATTATACCGCCACTCCTGTGACTCCGCCATGATCGCGGCCGGCGACAACATGACACTTTGATGACGTCATAACGCGGAACTCGAGGGACACCTTACGCGGTAAACCCACCAATCGGAGACGCGTTACAGACAGCATAGTCAAAAGTTATAAACTTTCTTTGAACGTCTGCACTCTGCTGGAAGGTGTGGAATCCCTGCACAATGGCGGAAGAGAAATCGGTAAAACCGTCGTCTCTTTTGCGTTTGGTTGGAATAAAAGGCGATAATAAGGCAGCAATAGGAAAAAGCGATGAACGCAGTGAGATACCGCTTTCGATGCTGTTTGATTACCTCGTGATGTCTATATCGCTGGCCAGCACTCCGACATACGTATAATGACTTGCGCCTGGTGTCGCGGGTGTTCCGCCATTGTGCAGCGATGCCGATCTTCTAACAATTGTCACGTGATTTTCGAACCTCACACCCGTGCTTTTGTTGATTCGCAAATGCGTCCACGCGTTTTTGCTTTCCTTCCTGGTCTCGGCCAAGGGCGACGCACGTCCTCTACGCGTTCTTTGTATTACCCTTGGAATTGGTTTTCCCTTTCTTACGTTCCGATGCGCCAAAAACGTGTTTTGGAACACTTGCTCGCCGGATAGAGGGGAAAAAAGAACAACAACGAACGATCGAAGAGGTTTTGCGTTCCTCGCACGAGCGCGGTTCCCACGCCATGATCGAGATAACGGCGTAGAGCAGACCACACGAAGGAAATCAATGCGGGACAAAGCAGACGGAGAGATAAGAAAATGAACAATGCCCGAGTAAACCCCGTGTTTGCAGAATCAATCTTTAGTATTTTTCTTTTTTTGCCAAGGCCCCCCTCCCCCCACTCCCCGCGCATTTCCTGAAATTCGAAGTTTAATTTTCTGTTTTCAAGAGTTCCACGCATGCGTGACGTCACCATATAGTTCACAGGAGGCAGGTGACAGCGCACGAGATAAGTCGTGCCGACCCGCAGCAGGATGGTCGCGCGTGCTGAAATACTACATAGAGTTCCCATGATGCATGCCGGCAGCGGCGACGTAACGAAACTGGCTGTGGTGAAAACGATCTGATCCAAAAATTAAACAAAAACAACAAATGTTTGGAAACCAACGTGCCCGCGAATGCCTTAGTACAGATGGTTAAAAAGGAATCAGATGCATCAAGAAGCACGTGGCAGGTTAAGACTGCAGCGCGACCTTTCTGCGTTCGATAATTCGCGACTTTCAGCGACGGTGGTACCGCGGTGTTACAGGAACTCTACGCGGTGTGAGAATAGCGCTCCCTCTAGCTTCGCAATAAATATGCTTGCCTACACTTTTTTGGCGTGAAAAATAAAGCAAGGCTCGAATACTGCTCGTATCTAGCAAAACCATAATTGCTCGTGCGTCGCAGACCCAGCCTCACTCGTACCGTTGTTCTACGACGATCAGCCGGACGACAACCATTTTGATATGGCGCCAGTCCACCCCCATGTAGGTTGTGAAAGTTGGGAATAATTTGGTGCACGCGCGGACCTACACACGCACGACGGTCGAAACAAACACGTATATGCTGAAGGCGGAGCTTCCATACGCAATTCTTGAACTGTCACCGAGTATCACCTTTAGTTAGATGTGGTTCTGCGACTGTACAGGTCCCGCGAACCTAAAGTCGTAGAGTCGTGATGGTTGTGTACTAGTACATCGTACGATGAACACGTGGTGTTTGCTGCAGAGAGCATGTGAAAGACTTGCCTGCGGTCACGCCCCAAACATGATCGAAGCGTATGTCTGCTTCATACACATACGTGTTTCAATTATGTCTCCAGACAGTTCTTGTACGACCAGTATGACAGAACGCGCGATAAGTGACGACAAGCGTTTTTTTTTTCTTCTTTATTTTATTTTAACGAGCACGACTTCTATCGGTGTTCACTCAGCACTCGTTTGCCAACCAAGTGGAGAGGAACGACGAAAATCGAACAGCCCCTGAAATGCCGCTCATTTACACACTATAGCCTCGATGACAACTGAGCTTTCTTCCGTTTGATAGCACTGAGTGGTCTTCGGAGTCGCGCGCTTGCCTGGATTGTTTCATATCGTGCACGACTGTAACGATATTGATATACAGTGCAATCCACTTATAACCATACTGAGAAAACCCGATAATTCAATCGTTATATATATAATCGATTATAGTGGTTACATGGACTGAAAATTGATTGTTTCTAGTCTAGAAACTTTTATAACCTGATCGTTAAAAGTGGCACATTGTTATATCTGGTATCGTTGTAAGTGGATTGCACTGAAGATTGGCTGCCCCGTCTTGTCAATCGTCCAAGGTTTTAAAGACCGCTCACCCTGCGCTAGGACCAAACTCATATACGAAGAATACCGGCTTTTTTTTCTGATGTTGTTGCTTTTTGTGTCCATCATGACCTCCACAATCAGACCTTTTCCTTTCTTTTTTTTTTTGTTCCATAATAGCGAAACTTTTGTCGCCGAGTGTTATCCGTGGGGCTCACAATAATATAAAGTAACTGTCAGACTGTATTTTGCGCTGCTCTCCGTGCTCGAACATGCTCGTTAACGATCGTGGTAATTAACTATCTGCAAATCTTGGAATTCCCCCTCTACAGTTACTTTAGATAAACTGTTATACAATGAACGTACGTATGGAGGTTAGGTCTTAATGGAGGTTCTATCGTCGCAATATGGACTGGCGTTGCGCATTATGTAGTCAATAATGTATGACCCGCGTTCTATACCCCCGGCTACCTAAACATCTATTCGACTAAATTGTAATCAGACATGTTATAAGTTATAATCTATTGTCATCTCATTCCGCTGTATGTTGAATCATCTGACCTACGTATTTAATAGAGTAGAGATCAATTCAATGTTATTCATTTTTAGCAAGCTCAACTGTATGTTCAGATGCGCTAAGGATGAAAATTGTCTTCATCCTCAAGAGTATATGCAATGAGACAATGTGAGCAGATTCAAACCGAGGACTAGACTAGATTCGAGCTGCACTGGCAGTAAAGTAAAAGCTTGACGAGTTATATTAGTTCCTTTGCTAATATTTTGCAAAGCGGTTTCCACATACTGGCGGTTTTTAACGTAGCGACATGAGCAACGAAAAAACGCTAACAAGACGAGTGCGCGTCAAAAGACACCAAGGAGGACGAGAGTAACATTCCTCGAAGATTCCTTAGCTGGGGCGTGATTCAACCTTAGTTCGTTCCACATGCAAATACCATACATTTGATTGTACTTGCGCTAACAAGTCGCTCTGACGTCACAACTTCTTGTGAGTAGGTTCTTTTGTTTTTCGTATTTACTTTGATCTATACTTCGTTTCAACTTATGTTGTACCGCAGCGAAGGCTAGAAGCGCGAGCTCATAGCGTTGGCAGCTGCTCTTAAGTCACGAGAGCTTGTGCCGCCGAGATGTGCCCCAGAGCAAGGAGCTCGCGCTTGTAGCCTTTCCTGCGGTACATCATAAGGTGAAACAGAGTATAGAATAGACTTTCCCAACTAGCGAACTTGTCGTAATTGTAAATTAGCCCCACGCTAAGCCGATACTAACTATACATTATGAATGCATACTAGAGGTTCGTGTGCCCTTCACGCACTTTATTATTAAAACCGCGCAAAGATCAACTTTTTTTTTGCATGGGCAATTGAGGTTTTGTTATAAGAAAGTAAAACAACAGGAAGTTAAAGAACTGTGACATTATGGGGCGTTATTTTTGAGGGAGCAACAATGTGCAGACGTTACAAAGAGTGTAACACTGTAGGCCAATCCTCAGCGCGCATTCGTTTCGAAGAACCATTGTATTCATAAAGGAAACGAAATTACGTGTTATAAACAATATGGTTAAATTTAGGTCTCAAATTGATTTTTTCCCACCCGATATTTAAAAAGTTCTGAAAAGGGATAGAAAGATAACATCTGTGAAATGCAGCCAAGTGTGTGCTCTCGTCGAGGTAGGTCACTAGCGCGTCACATATACCTCATTTCCGGCCCTTTCAAATGTCGACATGTTTATCTGGGTTTTGCGGTGAAGGCTTGAGCGCTCTTCAAGCGAGTCTTGTGTGCGTAAACAGCGATCCGTGTTTGCACAGACAAAAAAACAACAACAGAGAGCAGGGTGCCTGACAGGTATTCTCCCGGCCAATTTGCCCTTTACGTTAACACACAAAAAGAAAGCATCAGATGTTTTTTTTTTTTTTTTTTCACTTATCTTTAGGGTTGGTGGGGTGTGATTCAAATTGTTTAAGTCAAAACAACTTACGCGTTTTACCAACTAACGCAATGAAACTGAATCTTTCACATTGACCTGTCTCAGTAAAATATTTTTAAAAAAAGTGCTGATGTCACTGCCGCACTGCTTCCGCCACGCTATAGTAATTGTCTTCCCCTAAATACTTCAGCAGTGGCAAGGTCACTTCTAAAAGATTGGAAAGGAAAACTTTCCTCGTGGTCTAGCTCCCCTTCTACATGTAGATCAATTCGCCCTCTCTCCCTCAAAATATTTTGTTTCAAAGTTATTCGTAATATTCGGAAAGAATGAAAGATGCATCTTTGGTTTACAACTGATTAGTTATCATAAGGACAGGCTTTAAGTCGATCAAAGGGATGCTGAACCAAACATTTCAGTGTCTATAATAAGTGGCGCACGATCTTTCCACGAGCCAGCAGCCGCCGGTGTGCGCGAGCACACGCAACGAAATTGCGTTGCGTGTGCTCATCATATATACCCCATTCACGCTTAAAGGCCGACGACCAGACTCGAGATTCTGCAAGGCAGAAGATCCTCCTCACCAAGGGGGAGGAGGAAACAGGCAACGGTGGACAGTGTAGAAGAGGGGGAGAGGAGGAAGTCATGAAAAAGTGGAAAGCGAGAACGGGTCGGGTTGGTCTTCAAGCGTGAATGGGGGATATGATGACGTCAATTTTGTTTCGTGTGCTCACGCACACCGGCGGCTGCTGGCTCATGGAAAGATCGTGCGCCACTTATTATAGACACTGAAATGTTTGGTTCAGCATCCCTTTAAATTGTAAAACGTGCTCGCGCACAATGCGCATATTTTGGAATGCGTGGCATTCGATCCCGCACCTGAAAAACCGTAGTTAAAGAAGTCCGGCTCCACGCGAGACGTTACTAACTTCTTTTTTTATGTGCTAAATTAACATATACACATGTAGGTGCATCTTAGATTAAAAGTAATTGTGTTCTGTGTATGTTTATAAAGCAGTAAGTTAATCAAACCCAATGGGCGTCTAGTGTCTCAGCTGTAGATGAAAAATTTAGCCACTGCAGTACAACCGCTCTACGCTGGTACGATGCTCATCCAGTTCAAAACGGGCAGGGATGGGGACCGAACCCAGGATGTCTTGGTTCTGCAGAGCGAGCTTTCGCTCCACGTGCTACGAGCTGGTTTGAGCTAGTCCACTCGGCCACCGATCCCCCTTATCTTAGATTACCTTTATATTATTTCATCAAGACGTGCACGTTTAAAACACCAAAACCATGGGTTTTTTTTTTGTTGTTTTTTTCTTCAAAGGTCAAGTAACGCTCAAAACTTCATTTTTTCTTGATGTGAGCAGGGAGTATGGAGGGAACTCATTGTTACTTGAAGAGAAGGACAGGAGCGTAGCGCGCTAAAATGTTCAGAGATAGATACCAGCAGACAGACAAAGCGTGCGGAAGCTGTGGCGAAGAGGATGAAACGGCGCTGCTGAACACGTGACACTCCCCTGTAAAGGGCTTTGCCCTGCGGTTTCCCGAGGCGTGATTGATCTGGTAGAGGCACTTGGGGTTTAATGACATCGAAGGAAAAAACTGACGTTAGGAGGGTGGAGATATCCAAGCAGATGTTATCCGATTAGTGGCCTAAGTCGACAGGAGAATAAATATTGTCTCGTTCATTGACCTTCCGACGAGGAAGGCGGCGCGCACCTACGCTTCTATCGCGCAGTTGTTTTTTTTTAACCATTAAAAGTTTTCATTTTAATATGCATATTAGCAACTCCGGTTGAAAACGCTGGCTCGACGGAGAAGGCCGCCGCCCGATTCAATGCATGTATTGTATATCTATTCATTCACCCATCCAGCATTGATTTATACCCCCCCCCCCCCCCCTTTTTTGCAGAGACACACCCGCTCACTTCTTTTATTGGTCCTGGCTACAAGTATCATTGCCCTTTCTTTAACAAAAAAAAAAAAAAAAAAACCGTATTGAATTAGATTTCTCGATTGCTCGAGACGAAAAGTTATTGGATGTTACTTGTAAAAATAACCGTTACCGCTCCGTTTACCTCGGATGTTCAAAATGACAATTTTCTACCGGTTTGAAAACGGGCATTTTCGTTCCTGCTCATCATTGGATTAAAATCACCAATTTATGACCTACTTATCTTCTTAGTCCACCAATTTTGTTAAACTATCCTCCTGCCGCGGAGACCATGTTTCGAGGAATCCCAGGTTGGAAACTTGTACGAACAAAGGGTGCCGTTAGAATGAGGAGGGAAACAATTTGCAACGGTTACAAGTAATTTTAGTACTTCCAAAAGTAATCAGATTACTCTCGCGATTACTTCTTAAGAAATGTGATCAAATGATTACAAAATGTCTTTAACAAGTGGTCGATGACGAGTAATTTGATGACTTCTTATCAGATTACCCTTGTGATTACTGCTTAATAAACGTAATCAAATGATTACAACATTTCTTTATCGAGTGGTCGATGACAAGTAGTTTGATTACTTGTAATGAGCACCGTACAAGTCTGGGGTGGGGTTCGAGCCCACCGCTGCCCGTTTCTATACCTACGTTGCAGCTTCGGGCACGTGGAGCGAAATCTCGCGCTGCAGATCCAGGGGGATTCTGGGCTCAGAACGCCCGACCCTGCCCCATTTTGCTTTGGATGAGCACCGCGTACCGGCGTGCGGTCGTGGATCGCCATTGACGACTCCAGCGAAATTGACGGCAAAGCTGTGGCGGCAACGTTTGCTCGCCAGCCGTTCTCGAGCAAATCAGGTACGTGTCCACATCGCCTGGCGGTCTAAAGAAGAAGCCGTGAAAGCAGGTCGACAAAACACGTGGTGAAAATCGCCGATACTATACGTGACGCACGTTAAAAGCCCCGGGCTATAGCAGACGTACTGCACTGGCTAAATTTTCCACCTACAGCGTCGACCCGTGTGGCCGTACTGTGGTAGACCAAGGTCACGCTGGCTAAACATCCGACATGAAGTTTTTTTTTTTTGTTCTTTTACATTATTTTGTTTAAAGGAGCTGTGCAACGATATTCAATTGGAATGTTTTTCACTTTCACACGAGCTTACTGGCACTAGTGGGACTCAAGGATACTCGCACGCACTGCCACTGACCAAGAAGCTCCTTTGTTGCGGTGTAATTTCAAGGACAAAAGCGATCATTTTCATTCAATCTCTCCTTTGCAAAATTCGATGACGTAACGAGCGGATCACAGTACACCCATATGACGATATTTGAATGCGGTTCATAGATTGGACCCGGGCATTGCGTGGGCATTCGATTTGGGCTCGTGATAATTGATAGCTCGAGAAGCATTCGGGTAGTGGCCCGTGTCCAATCTCTGCAACGACGACAATAGCCGAGCCATAACAATGTCTGGAACTCGGCGCGTGTCCTGTGCTTTTCCAACCCCAGCGCGTGGCTATGATCAACATTGGCGGCATATAATCGGCTCCAGATCACGTGGCCGCTTGTTCTGGCTGCGAGTTGAGGGCGTGAACGCTGCTCGTTTTTCTTTAATTTTTTTCCGGGACTTCTATTGCGTAGGGTGAAAAACGAACGCGTGTTTCATAGGTCATTAACGTCAGGGATCCGTTCTAAGCGGTATTTGCGCATAGTAAAAAAATTGTTGCATAGCCCCTTTAACCAACTATAGACTCAAACACGCTGTTGGCGAACAGGACCGGGTTTGCCCCGCGTGCGTAGAAACCCGATTGGCGTGAAACGTATGCGCACGTGCCCTGCCGATTAACGGCCGCAGCGGCGTGACGAGCCCCCCCCCCCCCCCCCCCCCCACACACACACACACACACACACGCACACACATCTTCCCTCCCCCCAAAACGTTCGCACACTCGCACACTCCCGGTGAATGCAAGCTTTTATTGGAAAGTTACAAATGTATTTTTTTCGTCACTTCATATATTAACCTGAAACGTTTATAGGCTCGGTTTTCAGGTGAAGTGAAGCCTCAGAAAGCGTAACCGACAATTTCCCCGCTAAATTTAACGGCCTTAACGACGTCACATGGTCTCATGTCACGTGACCCACACACAAAATCAATTTCCCCGCTAAATTTAACGGAAACATTGATGTCACGTGACATGGTCACGCGACCTTATACGCAAATTCATTTTCCCGGCTAGATTTAGCGGGAAAATTGACGTCACGTGACCTTAATACCAATTCAGTTTCGCCACTAAATTTAGCGGGGACAAGGACGTCACAAGACTTCGTGCCACGTGATCTATACGCAAGCTCAGACTTCTGCTGGATTTGGCGGAAAAATGTATGTCACGTGACCTCAACACAAATTCAGTTTCCACGCGAGATTTAGCGAGAAAATTGACGTCACGAGGCCCTACACATAAATTCGGTTTACCCGCTACCAGTCATTCCCCATACTCAGTCTGTGGACATGGGTAGACCCGACGGGGAAAGTTAATGGAGAGACCTGGAGGCAAAGCTCAAGAAGAAATGCCTGGAGGTTACTAGCACTAAACCAAGAACGTTTCACGTAGCAACACAATAATTATTGCAGGGCGATTTGCAATGCATTTTTCTTTGCAAATGAACGATACAAATATTCACCCATATGTGTGTCCAACGGCAATTACTGAAATAAGTTTTAAGAAAAAAAAAAACGCCCCATTTCCATTACAATAATATTGTCGTTACGCGCAAACTTCAAACTTGTAAGTTTAATATTATAGAATTTTACATTTTCTTAAATTGAAATAAATTCAGCACTCCGCTGTGATTACCTAGAATGGGCCCGCTCACCAGAGACAGTTACCGCGGCTTGGATCGCTTATGAGCCCGCGTGAATATTTTAATTAATCTAATCTATATTCCAAGTATACCTCGACAACAGCTATGAATTTACCCGGTAATGTTATCGAAGCAACTACGACGAACTTAAAACATTGGAATTTTGACCTGGGAGAGAAACAAACTTTCGAAATCTTCAAGTACGTTGATACCTTTAAAACGACGGAATTTCGTGATCTAAATGGCGTTAATAGCGGGGTCAACAAGGGTAGATATAGTCCCCTCCACCCCTCCCCCCCCCCCCCCCCCAAACTAAAAAAAAAAAAAGCGGAATGATTAGTGTGCAAACCTGAAGCTAGCTGCCCTTGTCTCCACTGCACTCGTCGAAGGCGTTCGAACGCGAAAGCCAAACGAAGAACTCCGCTATGTTCAACGAGTTCAGTGGAGACAAAGGCAGCTAGCTTTAGGCCTACCATAGCTCCCTCTATAGTCACAAAGCTTAGCAGTTCGATGACGAAACCATAGAGTGCCCGGTCGCAGATTTGGAGCGCGAGGATCTGGTAGCACAGAGCATTTCTCGGGGAGTCTGGTATTCAGCGCACAGCTTTTGCAGCGGCGAGGACCCGAAACATGGTTTTCAAACCCGACGAGAAAAGCAGTGGTAGCCCGAGGAACGCGAGAAGCACGAGCGGACATTTTATCGCTTGGGACAAGTGTTTTTCGGCGTCTCGCCACAGCGGGGCGCTCGTTAGATGACTCTTGTCTGCCGCTCTACCTTTTCACTTTCGGCGGCCGCGTCTCGTGGCGATCTGCCAGGCTGGCTATGGGGTCTACCCACTGACCATTCGAACCAGAGCTCAGCGTTACGTCCCCGCGCGTTCAAAAGTGAGCACCATCTTGTAGCTTATACTTGAATTCTCCGAGTCCCGGCCAAACTTTGATCACGTATACTTTGAGCACGCGTTGGTCACGACGATGACGTCAGTATTCGGCAAGGACTCGGGTCCAAGAAATGGCGAATCGCCAATGTTGCTACAGGAGACAACACTGTATAAGCGTGTCTACACACGCCTGTGTTACATTCATGTTCGAACCAAAGTAAGTATTTTTGGGATCACCGCTACTTTGTCCACCCCCTTGGCACTTCGCGGCCACTTCGTGGTGCTCGAGTCCTTGACAGCCTATTAAAGCCAGCTGCAAAGACCGATCACATATTGCGACGAAGCAGAGCTGCTATTGAAAGAATCGACCTTGAACGGGACGCGATTACACGCGAGATAACGAGAGGCCGGTCCGTAATTGGTCTCTGGAATATAACTGCTGCAGCAGATATACCTAGCGGGCTTGCCAACAAGTCGAAACGCCACTAACGACATTGCGTCTGAAGTGGAAGAGACCGGAAACGAAGTTGGAACATTAAAAGAGGCGCAAATGGCTCGGTAGTAGAGTATAGAAAATTGGTTCAGACGCCGACTGAGTTCGCAGTGACCCGACCACAGCCGAGTGAGTGATTGGAACAGCAGTGCCGGCCGTGCTTCGTGATTTTGTATGCCAGTTGGCAACCAACCCCCCCCCCCCCCCCCCTCTTTCCCCCCAGAAAAAACAAACAAACGATAGTTCTGTTGTTTTTTTTTTATAAACGTCATTCGACAACTCGCCTGCGTTTTTTTTTCTCTTTTTTTTTAATTTAAGGAGTTGCCTAAAAAATATACCGAGTCGATAAAAAAAAAACCAGCTCTTTTTTTTTTTTTTGTTCATTCCTTCTGATTGCAACTTGCAAGCGACGTGCTTCACATGTCACAAGCCATATGCTATCGTTTCGTTTGCTACGAGTGCAAAGCAAATGTGTGAAGAGTAAGAGGAAAAGAAAGGTAAAACGGGCAATGTTTAAAAATTGGCGCCGTCAGCTGGATGAATAGATCAACAAAACAAACTGTATATCTGGTAGCTGGCGCCACCTAGCATCGATTTTGCTAAATTCTGATGGCCCGTGGTTTTGCACAAAACGCAGAATGCACCAAATTTGGCTCGTTTTAGATTATCAAAACATTCAGAGTGATATTACCGGTTTTAACGTTAATACAGTGGTTGCCTTGTATCGTAATATGTGTAATTTCAGTGGCGTAGTTGTATCAAAGCACTTACGGAGGCTGTTGGTTACAATTGCAACTGGTTCAATGAGCTTTGTGACTTCCTCGTACGAATCCTCCGAAATTGTTTTACTATTTAATGTAAATATATAATCTGAAAGGTAGGCTTTCAAGAACTACAAAAGGATGAGCAATATCAACATAAACTGTTAAAAGGGTCAAATGTTCAAATCAAAACTTATTTAGTTTCGATTTCAGAAGCGCTCTGTGCTCGTTTGATAAATTGGCAATATCTAGCCTTTGCGAGTAATCAAATGTAATTACAAGCTTTTATATATTAAATTTATTGTTATATGTAAATATTTGTACACATACGTTTTACAAGTCGTAATTCAAGTGATATAGCCGATATAACTGGCGGTGCCGGCGGTGCTTGAAACTCATTCTTATTAGGATACCCGGGATACCCAAAGCACCCACAGTAGCATCGACAGCAGACAAACACGTTTTGCGGCCATTTTCGGCGTTTGTGGGCTGCCGCGTCTTTTGCTACGTTTTCCCAACGTTCGCTGCCAAAAGTCTTCGCACCCCGCCTCAACTTCAGCGCTCGGCACAAACCTCAACTCGTCTAAACAGACACCATGGCATCGCTGCCGCTCAACCCCAAGCCGTTTCTGAACAGCCTCACCGGTAAGCCAGTCATGGTGAAGCTCAAGTGGGGCATGGAGTACAAAGGCTACCTCGTCAGCGTCGACGGCTACATGAACCTGCAGCTCGCCAACACCGAGGAGTACATCGACGGAAACTGCACCGGCAACCTCGGCGAAGTCCTCGTAAGGTGCAACAACGTCCTTTACGTCAGGGGCGTCGAAGAGGAGGAGGAAGACGGCGAAATGAAGGATTGAACGGCGCGCTGCCGCACGCGCGTGTTCGGGTGTTACCAACCGAAGACGCTGCTGCGTCGACCCCAGAGATCATTTCTACCTTGTAAAATTTTGTTCGTTTCTTCCGTTTTTAATGTTGTACAGTGACACACATCATGCATCACAACTTGTACTCTCGAAATGAAAATGAATGTTTCTTAACGCGATATTTAGGCGCCGCGGGGCTTTCTTTCTATGTAGTTTATCTCCCGATGTGTTTTGTGGGTTTTTTTAGAGAGTCATCTGTCGCAATATAATTTCTAAAGCGCTTTCACACACTTGCAACCGAGTAGGACGGAGAGAGACAAGACCGGTTATTAAACCTGTTGCGACGGCGTAGGACCTCCGCAGCAGCGCATCTCGTCCTACGCCATCGCAAGAGGCTTAAAAATCGGTCTTGTCTTTCTCCGTGCTATTCGGTTGCAAGTGTGTGAACGGTGCTTTAGGAAGGCTATGCCCACACAAGAGAGTGCTACTGTGCCAGTGACCCTCTTTTTGTAAGCTACAGTTCAGTGGCAGCTGCTACATAGTGGCCATTTTCATTGCACGTTTTTGAACCTACTTTCACGGTTTTGTCTTTTGACTGCCACATGCTGCTAATATCTGATTCGGTCGAAAAGGCTGGAGAGCAAACCTGCCTCCACAGCTTTTTGTTCTGGCCATTGGGCGCTGTCGATTTTGCTGGAGTCGCCAATTACAAGGGGCTTACCATATTCATTTCACAATCAATTTTTTTGGCCGCAGATGCCGGTCACTCTGTACGCATGTTCACCTTCCCGACAAACTCCCCCTGGAGCCGAGTTCTTTTTACCATTTGTCTGGCAGCCTCTCCGTGCCCTGCAGGAACTGCTTTTTCGGGAGTGTCTCGCTCCCGCACCTGGACAGATGCTTTCAGCCTACGAATGACTGCAAAATGGTGTCCCCACAGGGGTGTTTTCACGCCACCCAACAGGTGATAACCGCTGGGGGCCCGGCCAGGTCATACCCACCCACGCACGATTGAACGTTTGACCGGTCGTACGGCGCTTTGGAAAGACGGCTAAACCCGATCGGGTGCCTGTCAATCATTGCGTCGTGTTCGTTCACGCGAGCCCGTGACTGATCAGCGTCTGATCGGGTTCGGCCGTCTTTTTGGCACGTTGTACGACCGGTCGGACGTTTGGTCGTGCTTGGGTACGGAAAACGACCTGGCACTGGTAAGAGAAGGAAACAGGACAAGAGGTGCGGTTTCAAACGAAGAAACAGGTTCGCAGACAGTTCGTTGGAGGCCACGTTCTGGAACGACTCAATAGACAGGTGCAGGATTTCTGCCCGCGAAGCTATAGTTTTTCGTTTTCAAGGACGGCTCGAATTCGGGGTTTTTCGGTTTTCCCCGATTTTGATCAAATCGGCTTGGGGAAGGGGGGGGGGGGGGGGGGTATTTTTTAGGGGTTTATCGGTATTTACTGAGACCACAAAACCTTAGTTGTCTGTTCTTATGGTCGCTGATGGGGTGAGAACAGCAAGGGGGCGTTTCGGTTGTTCCACCTCTAGAGCCGAGCTTCCTTCCTTCGACAACGCTTCGGAGTCTCGCGAACTTCAAGTCTGTGCATGCATGCTTGAAGTTCGTGAAAAAGCATGTGCTGGATGCCGAACGTTGGGCGGAAGCACCCTGCCCTTCTCGTCTCGTCGGTGGCTACGGTCGGTACAATTCCAAATGTATGTACCTGAAATTGGACACGCTGACATGACTTTGCAAAAAAGTTTCCCGACCATTTCTTTTTTTCGAAGCCAAAATCTGAGGTGGTAAAACCTTAAAGGGGCACTGAAGTCGTTTGCAAAGAAGTTTGTTTTTGATCTTACATTGTTTAAAATGTCTTTGTTCCCACATATACCAAGTCCTATATTACCGAACCGCCTATTAATTTTGGGACAATAGAAAAATGTGGACCTTTTTTTTCTCACGGACTACATTGTGTGGACCAATGAAAGCCCTACGATACGCGCAGATTCCGAATGATTATAACTCGTTTTGAAGAGAGTTTGATTGGTCACATTCGGATAAGACTCCTCTTTTTCTCCGCGGGCGAAGCCATCGCTTGCAACTCGCCGATTAGCGCCCTTCGTCGACCACTTCACTCGAAAGAAAATTCTTCCCAAAAGGGCGTGTCGCAATCTTTGAACACTCTTAACGAGGAAATGAGCTACGCATGATTGTGGTTTCAGGTTTGTTGGGATGCTTAGAGCGTCTCGATTGAGTTGTCACCACAAAAGGACAATGACCTTTAACAATAACCCCATTTAAACTCAAGTGGATTCTGAGATCGTCTATCTATTGTCATAACTCCATCTATGGGCTCTAAGCATTCTAAAATACCCGAAATCACATTCAAAAGCGGCCGATTTCCCTATTAAAAGTCCAATCAATGATTGTGCCGCTCCCCAATTTCTGCGCCGTGGCGCAGAACACCCGGGGGTGCCACTGGATGGGAAGGTAGCAGGAGAGGGCAGGCGACAGCCAATCACAAGTGACGGTTTCCCGGCAAAGCAATTTTTCGATAGGGCACACATATTCAAAAATTCAGTCTGCCGGGGAGCCATTGCCCGTGATTGGCTGTCGCGTGCCCTCCCCTGCTCCCTTCCCGTCTGGTGGCACCCCCATGTGTTCTTCGCCACGGCGCAGAAAGGGGCGATGATGATGTAAGCACTTTATTGACCATAGTTCAGGGTAAAGGGAAAGGGGGGTGCGGCACAATCTTTGATTGGATTTTTAATAGGGAAAACGGCCGCCCTTGAATGTAAATTCGGGTTCTTCGGGTTTTCAAAGCCCATAGATTGCGTTATGACGGTAACTAGACAATCTCAGAATCCACTTAAGTGCCCCTTTAAGAACGGAGCAGAAACTGCAGCCGTAAATGTTTTATGCCTGACACCAGACGTTTGTCGTCTGCACACTTGTCTCGCCTGGTTTACGGGGGGCCCAGGCTTGGGTGAACGCGCCTCGGTGAATTGCGCGCTAGCCTTTTTGAACGGCATACTCTTTTCGATAAACGGCACGGCGTTTCTCTAAACTGAAGCTCCGCTTTTTCCAAACCGAGTTTCGATTAAATGTTTCTGCCCTACCGTTGTCGAGAGACTCCGCTAGGGCGAAAACAAATTTGCGAGCCCTAATCCTAAACTTCCAAATGTTACGTGCAAACACCCCTCGCCTCGCGCGGGGAAACTTAATTTAAGCTCGGGACAAAGCTTGGAGCCACCAACTGTTCGGCAAGCTAGGCTACCGTCCAGATGCCAGCGAATAGGCAAGGTGTATCAATGAAACGATAGTGGGATCCTTTTGATAAGACAAACTGTCGATGAAATGTTGCGGTGTCGATGAAACATTGTTCGACGAAACGATTTCCACCGGGTGCGAACTGTACCTTGTTGAATAACAATCTTGAAACAGCGATCAAGCCAACACTTCATATACCGCAGACGTCGGTTCGTCATGCCTTGGTACGTGGCAAGGGTCATCCGCATGCTTTATTAGTGTGGCCTGCACCACAAGGTCCGTCTGATATGAGCCATCCAACTAAAACCGTCGGCAGTCTGCAAACGCAAACAAAGAAAAGGTTGGTACCTTTAAAGTTGTAATTATTGTTTGATATGGCATGCATTACAAATATGAGCAATATATCCAGGAAAAAGGGTGTATTTAGGCATAATGTGCCACATTATGGGATGTTTCCTGCAGCATTTGGTCATAAAAATGAATTAATATAAATGAACCAGTGAACAGAGCGCCAGGGGAGTTTTCACAAAAGTGTGTTTAGGACGTGCATTGATCGCACTCAAATTTCGTGAGTAGGTTTCTGTGGAAAAATGCAAGAAAAGGAGAACTTTTTTTTTCATGGTGAAGCACAGGACGAGGCGTAGGCCTCGTCCTGTGTGCTTCTTTCTTTGTCCGTGTTTTTTAGGCGTATTTACCACCATGCATAAGTACCAACTAGGTCAACTCGCAGTTTTGATGCAGTTTTTTTTTTTCGTTTTTCTATGCGAGGGAGAGAAACTAGCAAAACTGTCGGGTTGGCGCTGCTACTAGTGGTGCAAAACTATCGACAGTACTATCGATAGTATCAATAGTTGCCAGAAATCTGACTATCGATAGTACTATCGATATTCGACTATCAAAAGCTTATC
This sequence comes from Ixodes persulcatus, assembly GCA_013358835.2. Lineage (NCBI taxonomy): Eukaryota > Metazoa > Arthropoda > Arachnida > Ixodida > Ixodidae > Ixodes > Ixodes persulcatus. The sequence goes on from JABSTQ010011268.1 coordinate 759,454, forward strand.
GATAGTACTGTCAACGGTTTACTATCGATAGTACAAAGGTTTACTATCGATAGTTTTGCGACACTAGTAGTTTGCGTCGCTCCCTCTTTTCTTTTTCTCGCTTTTTTTCAAATGGGACACCAACTAGCCCAAGCACTTACCATCCCAACTTTGGTTCAGCTTTCAGTGATGACGAAGACACGAATTTGGGCGAAGAGAGGAGGAAGGGAGGCGAGCAGCAGTGCAGCAACTGTGTTCGCTCTAGTGGTGCAAAACTATCAATATCGATAGTCGCCAGAAATCTTACTATCGATAGTCGACTATAGAAAAACTATCGATAGTACTGTTGATAGTGGACTATAGAAAAACTATCAATAGTACTATCGATAGTTTTGCATCACTAGCTGCTACTCACATATATGTAGGGTTCCGTGTTTTCGTGTTTTTTTTCTTCAAATTTGGGGGTTATTTATCGGTGTTTATATATTTCTCTGAATCCGTGTTTTTCGGTGTCTAATTCTGATGCCGGAGAGAAATTGATGTTTATCGGTCTTGTGTTGTAAAGCAAACATTTAATTACTGGAGAAAATATAAGTTTTAATTTATAATATTTTATTCAGTAATGCCAGTAAAGATAAGAGAAGGGAACGGGGCAAGGAATGTGGTTTCGATAGAAAGGAACAACCCCAAGGACAGTTCAGTGCAACTGCCTTCCGATCAACGAAAAAAAAAAAAAAAAGAAAGAAAAGTAGGGTAGATTTTAATTGTCAAGCTGGCGTTGTTTTCTTCAATGACAGCTTAAATTCGAGATTTTTCGGTTTTCACCGATTCAAAGAAAACCGCTTCGGGGGTTAAAGTGTTTATAGGTATACCGAAAACATGGAACTCTACATATATCATATATGGCATCGGATGGTACAAAAACTTTAACACTTCTTGGAAAGATCCCGGCGTCTGTGGTATGCGAGTAGCAGCGTCAACCCGACGGTTTGCTGCAGTTTTCCTCCCGCGCATAGGAAAAAACTAAAATTGAGTACAATCAATGCACGTAATAAAGTGGTAATTTGAGCTAGTTGGTACATCACTAATACTAAACTGCGCACAAAACGTCGGCGAAGAGAAAAGGGCAGTAGAACGAAAGAGCGCTGTGTAGTAAAGCTGTGTAGTAAAGAAAACGAAACTGCACTCTTTCCTCTGTGAAACGTTACATGGCCCTCCGTTGTACGCTCAAACATCGCTCGGGAACACCCTATAGAACCAAGATCTGGGTAAATTCCGGACGTTAATACGTTTAAACCAGACAACCTCGCATTCCTTGATCGCAAATATGCCGCACATGCCAAAAACTTTATTTTCGCGCGTTTGGCAACAAATTGTTTATCATTTCGTCGTTTACCCTGAGACTGGGGGGGTTTTTAGAAGAGCAGAAGTAACAGAAAAACTTTTGCTCTTCTAAACCCCCCCCCAGTCTCAGGGTAAACGACGAAATGGTTGACTTCCACCAGCTAGCCTGTACTATGACTCTTTTTTCGTAAATTGTTTATGTCCGTTTTCGTTTTCGCCGGTTTCGCCATTTTCGGCAGGACAAAAGGCGGCGTTTGCTTGCGTTGAAAACTTCTGACAAAATAGTTCTTTGTAGTCGAAGAATACGGGAAAATTTAACAGTTCTTATTTAGTCAGGGGCTAAATTAGCGTGTCGTTTACTCAACGAAAAACATTCCCATTAAAAATCCACCCGTATCGGGGTTTCGCAGCGCGTTCAGAGCAGCCAATCAGCGCTTGCGCCACACGTTTTGAAATGTTTTGAAACTGTTGGTGACGCGTGCCGTGCCAACCCAGCCGTGCTTGCCGTACAGCTCTGTACTTGCCGTGCCTTCGTCGTTCGTTACCCTCGGAGTGGGTGGACAAGCCTGGACGAGCACTGACTGACACTACCAAAGCAAAGCGCCGAAGCGTCGTACCGTCGTCGCCGTCGTCTTTTCAGTTGTACTCTGCCGAGACTTGTCTCGCATGCTACCGGCCCATGGCTTCGATTGACAAGCCTGACGAACCCCACGAGCCCGTGGCTTTGATTGAGCCCGACGAACTCAGCGAACTCGAATCCCGCAAATACGCCTACCTTCTAGACCTGGCAAGGGAGCTTGGCTTCACCTGCAAAGGGAACCCCAAAAAGGCCCGCGTCATCAAGTTCATCAGGCAGTCAGTGCTGCCCGCACTGCACGAAAAAGGTAATGCGCTTCGCAGGATTTTTCCTGTAGCGAGTTTTGTTTTAAGAAGACTGAATGCACCACCCCCATTACAAACTATGAAATGTATGTGGTTGTTCGACCATCATATCACCAGAAAAGAAAATAAGCATATGTTTGTATTCTTTGACTACTGTGACGTAAGTGGCGGACAGTGCGCGTCCATTGACGTTCGTGTCTAAACACTAACGTCAATTTCGTTCCGCCAGCTGGCAGTCACTTTGGTATTGCGATTTATTTTAAAGAGTCGGTGCAAGCTAACTAGTGTAGGCTATTTTCAGCGTCAGCTTTTCTATGCGTCTGTGTCAAGATTAGGACAGTTTCGGCAGTGCTACTACGCCCCCTTATCCCCCTCCTCGTCCTTTTAGGGCTTTAATCTGGATACTTGGCGGAAAAGTCTGCGAGGGATTCGACCGCCGTTACTGCCCGGTGCTAAGGCCAAGCGTGACGCCGGCCAATCGCGACTGCCGACGTTTTTGCGTCTGCAGATCAGAGCCCCTGATCTGCAGGGTCTCCCAATTCAGTGTGGTGCAGGCGCCAATGTTAACCTCTCAATTTTAATGAAACCAGCCTCGAAGCACTGAGAGTCTGTTGCAAGAAATGTGGGGGTCGAGTGTGTTGTGCATCCTGGAACACAGAAAATTGACAGTGGCACCGCACTCTTGTCTGCATGCTCTTTCTCGGTCAACGTCTGAGGCTGGTATATCGGTTGTTTCAGCTTACACTGTCCAAAACTGTACACGTGCACAGTTCACTGTGTATGTTACATTGCGAACTGTCAAGGAAGTAAGCTGTCAAATTTTGTCGAAACGGGAAACCTGCAATGTCTGTTTATTCCTGCTTGCCAACAAACTTGCTTGACAACTCTCAAGCGCCGTTCATACACTTGCAACTGAGTAGGACCGAGAGAGACAAGTCCGCTTCTTTAAGCCTCTTGTGACGGCGTAGGACCTGCTCCACAGCAGTGCATCCGGACCTATGCCGTTGCAAGAGGTTTAAATACCGGTTTTGTCTCTCGGTGCTACTCAGTTGCAAGTGTGTGAACGGCGCTTCACGGGGTTCCTTGGAGCCTATTAGAAACCGCAATCGATGCCATACTTGCCTGTAACTTGTCAAGTGACTGTAGTCATTGTCACCTCAAGGAGAAACGGGGTTCAGTGTACACTGCACAATGCTGTTTGTACAAGATTAGTAGCCAGAGAAAGAAAAAACAAAACAATGCTTTTCTGCATTTCTAGCATGTAGTTGATAAATTAGCAAGTAACATCGTGTTAGATGAAGTCATCACATGAGGGCGGAAACTACTTTGTCTCGCCATAAATTGTCAAACGTCGATGGCTGTACAGTTTGGGTGAGCCAATGGGTGTGTAAGAGGGAGACCTGTGTTTGTGCGGATCACCAGTTTGTCTGCTTCTTTTGCAGGGGTTATGGTGGCGTCTGAATTTTGAGACTCATTGGCTCCGATTAAAGGATAGTGGGCAGACCCCAAGCGGAGTGCGGCGTTCTGACGTCACCGCAACCCCTGCGAAAGAAGCAGACAAACTTGCACACAGTGCTGTCGAAGCCACAGGCTGGAGAGAAAGGAATGCCGCTTTTGTAAAATTTTTCAGCAATAGGTTAATGTTCGAGGGGTACACAGTGCTGTCTGGGACACACAAACGAGGGTCTGGGTGGGAGAAGAATTCCTGCTTCCCCTCTTCTCCAACCGTTTGGGTTACACTCTCACCCTTGTACCTTTGATAAGGGCCATTGCATTCTTTGCCTCCGCTGCTCTGATTGGCTCAATGGGGCGACTCTTTGCCAAGGTACGGCAGAACAAGGTCTGCGAGGAGCCTAGCTTTTCCTTGCTACGGTTTTTGAGGTGAAAACAAATGTAGTCCTGCCACAACACGAATACATTTTCTTTCATTTTCAGAGAATGGAGAGTCCGAGCGGGCAGTCCTCGAAGTCGCAAACTCCTCGAAAGCTAAGCCGAAGCCGGCCCCACCGAAAGCTGACAAAGTTGCAGTCTCATCGACGCCGTCTTCCTCGCGACCGCGGCGTCCCGGCCAGACGCCGAACTTCGCCCGGATCCACCAAGCCGCGTTCGACAAGATGAAGTCGATTGAGGAGTATGCGTTCGCAGAGGACCAAGACACCGTCTGCTAAGTCCCGGATTCCGACGGCCCATCTTTCGCGGGGTGTCCAGGCTTCGTCTCGGATCCCAATGCCAAAGCCAAAGGCAAAGCTTGCACCGAGAGAACCCAGACGCCTGGCCGCAAAGGAAAGGACGACCCTCAAGAGCAACTCTGCCACAGCTTGGCCTGCAGGTTCGGCCGTCAAGGCGGCGGCAGCGACTGAATTGAGGCGCCAGAAAAACCGCTTCATCCTGGGCCAGGTGCGGTCGAACCGCCACTTTGACCTAATGCTCGCAAACAGGGGCATCACCATGTAAACGTTAGCTGCTTACAATGACATCTTTATCTGTCTTTTTTTATCTATCTAAATCTCGAATTGCATATCACATTTCATGACCTCTATACTCTGATTCACCTTACGATGAACCAGGGAGGATGCTACGAGCAATTGAAGCCAATCCAATCCAACGTCGTGCGAGCACTCGCTGTGCTGGGTTGGCTTGTAGCATTCTCTGCGGTTCATCGTGAGGTGAGATGGTGTATAGGCTTTCTATTTAATCTCTTAACTGTTTCTGACATGTGCTGTTGCTTGTACAGATAGTTCACCATCAATTTGCACAGTTCAACCTTTTATTATTTTTTTCGTACATGTGATTGAGGTTGGGAGCGCATCTCCGAAACAAAGTGCCGAAATGGTTTCGGCAACATTGTTCCGGAAACGCGCTCCCCACCTTCAAAAATTTATTGTTTTGTTTTTACCGCTATTGTAAACTATGAGTCGCCAAAAATTCACGACGTTCAATTTTTATTTTTTAAATTGTCTTTTTTTTAAAGAATTTTTGGCAGTTTGATACTTTAGACCCATGTTGCGGATAAAAAAAACAGGACGCGGGATGGCCAAAAAAACATGCTTTTCGTGTAAGGCTCGTCAAATTATGAGGCGCTGGAGAAATTCAGCCTTCTGCGTTAAGTCCTTATTTCAAACTCTTTTTGTTCGCCTTCCGCCCATTGAAAAGCATGCGGGAAGGGCCTTAGAACGCACCTGGTATCGCTGCGCCGCAGCGTTCTTCCGCACGTCTGCTTTCCTCGCCGTCACCATGGCAACGAACGCCGAATGAATGGAAGCACGCACGGTACCGCCGCGTGAAGCCAGCAACAGCTGACGCCATTTTACGAACGCAGTCTGCTAGCCAAAGCCGAACGCGGTATGTCAGATCAACCGCCTCCGCCGGTGCTCGATCGCCGACGGCGATCGAGCACCGGCGGAGGCGACGGCGATCGAGCACCGGCGGAGGCGGATTGATCTGACATACCGCGTTCGGCTTTGGCTAGCAGACGGCGTTCGTAAAATGGCGTCAGCTGTTGCTGGCTTCGGCGGTACCGTGCGTGCTTCCATTCATTCGGCGTTCGTTGCCATGGTGACGGCGAGGAAAGCAGACGTGCGGAAGAATGCTGCGGCGCAGCGATACCAGGTGCGTTCTAAGGCCCTTCCCGCATGCTTTTCAATGGGCGGAAGGCGAACAAAAAGAGTTCGAAATAAGGACTTAACGCAGAAGGCTGAATTTCTCCAGCGCCTCATAATTTGACGAGCCTTACACGAAAAGCATGTTTTTTTGGCCATCCCGCGTCCTGTTTTTTTTATCCGCAACATGGGTCTAAAGTATCAATCTGCCGAATTTTTTAAGCTACAAATTTAAATTCCCCCTCTCGTCAGCACTTTCTTTTTTTTTTTTTTGCTGAAAGGTTTGTTTATGTTTTGCGATCTTGTAATCTTGTATTGATCGTAGCTTATAGCATTTTCTTGAGATGTTGTAAACGCATCAATGGACGAGCACGACCATCGCAAATGGCCCTTGCTGCTCGCATTTGTTTTTGTGTCCTGTAAATACTATCATACTTCATACGACTCGTCGCAAAAGTGAATATCGTTAGCTTCTATGTTTTTTCCTGCCCCGGAAATAAAACTGTTCCGGACTTGGCCTGTAGCACATTAGTCTTTTTCTGGCGTCAGAACCATGGGGTCTGGAACGCAGCTCCGACTGGTGCGTTTGGCGTCCCATTCCACCCATGGCATTGAAAGTACCCCCAAGGTGGCAACAAAACATTAAGCGATTATTGCACGACGCGATGAATTTACACAGCGACTGCTGTGCTGCTTATTCGACAATATGGCGATTGATTGACATTGCACCGATCGTGCGTCACGGTTTGCTAAATCCTCGAAGTGCCCCGGCCCGCACCTGAGGAATCATGGGAACAGTGTTCCTTCAGCTCCCTAGTAATCAAAAATTTCAACCAATTCCATGGTTACACAGTTTTGGGTCTAATTCCTGAACAGGCGTTGTGTAGTGCCCAAGGACCTGTCATATCACTTCTAAACTTTCTCGTCAATGTTAGCGTTTCCGATACTGTGCATGCTGTCCACCCTTCAACCTGGCTGAGCTGCAGAAATCTCTCGCATTATTATCATTTTCTTACAGCTTCAAAGACGCTGATATTAAGTTAGAAACGCTAAAAATGCTATAAACAGCCCCTCCGACTCCGAGCTAAATCATAGCTTTAGAGCGCAGCACTTAGGGTGGCCGTTTCCGGCTTAAGCGGCGTAACATGTCAGCGTGACGCGTCGCCGTCAGCGTAACCTCGCGTTGCTTTGAGGGAAACATGCCATAATGCACCGCGGTGACGCGCACGTTGCATTATTGGACATTTCCCATAATGCACAGTGCGGGAGGGAGGAGGAGGCGAGGAGGAGGGGCATACTGTACCTTCCCCTCCTCCTCCTCAAGAGCTGCGCTCTAATTCGGCATTACAGAGAGTTGTAAACGTCTTTCATTTTTTTGTTGTTGTGAATTTTCAGATTTTTAAGAAATTCCTGCTAAAACAACAATCACGAGAATGATAATATTGTAAGAGATTTCTGCAGCTTAGCCAGGTTGAAAGGTGGATCGCATGCACACTATAAAAAATGCTGACATCGACAAGAAATTTTAAAAGTGATACAACAGGTTCTTGGGCTCTATAAGGAGTATTCACTGGGCGCCATATTTGTGGGTGATGTCTAGAGCGCATGCTCTGAACGAGCCCACAATAATAGGCTGCTAAGACCGGCGATCTTGAGAGTGCGGAATGCACGTTACAAAAGAACTGTGGAAGCTCTCCATCAGCACGCGCTCAGCAGTGGTGCACACAGCTATGGCCGCCAGTGAATACTTCCTATAAGGTGCTTGTTCGGGGTGACTCCGAATTACGCTCAAAGCTGTGTAACCTTAGAATTGGTTGAAATCACCAATCGCTACGGAGCTGAAGGAACGTTATTCCCGTGATTCCTCGAGTGCGGGCCGGGGCACTTGGGAATATAGGAAATGGTCTATTGAAATGACGTTGCACTGATATTAGCGGCGAGATGTTTTAGTGGCGCCCTCCTATGGTTACCTTTCGTGACGTGATTAACTTGCGAACAACAAGTTCGATGGTGTTTGTAAGGAGCATGGTGGAAGCTTGAAATCATTGCCCTCTTAAAGCAACACTACCAACACCGTCGAAATTGAAGTTGTTCCATTCCTCTTATTTCCGTCGATGAGAAATCCTTTGCTGACGTTATAGTCAGCATTCGGCCAATCGCGGAAGGCCGACCACAGCGACGCTTTCGATCGCGCACGTCGCCAATAGCGTCGCTACGTCGATGAATAGACAATTTTAAGGTCGTGGTGCGTTTTTCCGCAAAATTTAGCGGGGAAACTGAATTGGTACATAGTGTCTCGTGACTACCAATTTTTCCACTAAATTTAGCGGGGAACCCGAATATGACCGTGGGTTTTGCGACGTTGGGTCACGTGACATGAATTTTCAAGCCAAATTTAGCGGGGAACCTGAATTGATGCATGGGTCACGTTGCGTCAATTTTCCTGCCCAACTTAGCGGGGAAACTGAACTGGTGCATAGGTCACGTGACGTAACGAATTGGTGTATAGGTCTTGCGACGTAAATTTTTCTGCAAATTTAGCGTGAAAACTTGTTTACGCTTGCGCCGTCGAAAAACGGGGGACGGGCCACTAACAGCTGTCGCTGTGAAAGCTTAACAGAAGCCGGAGTGTCATCCCAAACAACACTTGGACATCCCCAGGATGTCCTCAGGACAACCTTTTGAGGACATTAGGATGTCCTGAGGATGTCCTCAAATGATCCTGGAAACATCCTAAAAACGTCCTATTGTCCGGCCTCAGGACATCCTCAGAACGTGGCAGCCAAGGATTTTTCTAGTACATTTTTAGGACAATGCACTGCAGGTGCAGTTGTTCACTGAGCTGTTACGATGCTTTAATTTTTATTGTTTCTAGGTTTTCTCCGACTGCGCGTTTCCTTACCTGCAAAACCCTCAAAGAGCCAATCTCTGCGATCTACAAAATCAGCACATCGAATGATGAGGCGGAACATCCGTTTAGACCTAAAAATGAACTCTGCGCTGTGGCATTACTCAATGCAAAGCGTCATGCTTGCATTGCGTAATGCCACAGCGCAGACTTAATTTTGAGGTCTAAATAGATGTTCCGCCTCACCATTCGCTGATCTGATTTCGTAGGTCGCAGAGATTGTCTGTTTGAGGGTTTTGCGGGCAAGTAGACGCGCAGGCATTTCTTAGAGTGTGGATTTTGAACCTGAACATGCCTGCAAGAGCTGCCTGCAGAAAGAAATTCATTGTTGTGTTGTGTTGTGAGAGGCTAAGAACATAGGGAAAGGGAGAGGGGGAAGAAAGCTGACGGAATGCTGAAGAGGAGAGAAGAAAACTACTCCCCTCCAGCATCCCGTCTGCTTTCTCCTCTGCGTCTTTCCTTGCCTTATGTTCTTAGCCTGTAACTATGAGCATAATCATGCCATTCATTATTGCAAACAAAGGTTCAACAAATACTTTATTGGAGAGCAAATGTTATACATGACTTTTTTTCAACGTCTGCACCAGACATGCAGTCTGTCTTCGCATCTTGGCCAGCACTAGTCCGAATAGTCAGCGGGATCTAGAAAAAAAAATCAATTCCATAAGCATTAATGATAAAAACAGGTAATGTGAGAAACTTACCATGATGTCGAACATCTCCAGCATTTGACTGCAGCTTTTCCAGTTTCTCTCCAGCGTGGCGCAGCCACACTTTGATTATGGTCTCTACGTCAGCTTTGTTTGCACACTCAACATTTGCTTTCACTTCCCCTGAAACATTGATTTGTGATGACAGTCACAGCAGAAAACATTGGTACGGCACACACACATCTTTATCGAACTCAGGAGAAAAACACACCTGCCGAGGATGGTTGTGGTGGTTGCGGTTTGTGCAAGGAAGATGCCCTTGCTACCGAGTCTACTTTCGCACAGTTGATAAGCTCGAAGCATTCGTTTACGCGCCGGCATCTTTCCCGCCGAAATTGCCGTTCACAGCTTTCCGCGATTTCAAAGAAGTACTGCATATAAAAAAACACTAACCTTTGTCACTGTCTTGCATTGCTGCCATCATCAATTTGGATGGAACAGCGCAGATATACAGACTCGCAGTGCTGACTAACAACTCAGTGATATATTTCTTCTTCCTCAAATCGTAATCTTTTTCTCCTTCGCCGTTAATGAGAACATTTTAAAATTTTAAACACCAGAAACAAAACATCCAATAAACATTAATTAATAAGTAATAAATAAGTAAATAAATGACACCTAAAAATAAAAAACTAGAAAATTAAAAAAAAAATTTTTAGAAAATAAATTATAATTAAAAAATAATCATAAATTTTTTTTAGTTCTTTTGTTTTTAGTTGTCATTTATTTATTCATTTATTATTAACTTATTAATATTTATTGACTATTTGGTTTCTGGTGTTTAAAAATTTAAAATGTTCTCATTAACGGCGAAGGAGAAGATGACGATTTGAGGACGAAGAAATATATCACTGAGTTGTTAGTCAGCGCTGCGAGTCTTTCCTTCTTGTGTGCCTGTGAGTGGGGAGGCACTCACTTGATCGAATGACATTTTAGCGAACGCCCACGTTTCACCGAATGACACTTTAGCGAATAGTCGGACGCCGCGAAGCGGCGTTTTCGGGTGGGTCAAATGGGTTCACATTTTTGTAATGAGCCGACACAGACTGTCGCCGCGAAGCGGCGTAAGCGCAGCGCGGCGGATGGGTTAACGCGCACCCCCGTTATTCGCTAAAACGTCAATTCGCTCAAATGTCGCTGTTCGCTAAAATGTCATTCGCTCATGTGATATGGACCAGGGTGCCTTCATGTGCGCTTTGCTTGGGGTGATGACATCTGGCCATTTTGTTTCGAACGCTTATTTTTATTTTTTGTTCTGAAGGGCGTGTCCCTGCACGCGCTCGTGGCGCTGACTGTGCTACGGCGACATTTTGTTTTCTGCGATTTCTTTGTATTTTCCCTGTGAGCGCGTGCTGTCGGCATCGGGTACTACAAACGATGGCATCACCCTATACAGAAGGACATTGAGGCACCCTAGAATTACCAACTAGCCGAAGCATCCACATTATCAAGCCATCATCAACCTCGAGGCTATAGACCCCTTTCAAAATATGGTACTCTGTTCGCAGCTGTGAAATCCCTGTACAATGGCGGACTAAAACCTCAACGTCACGGCAGACTAAAAAAATTACACCATCTTCCCGAGGGGAACCATGGGGTGATGCGGAGCATCGCGGATCGTGATTAACGGTGTTATTAACGGTGTTAGTAACGTTGTTAACTTGCGTGTTATTACGTTGTTAACTTGCGTTGGTTACCACACAACGAATGGACGCCGCTTCTCGTTGCCGTAGTTCAGGGTCTGCCGCTCGCTTTAAGCGTTTGTGCTCAGCGTCGCGTGCCCTTCGCTGCGCAGCTTTGTCCTCAGTGGACGTAGCGTTGCTGTGAGTTTGTGGGGTGGTGCTGACGCTTGCTTGCGCCAACCCACTAACTGACGGGACTGCTCCTTCCATCACACTTCATCGGAAGAACGGAGTGAAGTGGAGTCAACAGCGCTGAACTGAACGCGCGCAGAGAGAGAGAAGGAGCTACCGCTGCTTATACTCACAGTTGAAGGAGAGGAGACTAGAGGAGGAGAGTTGCGCATGCGCGCGCGGTGTGGTTAGAATCGAACGCACGCGAAGTGCACGCACAGCTGGTAGAGAGAGAGAGAGCAGAGAGAGTAATGCGCAGCTGTTGGAGAGAGGGAAGGAGGAGAATTGCACATGCGCGCGCGGTGTGATTAGAATCGAACGCACGCGAAGTGCACGCGCAGCTGGTAGAGAGAGAGAGCGGAGAGAGTAACGCGCAGCTGTTGCAGAGAGGGAAGGAGGAGAGTTGCGCATGCGTAGTGTGAGTGCAGACTACAACGCCGACGCCGCGGGACATAGACCCGAGCAAGAGATGCTCCGCATCTAAAAAAAAACACCCATTAAAAAGGTGATGATCGCAGTGACGTTGCACTTTCGACGCTGTTTGATTGGATGGTCGACTCGTAGTGTTGACCGCGCCCCGACGTTCACTATCTTATGGAATGACTTGCACGTTCCTTGATGCAGTCGCTCCGCCATTGTGAAGTGGTTCCGACCCTCTAATATTCGGCACGTGATTTTTGAAAGGGGTCTATTTCTGTTTCTGTCCTGACTTGGCTTAGCCAACGGCTTAGCTTGCTTGGGTCTCTCGGATGGGTGGATAATTGCAATAACGGTACGGCCTTTCAGTAGGCGGTAGCTTGCGCCACCTACAGTGAATGTTTCCAATGAAACTGAATTCCGAAATACTGCGCAAATACAAAACTAATAATAATTGTAGTGCGTCCTGGTTTTATTAAAGAATTGTTTGATCAAAACTATAGTCAAAAGATGTCCTAAACTTAGACAACTACATGTAATAATTTGTATGTGAAATTTAGTTTACCAGGAAACATGAACTGTATATACTACCGCCATTTCATTCATTTTTCTAAAAACGCAATCAAATTGAGGACGTAAATATATTACTTCTAACTTTGTAACCTTCGTCCTCAATAAGTCCTCGGAAGGACGTTTCTAGGATGATCCAGCGATTGACCTCGGGATGTCCTGAGTGCGTCTTGAAAACCGTGAGGACGTTTGTACCTTTTGAGGACGTCCTGAGGATGTCGGGTGTTGTCTGGGATGCTGTCGGATGTCCAGGCACGTAGCCAGGAAGGGGGGGGGGGGGGAGGGCCATGGGCCCCTTCCCCCCCCCCCCCCCCCTGAAATACCTCCTCTTCCCCCTCCCCCTCATACAGCATTTTGTCATGGGCGGGCCCCCCCCCCCCCCCCCCGGAAACAAATCCTGGCTATGTGCCTGCGGATGTTGCAATCCTGGCGGTCTGGCATAGAAGTCGTAGCAGCGTCTGCAACTCTTGGCTGCCAAAGCTTCCGTGGACTCGAGTTGGAGAGTGACACAGCCACGACCGCAGCCGCGACACCGCCATTGTTGTAGCCAGCGACAATGGGGCACTTTTGTGGCGTCGTCGGCCGGTAATTGAAGGACCACTCTTGTGAGCGCACCTGTCCGGGATGCGTTCCGTGCATCGTAATGGGAACAATTCTGTTTTCATTCTTCCTTCGCTTCGTCGTTTTGCAAGCTGCCGATGGCACAACCTTCGCCATTTTAGTATTGCTTCAGAGACGTAAAACTCTTGGTTCTGAGCACACTCGTATATCTACCGTAAAATACCGGGCAAGCGCCCACTCAAAATATGGAGATAATCGCGAAAATTTGGGAATGGGCACTTCTTAGGTCATCAATTTTACCTATACATGTACTGTGCATGTTTTTTTCAGATCTTGCAAAATTTGGGGGTGGGCGCTTAGTATGAAATAGGCGGATGCCCGGTATTTTACGGTAATGTAAAAATGATCTGGCAAATCTTTTTTTTTTTTTTTTGTTTCATTAATGGTGTGTTGGGAGCATCTGTGTAAGCGAGGAAATTGGAAAAAGAATTTCGAAATGAGTTCGGTCCAACTTGGTTGCTAAATTTGATGCTCACTTTCTCCAAATGCTCAAAATCGTACAAGTAGTAGGCTGGTGGTTTGGGACGGGCTATATTTTTTAATTGTTCGTTTTATAAAGCAGGCAGCTTTGCAACAAAAGTAAAAAATACATTTTCTAGAATATTTTATTAAAATTAAATGCTTAAAAGTGACATTTAATCCAGTACCCGGGAGGGTTCGGAGCTCTGGGCAGAAAGGTCTCAACGCAATCGTAACACGGCTTGGTGACAGAGGCGCCGATTGCGAGGGGGGGGGGGGGTGCTTGGGGGTTTGAACCCCCTCCCCCCCCTCCCAACCGAAACTCCCCCTATGGGAGGTTCTCGGGAAAGCAAGTACACTTGCCTCCAGGACCTACGCCTCATTCACCTCGTATGTATGTCATAACGGGTGCTTGCGCATATCGACGGGTGTCGCCCACGACTCGGAGCAGCGAGAAAAATTAATTGCAGACACTTTGCAAACATTACTATACCAAAACATCTTAAAAAAACTTGATTCCAGGAGAAAAAAATAGCAATGAAAAAGAACAGAAGCCTGCAGACAGCTGAAAATACGTAGGAAAGGTCTCCCTCTGCAAAAATACATAGGAAAAGACTGCAGAAGCAGGTCCTTCCAGCCTTCAAAACGATTGAGGTTTCCAATATATTATGATCAGAAAAGCAAGGTAGACGCTACCAGCTCACCTGGAAAAAGACTAGCCACACATGGATCTCCTACAATGACCAAAGTGACAAGGTGTTCTGCGAAACCTGCCATGCAGCTTCAGAGATGAAACTGTGCGACAAGTGGACTCTCACCTAGCCTTTGTTACAAACGGCTTCTCCAACTGGAAAAAAGCTCTGCATAGGTTTTGGGCCTATGGGTGCCCAAGTTTCATAAGGAGGCATGCCAATCCATCATGGCTGTGAAAGACATCGTAAATGTGGTCGCTGCTTGTGTCAAGTAAAAAGCAAAAGAAATGAATGACACAAGGCAGGCCCTCCTAACGATATTGTTGTCTCTGCTCTACCTGTCAAACCGGGGTTAGGCAATACATGGCCACGAAGACGCAGAGAGAGTAAGTAATTTGAGGCACTTGCAACGACAAGATGTCCCTGCTAAGGAAATCCGTCGTCGCAATCGTGGCTTTTACGAACAAAATGCAAATGGATTTCCCATTGGATTCTAAACGAAAACTTGGAGCTCGTGGCACACAATGTCCTTCGTTCACTCACAGATGAAGTTCGGGAGTTGGAGTGCTACGCGGTTAGCATGGACGAGACAGCAGAAATTTCTGCCAAAGAACAAACTTTCAGATGTTTTCTGGTTATTACAGAGAGCTTTGACGTACATGTTTTGCGGTTTCTTCAGCACTTTTGATGTATGGGCAGCATAGGACGCTAAACACCCCAGTCGAAGATGCACTCCAGGCACTATAGTCTGAAGTTCACTGTTGTTGAGTCGGTTGGGTCGTGGAGCAGGCATGACATATGAACAGAGCAAGTCGTCTGCTTCTTGCGCAGAAGTTGCGGTGACGTCAGAATGGTGCCGAGTTCCGATTGGCTTTAATTGAAAGCATGGTGCGTAGACCTCAATGCTAGATGCCTTGAGGTCTACCCACTATTTTCTTTTCAATCGGCCAATAAGAGCTCGGCATTCTGACATCATCGCAACCCGTGCAAGAAGCAGACGAAGTTGCGCTCCGCATAGTCGCACAAACTCGCCGAAGTAAGCACAGAAAAACAATCATTCACACCTTTTGTGAACATCAGCTGATTAATCGTCACCTTTCGAAAATGCTATTACTATGCGTGCGGGAATGGAAACATCCCCTACCTTGTAAACATGTAACAGTGGCGTAGCCACAAATTGTTTTTTTTTTTTTTTTTGGGGGGGGGGGGGGGGGTTGAGGTGGCTGGAATGTCCATGACTTGGTGTACGGAGGGGGAGCAAGAGGGGGGGGGGGGTCAAAATCAGTGCCATAGCCAAGATTTTTTTTTTTTTGGGGGGGGGGGGGCTGTGGTGGCTGGGATGTTCATGACTTTGGGGTGCGGAGAGAGGAGGGGGGGGGGGGGGGGGGGTGAAATGCATGCGTATATTATGAGGTCGGCTGGATTTCGGGGAGCGTTGAAGCCCCATAAGCACTTCCCTTGCCTATGCCCCTGGTCAAAATGAATCTGTATAATATAAGGTTGGCAGGATATCGAGGGGGGGGGGGGGGGGGGGGGGGGGGGGCAAAAGCCCCTTAAGCCTCCCCTCTGGCTACGCCGCTGCGATGTACCCTCAATGAATCGTGGGAGCCCAAAAGAAGAATGTACAGCATTCCGTCGCAACATTATAAACATTAATGACGATAAAAATCCCCGAAGGAGGGGGAACAAGTCGCGCACCAGTCACCTAGCTGTGTTTGGAGATTTGTTTGTCCCTTGGTCCCTCTCATTCCCCTTCTCTGGGGATTTGTAACATTATTCTTGTCCAGCTTGCTTGCACCTTTGCATTAATCGCATTATCATTATGAACATTGCAGTTTAGCCTCCACGACATCATTTATTCTCTCTTGCTATCTTTCAGCCTTGTTGAGTGCCATTTTTGCTCACCTGTCGCATCGTCGCTGGCAGTTTTTTTTCTGGCTCAGACCGATCAGTTTCTTGGGTGGTTTCACGAAGATGTGAACAGCTATATGTTTACATTTGAAAAATGATTACGAGAAAGACTGCTATCATATACAAACACGCTTGTGAGGTGCCACTTACGTTTCTTTTGTATGGCAGTGGGCCGAGCGTCACAGGGGCAGTCATTGGAATAGGGACTTTGTTACAGACTGCTCACTATTCGGCACGTCTAAAGGTTGTTGCAGTCATACATCGTCCTTTCTGGCTTTACAGGTCTCCCAAAACTTGACTGCTGCATGTTAATGAGTCAAGGATGTTTGTTTTACACGCTTTCTACTAGGTGGCTCCATTAATTTGCGTGTTTGCTAGGGAGGCTCTAGTTAGGGTGGGTGCAACTGCTGACTGGGGATCACGAGATATGGACGCCATTTAATTGCTAAATTTTATGCCATTTAATTGCTAAATTTTACTGGGAGTCTACGGGGCAAAGGGTCGTTTTATTTCCTAACTCGGGTCATAAGAGCCCATTAAGGTGCTTGAATAATTTACGCAAGGTATAAATGACAACTTTTCTATAGCCGTCAGTTTTGTTTCGATAGGTTAAGTATTTGTTTAAAGCGAAAAATGGTAAATTCCACCATCTTGGACGTTGCTGCTTGTCTGGCAACCCTGCTTTCTCTTCTCGGAGCGAGAAGGAAGCGAGAAAGGCTACGCCAAGGCGTTCGTTGCTTGCAATGGGAAGCGAGAGGAGGAAAGGCACATGGGGCAGCAGACGGACGCGTTACGCCGAGGTACGGTAGACTATGGCTCACCTAGCCCTGGCGTGGGCCCAAGCAGGAACCGACGGGGGACCGTAGAAGGCCGTGCCAAGACGAAATGAAAGACGACCGATTGAGACGAGCTTCAAAACAGCAACACACATACATACTCAGCGCGTGCCTCCTTTTATATACAAACTGCATGACGTCATAGGCTCGAGCTGCTGTGCGACTGTACAATGGTGATCCTGGGTGACCTCCGAACAATATATGATACCAGATTACTACATATTCTCTCTCTCAAGAAATACGAATGTAGCAATTTACAAATCACATCACTACAACATCAAATAGTGCAAAGGTTGGTTCATTGTGTGTTGGTATGTGGTAAGGGTAAAGGTCATTCAAATCCTTTTTACAGCTAAGCTGTATTTGACTCACAGGCCGGATTTTTAGAATTTTTTTCGTGTCGTCGTCCTCACGGAAAGAGAACCTTCAGCGATTGAAGCGGAAAGTGCATATCACACATACAACATACAATCTCTATGCAACATACAGCGCAGCATTCGTTTCAGTAAGAAACAACCATCCGAACCACATAATTGATGATAAGGCACTCCTGATAACAATGCGAAGCATGTAGCGCTCACCGCATACGTTTCCCGGTAAATATTACTGTTGCGTAAGCTGCCGCGGCGACGGCAGCTTGCGACATGTGAAGTGATGTCACTAGCCTTTCATACATAAAAGGTTTTTGTACAGTGCATTTACTTTTCTTTTGTCAATCATTTGGTAAAGACCCTTTTGCTGTTTACAAACATGAAGTGCTGCTTGCGTCCCAAGCAACTTCCGGTCGCACTGTCTTTGCAAGCCTGTTGAGCTTGCTTATGTCACCAGTGCTAGAAAGTATAAATGCTACACGGACAACAAAGTTAGAGATTTAATGAGGGCCTTCAGCTGTACAATATTACATCTTGGAGGAGGCAAGTTGGTTTACAAGAAAACTCGAAACATTTTAACAGATCTCGCACTCCTTCGTTCTTTTGGCGTTCACCAGGAGAATTGGTGACTACATGTTTCATCTACATTTCAAACAGCGGTGTTAGGGTAGCCTTTGTTCATTCTTTTAAAAACCGGAAGTTCTTTGGGACTTCAAAGACTGGAGCACCACCTGGTGTCATTTGCCATAAAAAAGGTCTAGAGAGCAGTGGGCTGGGGGTACCACAGCTTCGCTGTCTAACCACCTTCACTGCGTGCATTGGAGCCCCAACTTTTTTTTAGCTTCGACCACACCACAAGGTACGTCTGATAAGAGGGATCCAACTGACACCACCTGCAGCCAACCGCAAGTGCAAAATAAGAAAGGGTTGTATGCCTTTAAAGTTGCTACATTGGATTTAATATGGTAGCATTACAAATACCAGTACTATGTTCAGGAAAAAGGGTGTATTTAGGCATTGATCATGCACTACACTACAGGATGTTTCCAGCGCTATGGGTCCCTATCATTTCGTCGAAGCCCGTTTCGTGGACAACTTTTCATCGACACACGTTTCATGGACAAAAGTTTCGTCGACACAACCGTTTCATCGACATTAGTTATGCGAAATGCACGCTGTAGGGACGTTTCGTCCCCCTCCCCCGCCCGCCCGGCTGCGTTCACGCCGCTTCGCGCTGAAAATCTGCGGCGGCTCTTTTAAAAAATGTTAACCCACCTGACCGACCCGTAGCCCGTACACGCCGTTTCGCGGCGACAGTCTTCTGCAGCTTATCACAGAGAAAAAAGAAAGAAGTTAATCTGAGCTGTCGATGAAACGTCGTTCGATGAACTGATTGTCACCGGTGTTTAGGAGGTGCATTGATCGTACTCAAATTTCGCAAGTAGACTTCTAGGAAAAAATGCCAGAGATGGAAAACTTATTTTTTTTTATGGAGGAAAACAAGCAAAACTTTCGGGTTCGCGTGACAACTCACATATGGCAAAACATGGTACACGTCCTAAAGCAGATCCAGCA
>JABSTQ010011270.1:0-372500 GCA_013358835.2 Ixodes persulcatus
CATGTCAGTCGTCGTACGCACGAACGCTTGCAGGTTGAGAAAGCAGTACAAACCCTGCTTACTGAAGGTGTTGGTTTCACTCCGCCGTGATGAGAACGCGGGTTCGCATCGAAACATCTTTCGGTGCACCAATCGAATCGAAAGCCAGCCGCGAAACCGAGCAGACGAAGCAGACCGCAGGCACGGAGCAGACGTAGCCTAAGCCTAACGACCGAGTGGAGGGCAGACGATGGGAGCTTGGTTGAATTTTGTTTGGATCAGAGCGCGTCGGTGCGCGAGGCAGTCTAGGATTGGGTTCTTTTTCCATCGTCGCTGTGTATGACGTCATGCCGGGTCCTGCCCTATTTAATTGTCCTTGGTTCTTTCCCGAACAGCGCTGTCCCTGCGCGACTCCTTAGCCCCAAAATAAAATAAGGAAAAAAAAAAGTCTCCCTCAAGTCGAGTGTGTTGACAACAAATGAGCAATCTCACTCGGGAAACTTTGCCGTTTCTATGCCTGGTGAAGCGGCAGGCCGTAGTAAAGCTGCCAGAGTTTCAGTCAGTAAATCCAGCTCAACTCTGCTTCAAGATTCTTTTATATAACTTCAGATACAATTAAAATAAAATTGACGTAGCTTATCGGCCTTTCCATTCTGACTATAAATATGTGCTTAATGTTGATGTGGCCTAATTATTTTTAATATTGAAAGCTTTGTTTGCAAAGATTTGGGGCAGGATTAGGACAGAGTGGAATACCCAAATCAAAAATTAAACTTATCTCAGTAAACTGAAAGGTATGTGGAATCCAATAAGGCAATCGTAGTCAAATGGGGGTCCGCGGACCTTTTGGGGTTTGTGAAGGTATTCCAGGGGTCCGCAAAGCCCTGCCTAATCAGTCAAACCAAACAATACAAGCATTTTTTTTTTTTTCCTGAGTTAGAAGAAACATTTTTATTTTTTGGTGTTTCTCGTGGGTATGTCAGTGAGAAAAGTCTACTTCACACTAGCCCTTAGTTATATCCATTTGTTAAATCATTAACATAATTAACCTATAACTTACCCTTCCCCTGACCACAAACAAGGTCCTCCGTCATCTCTGCAGATCCACAAGGGGTGCACGAATCATCAATGGTTGAGAACTACCGCAATAAGGTATAAATTAA
Source organism: Ixodes persulcatus (assembly GCA_013358835.2). NCBI lineage: Eukaryota > Metazoa > Arthropoda > Arachnida > Ixodida > Ixodidae > Ixodes > Ixodes persulcatus. Next base: position 1,143 of record JABSTQ010011270.1, read on the forward strand.
AGTTCTAGGACAATTTATAAGCTTTTTATGATGCTTTTGAGTTTCCAGTTTTAATATTACTTATTACAGGAAGTATGAAAGGCATGTAAAAAGGACCTAATGCCATATTTAACATTTATACTCCTTATTGCATACCTCACAAGTACACATACCAGAAAAATGATAAAGATTGGATGTGAGCAAGTGGAGGTATGGCTTCCATAAAATAGCAAATTGTGTCAATAGTTCATTCTGAAATAATGGCAAAAGCATGCACAGACCCATTTTTCCATGTTTTCAAGTTCATATTTCAAGATAAATACAAGACTTATTTCACGTAAATAAGTTTCAGGACTTAATGATAAGTGCTAGTCAATCTCCAAAAAACACAATTTCAAAAATTGACCGCATCTCCACGTGGTGAATGATGTTGCTTGGGGCGAAGCTCTGGTGGTGCTTGTCTGCGTAGACGCGGAGCCGCAGCATGCCGAGCCTTTTCATTCATGTCAGTAGGAGAATGTGTGGTTTTCTTCTTCTTTTTTTAAGCAGACAGATGGGATGGCATCTCAGAACCCCCTACTCTTTTTTTTCTTCTTTTTCTTTGAGCCTTTTCATTCATGTCAGTAGGAGAATGTGTGGTTTTCTTCTTTTTCTTTTTTTAAGCAGACAGATGGGATGGCATCTCAGAACCCCCTACTCTTTTTTTTCTTTTTTCATAATTTTTTTCATTTTTTTTTCCAATTTTTTTTTCCCTACACGAGCACGTGAGCATGTGCTCACGTGCTCGTGAACACGTGATCTCACGAGCAGAAGCACGAGCACCCGACGCCGGGCCTACGGCGGACGGACATACGGACATGGCTAGCCCCTAAGGAGCTTCGCCCCTAAAATGTTTTACAGTGTCAGCTGTACTGTATCTTGTTGTAATCTGTGAGTGTCGTGTTGCCGAAAATGAACGGAGCATGCGCGCGTTTATCGCGAGTGGCTTTGGCGCCGGTAGAAGGCGAGTACAGCAGTGATACTCTCGCCCTTTTGCAGATAATAGTCGCGGTTGAGGCGCAGTGCATTCGGCCAATTGCAATTGCGCTGGGGGTCGTGCGATCGCCCTCCTCGCCACCTGCTCTTTCTCGCCTTCGGTCACCCGTTCTCTCGGCGCTCTAAGCCTTAGCCTAGAGCGTCGCAGCATACGTCGGAGCAAGGGGCGGCAGCTCGATGGTGAAAACGCGCCCGGGAGAGAGAATGTCGTCGATGCGTAGGCACTGACGATCTCGCCCAGGGTGTTAGGATGGATCGCATTTGACGTCATGATCCTGTTGCGCGTGACCGTGAAGCAGCCCGTAGAAGAGATTGTTGCCAAGCGGAGAAAGGACACGCTGGTGCGACCGAGAAATTTGTGCAGCGCATCCGCGAGAACGTGTCTGGCACTAGCTGTTCCGTGTGTGATCGGTTGCGGATTACACGAGATGCCGCGTAACGCAACGTCGCCGGAATTTCCGGCCAATCGCGGCGTAATATCGTCGAAATGTTGCACCAGCTGATGTCGTCCATTTGCATCTCGTAACGTGACCATCCACGCAATTTGTTTTCTCGGTAATTTCTGCTTCAAAGAGCGGTGTCTCCCCTCAAACGAGTCTAGCCTCACCGTTTTCAACGTTGGCCAGCCGGTGAAGAAGAGGCATCCAGAGCAGGCAGTCGGGGGTGTGGTCACCCGCGAGCCCCAGCAGGAAGTCGTTCACCGTCACCCTCGCCTGCGAGCACGAGATCCATGTGGCTTCTCAGACCGGATTCCCCAGAGTAAGTCCGCGGGTTCCCAAAACCTTCCCCAGCCGTCCCTGCACCCTAGGTAAACTACCGTATAATCGCGTGTAAGGGCCGCACCCGTGTAAGGGCCGCACCCCCGTATTTAGGACAAAGTATTGCAAAAACAAAATTACAGAAATTATTCGTGTATGCGCCGCACCCCCTTGTTTTTGAGGCGCGCCGACCGTAATGCCACGTTTCTATGAATATATTTCGCTAGGTGGCGCTAGCCACCGCCCGAGCACGTAGCGGCACGCGTCCGCATCCCCGATGTTTGCTCTCCACTCATCCGTATCACCGCATGGCAAAATGACTGTCGACCTCGATCGTGGTCGGCCGCACTGTCGGGATGCATTTATGTTGCGGCAAGGCATTGAGAAAAGATGAACAATATGTCACGTTCCGTGGCAAGCCCGAGGAATGGGGATTCAGCGGGCTCGGCTCGCGCGTGCACTCAGGTTTCCAAACGCCACTGTACTCTCTGGGGAGGTTTCCTTTTGTTCTTCGATTCGTATCAAAGCGTCGTGATTTGTACGGCGTCTTGATTTGTCTGCCTTTTCGCGCAATCTCAGAGCTATGGGCAAGTACCACTTCAACAGTCATATGGGATTCAAGTCCAAAGTTGCCACGCATGCTATCAAGTACAGCAGAAAAAAAAAAAAGATGCGTATTGCGCAGTATGTAAACTAATTTTCCGACCAGTGCAGCCGAGCGCGCTCATGTACGTTCATTTCAAAATGTGGATACAGTTTTTTTCTTTTTCATCCGTGTATGGGCCGCACCTCGAAAATTGGCCCTCAAATCGGGAAAAGATAGTGCGGCCCTTACACGAGTTTATACGGTAATTTCAGTTTTATTTTAGCGAACCTGAGCCACTTATTGATACACAGCTACGAACCAAATGCTTCCTAGAATGTACAGGGTGAGATTCGGCACACCCCGCAAAATTCTAATTTTAATCAAACATCCCCGAAACTGGGCAAGCAAACGTCATTTCACAAAAAGTTTAATGTCCATTTTTTTAGAGCTCAACTCGGAGCAGGTAAAATATTTGAAATAGCGTAAAAATAGCGGCCGTGCATTTTCAATGTCTTATACCGGATGTTCGTCGTCTGCACGCAGGATTGCGAGCTTGCTCCCAGGTGGCCATCATTCATATATTTCATTCAAATTATTACTTATCGCGATTATCCCGCTCGTCACCAGTCTCTGCTATACTCGTTCGCACCTCAAGAAAAAAGCAAGTTTTGCACATTCTTTGTATGCCGTGCAAACTGGCTCTTACAAGATTGGGTTGTCGGAGGAAGAAGCGATACTTTTGGCATTTCAAATGCGTACATCTTGATAAGAAAACATATATCTAATCATTAAAATGCCCCGACATTTATTTTAGTTTTCATATAAAGGAGGAAATTTGTAATGCTCCGCAAGGAGCCAGACTTTTTTCACTACGGTTCTTGAGGTGAGGGCAGTTATAGGCGTACAGGGGGAACAGCGCACCATCAAAACAGTCACTCAAGTCGACACACACACAATAGAAGGAGACACTTACACAGCACTGACTGTTTTGAGGGTGCGCTGTTCCCCCTGTACATCATGAGCAACCAACTTGCCCGAAACTCTGTGATAACAAGTGTAGGCATTCTCGGCGTTTTTAGGGGCGAAGCTCCTTAGGGGCTAGCCATGTCCGTCCGCCGTCCGCCGTAGGCCGGCGTCGGGTGCTCGTGCTTCTGCTCGTGACATCACGTGCTCACGAGCACGTGAGCACATGCTCACGTGCTCGTGTAGAGCAAAAAAAAAAAAAATTGGAAAAAAAGAGATGAAAAAAATTATGAAAAAGAAAAAGAAGAAAAAAAAGAAAAAGAAGAAAACCACACATTCTCCTACTGACATGAATGAAAAGGCTGAAAGAAAAAGAAGAAAAAAAAGAGTAGGGGGTTCTGAGATGCCATCCCATCTGTCTGCTTAACCCTTTCATGGTCACCGACGTACCTGTACGTCGGCGCGGGAGCGTCCCGCATGGTTGCTGACGTACCCGTACGTCCGCGACTGCTCATTCAAAAATTCGCGCCTCTGCTTGAACGGGAGCGTTCGCGGGGAGGTGCTGCCATCTGGTAGGTTTGTAGGGAACTACGACCATGTAACTCCAGTCGTATTTGTTTTGGCGCGGCTTTTTGAAATTGCGAAACTGGACGCTCTGTGCAAGTGATACTTTCGAGATGGCCGCGCGTGCCGGCTGCTCCGGATGTAGCGTAGCGGAGATTGGAGCGATGGCTCTTCGGGTTCAGACTTTGAACCCTTCTCGGACTCTGAGTCGGATGACAGCTCGATATCCGACGCACAACTGGAAACCACCTGGGTTCGGAGTCCGGAGTCTGACACATAGCCGCACAAAAAGAAAAGAAGAAAACCACACATTCTCCTACTGACATGAATGAAAAGGCTCAAGAAAAAGAAGAAAAAAAAGAGTAGGGGGTTCTGAGATGCCATCCCATCTGTCTGCTTAAAAAAGAAAAAGAAGAAAACCACACATTCTCCTACTGACATGAATGAAAAGGCTCAAGAAAAGAAGAAAAAAAAAAGAGTAGGGGTTCTGAGATGCCATCCCATCTGTCTGCTTAAAAAAAGAAAAAGAAGAAAACCACACATTCTCCTACTGACATGAATGAAAAGGCTGCAAAGAAAAAGAAGAAAAAAAAGAGTAGGGGGTTCTGAGATGCCATCCCATCTGTCTGCTTAAAAAAGAAAAAGAAGAAAACCACACATTCTCCTACTGACATGAATGAAAAGGCTCAAAGAAAAAGAAGAAAAAAAAGAGTAGGGGGTTCTGAGATGCCATCCCATCTGTCTGCTTAAAAAAAGAAAAAGAAGAAAACCACACATTCTCCTACTGACATGAATGAAAAGGCTGAAAGAAAAAGAAGAAAAAAAAGAGTAGGGGGTTCTGAGATGCCATCCCATCTGTCTGCTTAAAAAAGAAAAAGAAGAAAACCACACATTCTCCTACTGACATGAATGAAAAGGCTCAAAGAAAAAGAAGGAAAAAAAAGAGTAGGGGGTTCTGAGATGCCATCCCATCTGTCTGCTTAAAAAAAGAAAAAGAAGAAAACCACACATTCTCCTACTGACATGAATGAAAAGGCTGAAAGAAAAAGAAGAAAAAAAAGAGTAGGGGGTTCTGAGATGCCCATCCCCATCTGTCTGCTTAAAAAAGAAAAAGAAGAAAACCACACATTCTCCTACTGACATGAATGAAAGGCTCAAAGAAAAAGAAGAAAAAAAGAGTAGGGGGTTCTGAGATGCCATCCCATCTGTCTGCTTTAAAAAAGAAAAGAAGAAAACCACACATTCTCCTACTGACATGGAATGAAAAGGCTCAAAGAAAAAGAAGAAAAAAAAGAGTAGGGGGTTCTGAGATACCATCCCATCTGTCTGCTTAAAAAAGAAAAAGAAGAAAACCACACATTCTCCTACTGACATGAATGAAAAGGCTCAAAGAAAAAGAAGAAAAAAAACGAGTAGGGGGTTCTGAGATGCCATCCCATCTGTCTGCTTAAAAAAGAAAAAGAAGAAAACCACACATTCTCCTATGACATGAATGAACACGTGGAGTGCGGTCAATTTTTTTGTGTTCAGCGAGCCACCCAGGAGCGAGCTCGCAAACCAGTGAGCAGAAGACAAACAGGTTAGTATAGGACATAGAAAATATGCGGCAGCCGTTTTTGCTCTACTTTTAATATTTCATCTCTCCGAGTAAGTTCTAAACGAAACTTCTTACGAAACATGTTTGCTGCCAGTTTCAGGTAAGTATGTGTGGCATTCGAGTTTTGCGAAGCGTGCCGAGCATGCCGGTCCTTATGGTCACACGCCGTACACGGCACGACACTGTTAGCACAATGAGGACCACCGGCTTTTTCATTTCTTCTTGGAAACAATATGATGTCATCAAAAATGATAGCGCAATGACAAGTATTACTTGTATGGGGTACCGACCAAAGCGGTAAAATTTGGCGCCCGCCTAAACCCTTCAAAGTAAAATCTAAAAAAATGCCTGTATCGTGTTCACACTAAAAGTGTCGTGCAATGACGTCATCATTTCCAGAGTTGGTAGGCTTCTGCGTCGCTTTATCTTGTCAATGCAAGTCCCAAAGGTGTTTCTCGGTTGTCGTTGAAGATTGAAAAGTTTGAGAACGTCCGCCTCCACAAACTCATTCGTCTTCCAATGACAGACACCACCCTTCCGAGTAGCAGGTCACCTTTAACCATCAAGTTTGTCTGTTAACTCTGCCTTCCTCGAGGGAGACTCTACAATAGACTCTTTAAGCCAGGGCTGCACAACTCAAAAATGACGCGGGTCAAAAAAATGTTTCTTGGTTACTACGCAGGTTTTTAGTAACTGGCAGACAGGTTTTCAATATCTGGCATCATCGCACTGGTTGCCGTCTTGAGCATATCTTGCAGTGTCATGTCCGCGGGGCATAAGGGAAGTGCCCACGAGCCGGATGCGGCCCGCATGTTGTGCACCCTTGCTGGCCTCTGCTGCACCCCTGCTGCCATTATGCGGTATATGGGCAGAGGCCAGTACTCCGTAGTAACCGCATAGCGTTCTGCTTAAAAAAGAAAAAGAAGAAAACCACACATTCATCTCCTACTGTACATGAATGAAAAGGTCTCAAGAAAAAGAAGAAAAAAAAAGAGTAGGGTCCTGAGATGCCATCCCATCTGTCCTGCTTAAAAAAAGAAAAAGAAGAAAACCACACATTCTCCTACTGACATGAATTGAAAAGGATCAAAGAAAAAGAAGAAAAAAAAGAGTAGGGGTTCTGAGATGCCATCCCATCTGTCCTGCTTAAAAAAAGAAAAGAAGAAAACCACACATTCTCCTACTGACATGAATGAAAAGGCTCAAGAAAAAGAAGAAAAAAAAGAGTAGGGGGTTCTGAGATGCCATCCCATCTGTCTGCTTAAAAAAAGAAAAGAAGAAAACCACACATTCTCCTACTGACATGAATGAAAAGGCTCAAAGAAAAAGAAGAAAAAAAAGAGTAGGGGGTTCTGAGATGCCATCCCATCTGTCTGCTTAAAAAAAGAAAAGAAGAAAACCACACATTCTCCTACTGACATGAATGAAAAGGCTCAAAGAAAAAGAAGAAAAAAAAGAGTAGGGGGTTCTGAGATGCCATCCCATCTGTCTGCTTAAAAAAGAAAAAGAAGAAAACCACACATTCTCCTACTGACATGAATGAAAAGGCTCAAAGAAAAAGAAGAAAAAAAAGAGTAGGGGGTTCTGAGATGCCATCCCATCTGTCTGCTTAAAAAAAGAAAAAGAAGAAAACCACACATTCTCCTACTGACATGAATGAAAAGGCTCAAAGAAAAAGAAGAAAAAAAAGAGTAGGGGGTTCTGAGATGCCATCCCATCTGTCTGCTTAAAAAAGAAAAAGAAGAAAACCACACATTCTCCTACTGACATGAATGAAAAGGCTCAAAGAAAAAGAAGAAAAAAAAGAGTAGGGGGTTCTGAGATGCCATCCCATCTGTCTGCTTAAAAAAAGAAAAAGAAGAAAACCACACATTCTCCTACTGACATGAATGAAAAGGCTCAAAGAAAAAGAAGAAAAAAAAGAGTAGGGGGTTCTGAGATGCCATCCCATCTGTCTGCTTAAAAAAGAAAAAGAAGAAAACCACACATTCTCCTACTGACATGAATGAAAAGGCTCAAAGAAAAAGAAGAAAAAAAAGAGTAGGGGGTTCTGAGATGCCATCCCATCTGTCTGCTTAAAAAAGAAAAAGAAGAAAACCACACATTCTCCTACTGACATGAATGAAAAGGCTCAAAGAAAAAGAAGAAAAAAAAGAGTAGGGGGTTCTGAGATGCCATCCCATCTGTCTGCTTAAAAAAGAAAAAGAAGAAAACCACACATTCTCCTACTGACATGAATGAAAAGGCTCAAAGAAAAAGAAGAAAAAAAAGAGTAGGGGGTTCTGAGATGCCATCCCATCTGTCTGCTTAAAAAAAGAAAAAGAAGAAAACCACACATTCTCCTACTGACATGAATGAAAAGGCTCAAAGAAAAAGAAGAAAAAAAAGAGTAGGGGGTTCTGAGATGCCATCCCATCTGTCTGCTTAAAAAAAGAAAAAGAAGAAAACCACACATTCTCCTACTGACATGAATGAAAAGGCTCAAAGAAAAAGAAGAAAAAAAAGAGTAGGGGGTTCTGAGATGCCATCCCATCTGTCTGCTTAAAAAAGAAAAAGAAGAAAACCACACATTCTCCTACTGACATGAATGAAAAGGCTCAAAGAAAAAGAAGAAAAAAAAGAGTAGGGGGTTCTGAGATGCCATCCCATCTGTCTGCTTAAAAAAAGAAAAAGAAGAAAACCACACATTCTCCTACTGACATGAATGAAAAGGCTCAAAGAAAAAGAAGAAAAAAAAGAGTAGGGGGTTCTGAGATGCCATCCCATCTGTCTGCTTAAAAAAGAAAAAGAAGAAAACCACACATTCTCCTACTGACATGAATGAAAAGGCTCAAAGAAAAAGAAGAAAAAAAAGAGTAGGGGGTTCTGAGATGCCATCCCATCTGTCTGCTTAAAAAAGAAAAAGAAGAAAACCACACATTCTCCTACTGACATGAATGAAAAGGCTCAAAGAAAAAGAAGAAAAAAAAGAGTAGGGGGTTCTGAGATGCCATCCCATCTGTCTGCTTAAAAAAGAAAAAGAAGAAAACCACACATTCTCCTACTGACATGAATGAAAAGGCTCAAAGAAAAAGAAGAAAAAAAAGAGTAGGGGGTTCTGAGATGCCATCCCATCTGTCTGCTTAAAAAAGAAAAAGAAGAAAACCACACATTCTCCTACTGACATGAATGAAAAGGCTCAAAGAAAAAGAAGAAAAAAAAGAGTAGGGGGTTCTGAGATGCCATCCCATCTGTCTGCTTAAAAAAGAAAAAGAAGAAAACCACACATTCTCCTACTGACATGAATGAAAAGGCTCAAAGAAAAGAAGAAGAAAAATAGTAGGGGGTTCTGAGATGCCATCCCATCTGTCTGCTTAAAAAAAGAAAAGAAGAAAACCACACATTCTCCTACTGACATGAATGAAAAGGCTCAAAGAAAAAGAAGAAAAAAAAGAGTGGGGGTTCTGAGATGCCATCCCATCTGTCTGCTTAAGAAAAGAAAAAGAAGAAAACCACACATTCTCCTACTGACATGAATGAAAAGGCTCGGCATGCTGCGGCTCACGCGTCTACGCAGACAAGCACCACCAGAGCTTCGCCCCAAGCAACATCATTCACCACGTGGAGATGCGGTCAATTTTTTTGTGTTCAGCGAGCCACCCAGGAGCGAGCTCGCAAACCAGTGAGCAGAAGACAAACAGGTTAGTATAGGACATAGAAAATATGCGGCAGCCGTTTTTGATCTACTTTTAATATTTCATCTCCTCCGAGTTAAGTTCTAAACAAAACTTCTTACGAAACAATGTTTGCATGCCCAGTTTCAGGTAAGTATGTGTGGCATTCGAGTAGTGCGAAGCGTGCCGAGCATGCCGGTCCTTATGGTCACACGCCGTACACGGCACGACACTGTTAGCACAAATGAGCGACCACCGGCTTTTTCATTTTTTTCTTGGAAACAATATGATGTCATCAAAACTGATAGCGCAATGACAAGTATTACTTGTATGGGGTACCGACCAAAGCGGTAAAATTTGGCGCCCGCCTAAACCCTTCAAAGTAAAATCTAAAAAAAAATGCCTGTATCGTGTTCACACTAAAAGTGTCGTGCAATGACGTCATCATTTCCAGAGTTGGTAGGCTTCTGCGTCGCTTTATCTTGTCAATGCAAGTCCCAAAGGTGTTTCTCGGTTGTCGTTGAAGATTGAAAAGTTTGAGAACGTCCGCCTCCACAAACTCATTCGTCTCGCAATGACAGACACCACCCTTCCGAGAAGCAGGTCACCTTTAACCATCAAGTTTGTCTGTTGACTCTGCCTTCCTCGAGGGAGACTCTACAATAGACTCTTTAAGGCCAGGGCTGCACAACTCAAAAATGACGCGGGTCAAAAAAATGTTTCTTGGTTACTACGCAGGTTTTTAGTAACTGGCAGACAGGTTTTCAATATCTGGCATCATCGCACTGGTTGCCGTCTTGAGCATATCTTGCAGTGTCATGTCCGCGGGGCATAAGGGAAGTGCCCACGAGCCGGATGCGGCCCGCATGTTGTGCACCCTTGCTGGCCTCTGCTGCACCCCTGCTGCCATTATGCGGTATATGGTCGCAGAGGCCAGTACTCCGTAGTACCCGCATAGCGTTCTTCCAGATGCCTTTTTATTGCTGCGAGGCACTGTGGAAGCAGCGTGAAAGACCACCTACCAAACAGATTTCCTCTTTCGCTGCAAACATACAGCTGTCAACACAAAATGCATCAATATAAACCACAATCCGTTAAGTGCGCGCTCCCTACGCTCAAAATGAATTGAGTCGGGATATGCGCAAGTGCACGAGGATTCATTGAGACAGCTCGCGCAGTAGAAAGAGCTATCATTGCTACGAGCACATGCACATAGCTCTCCCTTTATTCGGGCGTGGCGTATGAGCTATTCCGAAATTTGGGTACTGTTTTCTTTTATGTGTCGTTTTGTTTTTCTTTCCAAGTGATCCGTTGTTCAAAGCAACCAACAAATTGGTATAAAACATCAAAGGGAAAAACATGATAACACGAAATATACGAGGCTATAGGCTGAAGCAGTTCAGTCGGGCTGGCTACCTTTCGAACATTGCCGGTAGTCGCCGCCTCCTGATGCAACAAGTGGTTCAAAGGACACTGTAAATGACTTAATTTTCTTGAGGACCTATTTTTCGCAAACACATCTCACAAATAAATTACCCTAGGATGAGTAATACTAAGCGTACCCCCCAAAATCGAGAAATATTGTGCCCGCCAAATGTTCTCGAAACTCGCACTTCGTAAAATTTGCTAAATATCAGTGTGTCGAACCGAAAAAAATACGGGTTCGGTTACGGTTCAGGTTCAGGTAAATTAATTTTGTTCCGGTTCAGTTCCGGTTCGATGAATTCGATCCGTGAACCGGTTCGCGAACCGGTTCGGGGCGCTGAACCGGTTCGCGAACCGGTTCGGAAATTATAAATGACAAATTGCAACATCAAGATAAGTTACAAATAAAACATCTGAAATCAGCACATACGAAACGGGATACATCGTAGTGTAAGGCTCAGGGCTTTCTACCAGGAATGGTTTCTTTATGTGCACTCAAAGGTTACCTCACCGACGTTTACGCATTCGGACTTCATCTAATTGGGTCCGACGCAGTAGCTGTAAAATCCGCGACCTCCTTACAAACCCACTTATAAGTAGAACTTGCTAACTATACCGCCACCTCGGCGTGTAAGCAATTGAAGGAACAGTGGGGAGAAAATACAGCTTTCTTTATTTGAACTAGCCTTCGGTAACTCAAATTAGACCCTTAAAGAAGTTTTCATTAAACAAGATACGGAATATGAAAAACACTTCACCGAACGCAACGCCAGAAGGACGTAATAGGATAAATATTAAAAAAGAAGAGTTCGCTGTCTCACAAATATGTTAGCTTCTAAGTGCCTATACGAAACCGGATGCATCGTGGTGCTGGCTTTCGTCAGCGGCCGCCACTCGCACAAAACTAACTACACCGCACACTATATTACCTGGACGTCTAAAGGGATGCGGGAGAAGGTAATCACTTCTGTTCCAGTGACCACGTGGTTACTATGAGGTGCTGCTTTATGACGTAGGTTATTCTCTCGCAAAAAAAAGAACTTGCCACTGATTGATCTTTTTTCAAAAATAAATACATAATTGTATTTAAGTGGCGTTAAAATTGGTATCATTGTTATTGGTATAAAGCCGTTTTTTTTTTTTTTTCAAATACCAGCTTGTTTTTGTTTTCGTGGCCCCTTCAACAGCTTCTGCAGCAATCAAAATAAGCACTAGTCTGCAACTACAAAAAGGTTAAAGATACCACAAAGCGTAGGACGACCCGGGAAATTTTCCATTTCCCGCTTTTGTTCTCTACTGCGCAAAAATTTGCAGTTTAGGCAAAGTCGTAAAATTAGAAACGCAAGGAATGCGCAGGAGAATAAATCCCAAATTCCGGAGGGCACACCGAAAACGGTACAAAACAAACGGTCTCCTGGAAAGATTACCACAGAAACGGAAGTTTGAAACGAAGTTGTGTATTTATTCACTCAAATCGTTAACCACGAAAGGATCATATCAGAATGAAATATCCCTTTCAATCCGTTATAGACAACGTACATCTGACTGGGAAAACATTCGTTATACAATAACAACAATAACGCAATATTGATAAAAACCAAACTTGGTATTAAGTTGGTTACAGTGCTACCGAGCTTTAAAGAAATCCACCATTACATATAATTATACAGTTTCAACTTGGTTACCAAAACGGCCCGCAGGATCAGGTGTAACATCATCAGTCGTGGATTATCACAATTATTACAATGTAGCTTAAGAGGGCTGCTACAGATCCCGTGGTGACGGCGCTACTGGTGTTAAGAAAACTTTACCGTCAAACAATAGCAAGCCGCGACCAGCGCAATACTGGTTCCTATGTTAAGATTCATGGATGCAGCGTTTATATTCCAAAGACTGAGTGGAGAAGAAAAATATGTAAGCGAGGTGTGTGTCAGTTGACGGCACTTAAAAAACAAATGGCATTGATAGCACATTCATTGTCAACAGCGCGTGGCCGAACCGTTTTGACATGAGCCGGTAACCGTTATTTTTTTTCCGGTTCAGTTCCGGTTCGGGTTCATCGCGATAACAATATAACGGTTCGGGTTCGGGTTCAGTTCCGGAAAAAATACCGGTTCGGTTCCGGTTTTCGGTTCGGTTCGGTTCCAGTTCGACACCCTGCTAAATATCGAGGCCACGAAAATAATGTTGACAGTATTTGCCTTCAACTTTGCCAAAAGGCCTAAGAGGAGAGAATGTCGTGTCAACCACTAACACTGCCGCTGAAGCAAACATTCTCTATGCTGCTGCTGCCGAATACACGATAAGGGACGCGATCGTGCAAACGTCGGCAGCGATGGCGTGACAAGCAACTCAATCGTCGATGTAAACCGCATCACCGACGAAGACGCGAAAGCGACTCCATCGCCGATGTGGACAGCGTTGCCAACAAAAATGCGACAACCTACTTAATTGCCGATGTAAGAATGAAGCCGTGAAAACAAGGTTGCCATTTCGTGCGAAGGTACCTCCACATGGCTTTCAGTCACAAACCTGAACTGCGCCTTCAGTTTTGGTCGCTCGTCTTCTGGGCGACGTAGTTATTGTTTACTTTATCCTAGTGTACCAATTTGGAATGTCAACCAAGCTCCTGGTTCACGACAGCTAATCGGGAACAGCGGCGGTGGTGCTCGTGATTGCGGGCGCATACCAGATAATGGCAGTGCCTTGCCCGATCATAGTGGACAGCTGCACTTTGGAGCGCCGCCAAGGCTAACGCATGGGTTCTCAAACTGGGTTCCGCAGAACACAGGGGTTTCGCGGCGTGCTCGCTTGGGTTCCGCGAGCACCCAAGTCAGTACCCCCCCCCCCCCCCCATCCTACACGCACATCCGGACGCGACGACGAGACGCGGGGCTTTTAACTCAAAACGCGATTTACTATTCATCGAAGTACGCGGGACTCAGCCACTCAGCCGTGCTACCACAAAGTGCAGCGCGCGGCAAGGCGCGGGGCGAGCGCCGCACCCGCTCGTGCCATTAATAAATTGACACAAGTCAAGCTCTCCTGAGAACGTATGGCGCCCCGTCTTAACCCGAACGGGAAATGGTGATGCGGGTCCCGCGGGTCCGCCGCGGTCCAGCTATGGTGGTCCGGCGTCCTGCGGATCCTCCCCTCCACACCTCTATTTTGTGTCTGTGCTGCGAGAGGGCGCCGTACGTTCTAAGAAAGCTTAGGAGAGCTAGGCTTGCTGTTTGTGTCGATTTTGGCTAGATGGCGCGAGCGAGCGCGAGCGAGCGCGCGCCGCCTCTGCGCAACTCGCCGCACCCGAAACCACCTAGGGCGCACACAGCCACCTCCTCTCCCGCATAGAGAAGACGACCAGAGAGGTGATTCCTAACAAGCGCGACACCAGCGCGGGCGATTTAGTTCAGTTTCGCTTCGCTCACGTTCCTCTTGACGTTGAGCGGCACCGCTGCACCATGAGCAAGAAAGCGAAACAGAGAGCATACTGCAACAGTTACCTCCAGTATGGACTTATGCAAAATGGAGGAAATCCTCAGTGTATTATTTGTGCCGAAGTTTTGGCCAATAGCTGTATGAACCGAACAAAGCTTTCGCGTCACCTCTCCTCGAAACGCCCGGCATACAAGGACAGGACAACTCGAGTATTTCGCAAAGAAGCAAGAACAGCTGGAAGCGATGAAGCTAGGTTCACACAAAGAGGTGAGAAAATTTAGCAAGCACTCTGGGGAACTGTTTCTGATATAGGCACACTTTTGGTTCCAGGACTCAACATCATCTCTGAGCAAAACGAAGCAGTTAAAACCTCACACAATTTGCGAGGATCTCGTCATGCCGCGAGTTCAGGATGTGATCAAGACTGTAATCGGAGAAGAGCACCTAAAGAAGGTGCAGCAAATACCATGCTCAAATGACACTGTTGGCCGGCAGATCCGCAAAATGGCGTCTGATGTGGAGAGCCAAGTGATAGAGTGAGCCAAAAACTCCCCGAAATTTGCGATCGCCGTAGATGAGAGCTGTGATGCTTCGAGGTACCTGCAGCTGGTGGTATTTGTGAGGTACCTTTCAGACGGCGCGATTGTGCAAGAGTTCCTCTGCTGTAATGAACTGAAGACAACCACAACGGGAAGGGACATATTTTGAAACGCTGAATGAGTTTTAGGGGCGAAGCTCCTTAGTGGCTAGCCATGTCTGTATGTCCGACATCCAGTGCTCATGCTCCTGCTCGTGAGCTCACGTGCTCGTGTAGGGCAAAAAAAAAAAAAGATGAATAAAAAAAGATTAAAAAAAAAAGAAGAAAAAAAAATTGATGAAAAAAAGGTTTGCGCAGTCGACAGGATTCGAACCTGTGCGGGGAGACCCCAATGGATTTCTAGTCCATCGCCTTAAGGGGGGACACTACCTTGAATTGCACCTTTTTTAAAAAAAATTCATATTCAGAACTGCAGTTTTGGCGTGTATGGATAACAAGGAACACTCTCACAAAGTCTTGTCAATGTGCACGGACAAACAATGTCAAAAATAATTATTCTTTATATGTTGGTGAGGTGTGCTGCACTGCGTAGCACTCGTCATCCACAAGTGAAAATAGCTGAAAGCAATGTCAGTATATCAGAAGAAGTTTGAGGAAGACATCACCTACACTGCTGGAAAGAATTTTTGACATTTAAGACGCAAAAATAAATTTTTAGAACGTCATCTTGAAACTTCAAGTGCATTTATCTCAGCTTCACTTTTGGCAGCAAATCCCACCTTAATAAAACTATCGTTTCAGTATGAAACTACCGAGAGACTTAATATTTGCAGATTATATGCCGAAATGTTATCGAGCCGGTTACTATGAACTTAAATTTCGCATTTTCATGTTCCTTTATTATGAAAAATTGTAACTTGCAAAACTTGGCAAATGTAAAAAAAAAAAAAAGAACTTCGATAAGTTTTTTTTATTTGAAAAATGCATATTTTCTGGAATTTCTTTTCATAGTAACCGGCAACAAGTATTCCAGTATGCATTCCACCAAAGAAATATGTGGTGATCAACAGCATTTCTCAACGATAGATTCATTGAGCAGATTCCATATAAAGCTACCTTCTGGGGGTATAGTACCTCATAAAATTGGTTCACAGGGCTGAAACTTTGCATGTCCTCCTTCTATATGGCTACAAACACCACCTGCAAATTTTACGCCGATTGAGTGAGCAGTTCAAAAGAAGACATGCCCAGGTAGTGTCCTCCCTTAACCACTTGGCTACGACTGCGGGACGAGTAGGGGGCTCTGAGATGTGGTAGTAACTCAAGAGCTGGGGATGTCATGGATGAAACGTTGCATGTAGCCGCTCAACGTCTATACAGGAGAGGGAGCTGCGGTCAAATGCGTATATAATCGCGTTAAAGTTTGCATGCATTGGCTCAACGTTTATAGACGAGAGGGTGCTGCAGTCAAATGCTCAAATGCGTATATAACCACGTTCCATACCACACATTCTCTTTCTGACATGGATGAGAACGAACGAAAGGCTCGGCATGCTGCGGCTCAGCGTCTACGCAGACAAGCACCACCAGAGCTTCGCCCCAATCAACATCATTCACCACATGGAGATGCGGTCAATTTTTTTTGTAAGTGGAGGGCTGAGTTGGAGCAAGTGCATTGGCATTTGCACTGATGGCGCAAAAGCGATGACTGAGCACGTGAAGGGGCTGATAGGGTTGATCAGGCAGGTCAACAGCAGCATTCTGTTCACACACTGCATGATCCACAGGGAAGCCTTAGCTTCAAAAGAGCTCAGCAGCGAGTTAATGGTTGTGATGAACCATGTTGTCAAAATCGTCAACACGGTCAAGCCCAAGCCCACAGCCATTCGGCTTTTCAAGGCACTGCGCAGAGAGATGGGAGCAGCACATGAACACCTGCTGCTTTACACAGAAGTGCACTGGTTGTCACGTGGGAACCTACTGAGCAGAGTCTTCGACTTAAAAGATGAGTTAGCTACTTTTCTCGCCGACGATCCAGCGCTTGTTGAGCCTTTTGTGGAGAGCTCTTTTCTCGTGAGGCTAGCCTACCTGGCTGACATGTTTGAACACCTTAACATACTGAACCAAAGTCTTCAGGGCAGACAGGTAACCCTAGTCAGTGCTGCTGACCAGATCAAGGCCTTCTGCAGCAAACTACAGGGCTGGATGAGCCGCATGAGCAGGGGAGACCACAGCCCTTTCAAGAGGCTGTGCACCTGTGCGGTTCAACTTGGTCTGTCTGCTTCTGACAGAGCGGTAATCATGGCTCACCTCAGTACGCTCAGGGCTCATTTAGCCAATTTCTTTCCAGAGGTGGCCAGTGCTCAGTGGCTTGTGTCCCCTTTCCATGTGGACATAACAGCATTCAACAATGAGGCTGTTAAGATTGAAAACGAGTTCCTTGAGCTCAGAGCAAGCACTGCACTCAAAGAGAAGTTCAGCAGCCAAGATGTGGTTGCATTTTGGATGGAGACTGCCTCACTGTTCCCACAGCTCCTTGGCAGGGCAGTAAACATGCTTCTTCCTTTTGCAACTACATATGCTTGCGAGCAGGCATTCTCAACACTAGCCTACCTGAAAAACAAGCACAGGAACCGACTGAACCCGGCAGCAGATATGAGGCTGGCCCTAAGCGTGACTGAGCCATGCATCGATTCGCTGTTGCGAGCGAGACAACCCCACCCTTCACACTACAGTAAAACCTCGTTAATTCAACCCCCGCTAATTCGGAAATTCGGATAATTCGGACTGCCGATCCGGTCCCGTCAAACGTATGTATTAGTCAATGGGAGCAAACGCTCATTAATTCGGAGGAAACGCGGCACGCTATGGTTAATTCGGACGAATTCGGCAGGTGGCGCTAGCTACCATCCATTCCAAATGGTATGACCGCTATCCATCCGAGGTGCACACGTGGTTTTCCGGTTTTCCCATGGTTCTCCGCTCTTCCCGTTCTCCGTGTTTCGCACCAGTTTTGCTCTGGATTGCCGTGCTTCAGCGCGCGACCCGCTACTCTCCGGGCATGGAAGCGGCAGGAGCATAGCTGCAACGGAAAAAGGGTAGCACAAGTGACCGACGACCGCAATGGCGAGATCGCGACGCGCGGGGCTATTGTTCCCGAGCGCGCCGATAGCGAGAGTGAGTCACGTTTCATGCCTCGACGCAGGGATCCTAAAGCCCGCCATTTTAACCGGCCACCCCCGCGTTGTAAAATGCAACGTGACTGGCACTCTCGGTGTCGGGCGCTCGGGAAAAATAGTGCCGGGTTTCGCGATTTTGCCGCTCCGATTATTGGTCAGTTGTGCTACTCGTTTTCCGTTGCAGCTGTACTAGGCTAAGAATTTAGCGACGAAAGTGGAAATACTAAAGGCCTTGAAGGACGTGTAAAAATTGAGGCCGATATCCTACGGGCTTTCGAGAGCGAGAAGTTCAACGCGAAAAGAAAGCGGCCGTGGGCGGTGGTGCACCCGAAACTAGAATAGGCCTTGCTGTGCTAACTCGTCAGCGCGCGGGATGCGTAGCTCCGACTGTGCGAGTGCGATGGAGCACTCGACCGCGCTAAGGAAAGTTCCCGTCTCCGTCCAAGTGTCGTCCAGAAAGCAGGTGGTAATAATACATTTCTTCTCAAAATAAAGGTATGTCACAGGGAAACGCTATCGCGCAGTTTTCTTTGTCCTTTCGATATTTCGACTTTCGGATAATTCGGACATTTTTGCCGGTCCCATGAGATCCGAATTAACGAGGTTTTACTGTAATATGTATACTGTCTTTCATTGTAATCCCACCCTTCAGTTTAATGTGCGTTCCGCTTTTTAGTGTTTTATCTGTGCAATAAATATTTTGTGAACTCTTCTATTGAAAGTGTATCCAGGCAGCAAAACGGCAGGGAGGGAGGGGGGGGGGGGGTTCCTCGGCACTCTTTAAAGGTTGCTGGGGTTCCCAGAGACCAAAAAGCTTGAGAACCCCTGTGCTAACGAACCGAAAAGAAATGTTGATCGTCTGCTTCGAACCGAGCGCCTCGGCGAGTGAGATCAGACGCGGGCTGAAATTGTGATCGTCCACTATTTCATGTTGCAAGTCATTGACAACTCGCACTTGGTTTGCAAATTTCAAGTTGATCTGTTGCCGTGAACAAGCGGACATCGACCGCTGGTTTAAAAAGAACTAAGGAGCAGCGCGTCAAAGACCGCGAGGCCCCTCCCCGCTATTTGTATGTTGGAGAGACACTCTCACCAAAATGTTGATTGATTGTGAACTCACTAACGGGTGAAAAATGATTCATCGGTTGATTGCACGCGAGCTGTGGCACCATGTCCAGTCAGCAGCCAGAAACGCTCTCGCTCTCACTTATACAAAAATCAGAACCCTGGATTGTGTGGCAAGTGCCACAAAATTAACCTTCCCAGAAAAAAAAGCTTTCTTGCCGCACTGTTTATGCTGTGAGATACGTTTCGGGTTGCAAATGATTCCAAAACCAAATTCCATTTTGAGGCTAACGCGTCAAAATAGAAGTCAGTCTCAAAATACAGTGCAACGCGTAGAGATTAATTTGTCAACAACTCGGCGAATCTACTGTAACTGCGACACACGTGCCAACGTTGCAAATTGGAGCGTCTCTGCTCCATTTTGCAAATTTGGCGGATGAGGATTTTAAATATGTTACAATACCCGCAGCAATAAAGAAAAGATGCGTCATTAACTCAATGAGCGATTTCTAAAACAGACATTCGAAATTATTCAGCAGGCTTATTGTCAAGAAGCAGTGAACTGTACAAAGCGTTTTGAGTGGCACTCGCGCTTCAAGAGCTTGCAGGACATTGCTGGAAGATGAAGAGAGGTAGGGCGACCTTGTCTGACCTTTCTTGATCTTCCAGTGACGTTCTCTCATCCTTGAAGCGTGGGTGCCACTTGAAACACTTCGCACAATTCACCGCTTTTTGACCTTAGCCTGGTCTCCGTTCTAAATTTGACAAGTTTGATGCAGAATTGATGTTTGCGCTCACTCTTATTTGTAGTCTATGGTGAAATTGCCGTTGCGCTCGTACACATGGTCGCAAAAGCTCATTTAGCGCAGCTCCAAATGTTCACAGGATGACGCCCCTTGGCATAATGAGAGACGATGGTCCCTGCCTTAGACTGCTCCGCGCGCATCCCCATGTTGCCCTCTCGTTCTATGCTCCTATATCAGACTCGGAAGTTTTTGATTGCACCTCGTAAAAGCCTCGTGCATTTTGAAAATGGTATGCCACCCGAAAGCATGAAGGGGGTAGCCAATGATGATGATGATGTCTCCCACGGCAAAGCATGCATTCCCTTGCAGTGGACAAGCAAAGGAGCTAACCTCCAGAGCGGGTGTCTACCACAGAGTTGATCTAATAATCGTGCGAGATGCACCATTGTTTCTGCAAGACACGCCATTTTAGTGCAAAAAGTTAATTGATGCCCGCATGCCTCTAAACTATGACATATTTCTCATATTGTACTTCTTGAGACAGTGGCAGCTCGACCTCGCACCTTAAGGTCACTCTTTTGAGCGGCCTTACTCGGCCTTTTTTTTTACTTGGAACTGTAACTCACTCGTTTGCGCAGTCGTCGAGTACCCAGTTCTTTAGTAATTTTTAAATCTTAGTGTTTGGCATGAAGCGTGCAGCTGAACGACATAGATTCGCCATTCTGTAACAATGCAGAAGCATACCGAAACGGAAGTCACCTAAACAATAAAAGTTACATGCCATCAAAAAGTGGCACTGCAAGATAAAACATTGTTTTCATCACTTGCTCGTACTTGCTGCTTCACGTAAAACAAAGAACTCAGTTGGGAGGGGCAGAGAGCAAACTGAAACTGAAACCACACGGAAACATGACCAAGCATACTTGGGCATGGCACTCGCAGGGTTAATGAAGCTCGTCATCAATACTACTGGGAGAAAGTGGCCATCAATGCCACCCTCGAAAAAAGAAAGATAAAAAAGCTTTTTTTCTCAATGTGTTTAAAGCATAAGTCAAATATCTGACCACAGAAAACCAGTTCCTCTCATGCCCCGGCAATTTTCTCATTGCGAGCTTTTGAGTATGCGAGTTCAACCTAAAATGCAACCAGAGGTTGGCATTCCAGGTTGAACTCACTCACTCGCCAGCTCAAAATTAAGAACTAGTCATTCCCTCACCCACAAACGCATGACTAGAAACAAACTCAAAACTCACTCACCCAGCTTCAATCCCTCGCCGACAAACTTGTCACACTCACGACCTCACCAAACTCGTATACAGTGATGTCTCGTTAATATGGACGCCTCCGTTCCCCCAAAAAATCGTCCGTAATGTGAGTTGTCCATATTAACGAGACAAAAATGCACGTATTTTCCCAGTTCGTCCCCGAAAATGGTGTCCATATAGCGGGGTATCCCTATTAACGGGGTCCATATTAACGAGACATGACTGTACCCCATATACAGTCGAATCTCGCTAATTCAAACTCGAGGGGGACAGAAACTTTGTTTGAATAAAGCAAAGTTTGAATTACTGGTAGTTTCCTCCCATAGACATTCATAGGATGGGACCCGCAGGTTATTGCAAAAATGTTCCAAAAGCCGGGAATCATGATTAAAAACAAATACCTCCGACTTGCATAACAATACCAACAATTTATAGGTAGACGTTTCGTCTCCTATGCGGGAAACATCATCAGTGGAGCCAGAAACACCCGACTAGCTACCAAGAAGTGAGCCTTTGGTTGCTGGTAGCTAGTTGGGTGTTCCTGGCTGCACTGATGATGTCTCCCGCATGGGAGACGAAACGTCTACCTATAAATTGTTGGTATTGTTATGCAAGTCGGGGGTATTTGTTTTTAACCTGCATGTTAGTTTGAATTATCCGCAAGTTTTAGTTCAGAGAGTTTGAATTAACGAGATTCAACTGTACCTCATGCCCCTCACCCAACCTCGAACTCGCGAGTTTTCGAGGCTTACGAACTCGCTGAGCGAGCGAGACGGGCGAGTGCACTCATCGGCGAGACTTGCTTAGGTATGATGGTGATCTTTAGATTACCTGGCCTGGAATCTTTTTGTCGAGCTATGGGAAAGCTTTTTCCGGGGACAAATGGAAACACCGGAGGTGCACTGCGGATGTTAGCAGTCGAGCAATCGAATCGCTCGGTGAACGTAATGGATGGACGTGGGTTCCGCAAACCCACTGTGGAGAAAGCTGCTGGATGCAACTATGCTTTTACAAAGCTCCCCCGAACCCACTGAAAAGATGGACAATTGTAAATGCCATCTATACTCGAGACGTAGAGGTGGTATTACTTCGGAACAATCGAAACGCCAGTTGAGGATGTTACACCTAAAAAATTACTGAACATTTCAATCTTTTTTTCTGAGCTTCTATTTCGTATTTTACTGCGTTTTACTCGTACATGTATCGGCACTGCTTCCGGGGCAAAGTTTACCGGGGCGGAAGCCGACAAAACTCCCAGACCGCCAAGTTGTTTAGCTAAGGAGCGCTGTAACTCTCAAGAGAGCCTACTGACGTGGTCAAAGATGGCCGCCGGCAGGGACTCGGTGTAGTGGAAGGTGGGGGACTCGAGCACGGAGGCCGGCAGGGCCAGGGCCTCCTCCAGGAAGTGGGCGAAGCGGCCGGGCATCAGGTGGCCCCCGGAGTCCGCCAGGAGGGAGAACAGGTCTGCAAAAAGACGGCATCGGGCGTACGTTCAGGTGGGAACCCTCGGAGACGGTCACGACCAATCCCCACCCCTCGAGTCTTTTATTTTTATGCCCACGGCACGTATAATAGTTATGCAGCACATAGGATAGCCTTTCACAATAGCCGCTGTTCTATTTTGGCAAGATATCGTAAGAAAGCAGCCTCGACAAAGCGACGTTTTTGTCTATTTCGAGCGTAAAAATGTATGCCTCTGCGTCCGATTGTTTTAACTGCAGCGAAGCGGAGTGACGGAGAGCGGCAGATGTGCGGTATGCACTTTGTTGGTTGGTGAACATGTTGCTGAAATAAAATAAGGTAGAACTTCCGGTACGTGCTTTACTACAAACTGTTAGGAGAAATGTGACCAGGAAAAATTCAACCAATGATGACGACGCCACTGAGCAGATCAAACAAGAAGCAACTCTCGCACGAATTTCTCCGCGCATACGTTGAGGGGCCCAAAGCAAGCACACTTCTAAGAAACCGGTGGAACCCAAGGTAAAGAGGCGTAAACAATATACATTGGGCACGAAAGAGATGGTGATGAAAGGGCTTGTGCTTGTGAGAATGTACGCGTGCATACATACTCTCCAGCTGAGGAGTTTTCTCATCAGCTTTCTTCAAATGGCGCAGGCTGACGAAATGACTCGCACAGCCGCTTTTCGGCTTTTCTTCCTGTTCTGCCATTCCGTCGCAATGTTGCCGAGGTCACACGCAAGAAAGCGGAGCGAGTGCTTGATGCAGCAAAGCAGAAAGTAAAGCGTCAACTTCCCCGAAGAGAGCCGCCCGGCACAGTAACGCGTCGCAATATGGGATGACAAAGGTCTTATTTTGGGCTGAAATTCTAGCGCACCCCTTTCTGGTCATTTTTGGCGAGAGAAGTTTCTCAGCTGTGCCAATTCTTTTCCTGCAGGAACGTGAAACAAGCGGAAAAGTTTGCCATTAAAGTGTGCGAATAGCAAATTTTTTACTGTGAATTGAACAGGAATATTAAAAACTTATGGCAAATCAAATGTAATATTTTTTAATACGAGTATTTTACATTTTGAACTGAGCATTTATACGTAATTGAATCGCAGCAGGAATTCATTACCAAAGGTTGACCTGCCAGACGGAGCGAAATTTCAAACAGCAGAGGTGTTGAAAACAGGACTACAGTGCAATCCATTTATAATGACACCAGATGTAACGATGTACTGCTTATAACGATCAGTTTCTAGAGTTTCAAGACTAGAAATGCCCAGCTTCTAGTCCAGATACAAGGATAATCAGTTGTAACGATTGAACTTTTGGGTTTTCTCATTATCGTTATAAATGGATTGCACTGTACTGTAGTCCAGTTTTCAACACCTCTGCTGTTTGAAATTTCGCTCAGTCTGGCAGGTCAACCTTTGGTAATGAATTCCTGCTGTGATTCAATCAAAGGCCAAAGCAAGACGGGTAGGACAGACAAGCACTCACTCGCAACTAAATGTTTATTTTTACATTTGGTACATAGAAAGAATCCTGTTTACAAAAGGGTTTTTCGGTATTTGATGAAAGATTAGGGGAATTTGTTTGCACATAAGTGAACTAGGTTGCAACTCTTCCTAGTTACGAAATGTAAAATTAAAGGTTCAGTTGTGAGTGAGCACTAGTTTGTTGCACTCCTTGTAACAAAATTTTAAAGCCCATCGAGCTAACCGAGATGCCCTACCACATCAGCTGTTTCTCCGAGCATGTTGGTGCAAACCAGCGGAGCTTTAAGTATCCGTGCCGGAGCCCGGGGGTGAAGCTTGAAGCAAGCAATCGGGGAATTCTCGAAATATCATTTGTAATTTTCAAATACCCCAAAAACTTAGAATACTTCGAAGAGTAAAAGTGGGCTGCACTTAAAATTGATTTAAGTTTTGAATATTCGCACACCTCTATTTGTTATACTTGATTGTTCGCTATCCTCAGGTACAATATAAGTAGGGACTGCATAAAACAACTGGTTGTTGTTTAGAAAGTGGAAAGTTTGAATTTAAATGCGTCATTTTCTTCCTTTTCAGAGTGATGAGTAGGGCTGTCACAAACCTCCTAAAGTTCGAGTTTGACCAAGTTTTACTTGCAAACTTCAATTGCAAAATTTGACAAAAGCCAGTACCCAAAAGGACAACTTTTGAACCTTCGACTTAATATGAACGGAATATTACAGTATATACTGGCAGCTGCAAGGCAAAATGTGGTGTAATGTTTCACCTGTGTACATGAATTGTGAAAGAAATTAAAGTCGTTTTTATCAGGAACACACTGATGAAAACTAATGTTATACCCAATAATTTTCATGACTAGATAGGCAGCAGAATGACTCAAGTGCAACTGTAAAAACGAAATTTCCAAAAAGTAATTTATTTTATGCTAACATTGCAGCGAAAAATCAAATAAATATTTTGCCATTTATGTCATCGACAAAATCTTAACGTCTTTTGTAAACAACATTCGCAAAGTAAAAAAAAAATGCAACAGTTGCATTGTCCATTAAATTCTAGTTAGGAAAAACAATGTGCGAGCCTTTTCTTCTGTCCCATTACCAAACAATACATTTCCTAAAGTGAAATCTATGCCAAAAAGTGGAATAAAAAAAAAAAAACTAAGTGCTCGAATCTCTATCTTTTCTTTAGTATCAATGGACCAAAAATAATTTATAAAAACAAATACCATGCAGTGCAAACAAATGAAACTTTCTGAAAATACTCTGTAGATGTTAGTGGATGTAAATATGTCATTTATCAAACAACTTTTTTTTAAGAAATCTATTTTTTGGGGGTAGTGTCCTCCCTTAAGCTCGAGTGCTATGCGCATGTGCGGAGACTGAAAACAAACCGACGCCATCAGCCAAAGGAGGGGGTGCAATATTTGTTGAAAATATTGTTTCTTTGTCTCACATTAATAAACTAACTAAAACGTTACAAGTACATACATGTTTGCTCTTACATCCTGTAAACATTGGTAATAATCTTATAAAAAAAAAATAGAAAAGCTTTATAATATATGTTTTACCGAAATTCAAAAAATGTGTGGAAGTCAGGCAACACTGTTCGTAAGCCTAACTTTGATCGCAGTCTGTAGGTTTTCCGAACCAACCGAACCTTAAGGTTCGACGCACGTCCTCAACATCCTCCCTGCCGAGTAGCTTCCTGTGCCGCTGAACAGAAACCACCTAATTATTTATTGTTCCGCTTACTATGAGCACAAACAGCTCTTGGTCCTAGTACTATGCATATTGTACAAAACTAAAAGCAAAACAAACAGAACACTGTAAAATTTAAAACATGAGCTAAATTAGGACAGACCAGACACATCATCTAGGTTCCAACAAGTTTTTTTTTTTTAAATGTTACAACGAGACGAAATAAGCCCAAGTCACTCTTTTCACAGCTGTAAAGAAGCTGTAAATGTGTCATCGGGGACGCAACATCGCTGTTCTACGGGTAAAAAAGAGAAGGAGGTCTGAAACGCTATCGCGGAACCCAAAATAAAATGTAATTAAGAAGCCAAGGCACTTCAAACACGATATTAACTACACCTTTGTACAAAAAGAAACGTATCTCGCATCTCATAATGCCCGAGGAGGGGTGCGGAGCACTCACAGCGCAGCTTGTCCACCATCTTTCCCGCACACATGATGGACAGGGACACCTTGAGGGACAGCACCCGCAGATGACCGCTCTGTTCCCTGGAGAGAGACCGCACCGCAACATGTTTCAGAGGACACCCACAACAATGGACCCACCGGCGCAAGTGTCTAGAAAAACTGTCCCGACTGCCTACCAGCCGTTACCAGCCCCACTCTAGCAAACGCGACTACGCCATCCCAAGAAACAAGTTCCATTTCTCTTTTGATTTTTGCATTTAAAGAGTTTTTCTGCGTCACTACCAAATTTTTTATGTCACCTCCTGGAATCCAGCATGAGACGCATATTGATTGATTGATTGATTGGGGTTTCATGATGCAAGGGCCGAGATGCACATTGGACGCACGTAGTGCGTCGGCGTCTGACTGGAACCCGTGTTCGACCGGTGAGAACACGACTCCTAGCCGAAAGCCGGTGTGGCACCTGCGTCCGACATGCACTCTCCGTTGGCCTCTGGTAGGCAGCGTGTAAAATTCAGCACTGTAGCCCCGTTGCTCGCTGCCTTATGTCAACATTCGAAACCCGCTTTCTCCGTATGCACTGTTGGCAGAGTTGGTTGAGCATCGGATTCACAACCAGAGAGACCCCCAGTTCAATGCCACGCTTTCTAAGGCGTTCCTT
Organism: Ixodes persulcatus; assembly: GCA_013358835.2. Classification (NCBI taxonomy): domain Eukaryota; kingdom Metazoa; phylum Arthropoda; class Arachnida; order Ixodida; family Ixodidae; genus Ixodes; species Ixodes persulcatus. Next base: position 27,699 of record JABSTQ010011270.1, read on the forward strand.
TTAAACTGGTGAATATTCTAATGACGCTCTGCCATTATAGGAGCGCATCAGACGAAACTGCTAGGAGTCAGCCATATAAACCTATTCTGCGTTAATCTTCGTGTCACTCAATTCTTCTAGGAAAACTGCATCTGGTGAGCTAAATATTTTTAAAAGAATTTTTGCCGGACAAAAGTTTGGTGCTCCTGAGACACGGTGAAGACTTCCCAGTGGTTGAGTTTTTGTCACTACAAGAGTGAAAGCCAGATCTAATCTAGCACTAACAGTGATGCGTTTGGTCCGAGTGATTTTGGAGCTTCTTTTGGAGCAACCAAGTATCCATTTTGGAGCAAGCAAGAGGAACCTTTGGAGCATAAGCACGCACTTCGTTTTTATCTGTATCAGTGCAAATTTAATGTAGAAATTCAGACGTTAGCCTGTCTAACAGAATGACAATGTCTACTTTGCTTTCCCACCAGAGTGAAACCTTTTTTTAGCATCAATTCGACGGAAGGTTTGATTTCCTCAAACATAGAACTAGCTTTAGATAAAGGACGACCACCGACCAACAAAAAAGCTGTTTATAGATAAACTCACAATTTGGACAAAGAAGTTTGACCTGCAATAACCCTGAGCATAATTTGCGTGCATATGGCACTAAGCCAGGTGCTCTCCCGGGTCAGTCGCTGTCCCTAGCACTCCTGTGCAAGGCGGTGGAGCTCGATGCGTGCACACTGGCGAGAGGCAATGAAAGTTAATGCGAGCGGCACAAGTGCCACGGTACTCTGCAGCCACAGAACAAAGGCACGTGACAGACGTGATAATCGAGTGACCTTATCGGGAGTACAAAACCCTGGTTACGTTTTATCACGGTAGCCGCAATCAACAATCCTACTATTCTGCAAAGTTTTCTCAGGACCTTTAGATCCCTACATCGACGTCGTCGTCTGAAAATTTAGATGGTGTTGGCGATCGACCAACCAGGGCATTGACCGGCCAGAGCCATTGATGCCCAGCATCAACGGCTCTGGCCGGTTGACTCGCACCACCAAAGCGCGACATTGTGGCATTCGCCATCGCCTTGAACGTGTTCCTTCATCAGCTAAATCAATCAAGCTCAGCGAATGTCCCCCGACTCGCGCTTTTAGCACGTGCTTGAGCCTTCGACTGTGCTCCGACATAAAACGAAACAAACCATACGGTGAGTAGAGACGCTGCGAAATTCACATTTGTACAATTTCTCTTTCCTTCTACTTCCCCAAATATTAGGGTTGACCGATAATGAAAAATTACTTTTTTTTGCTTTAAGCCCATCTCGGAGCAGCTGAGGCGCAATTCTTAGCATAAATGGCACTTTGGCGCAAGATGTAGTAGACTTTCGTTCATGGTGCAATTTGGTGCAAATGGCGTGGCACTTCCATCACTGCAGTGGGTTAGCCCCGGTGAGCACGCTTCTTACCGAGCGCCGGTGTACTGCAGAGAAGCGACACCCAAAGAAGCGAGCTCCTCGGGTGTTGCTCCGCAGAGTGCCAATGCTCGATAAGAAGCGCACTCGATGGGGCTAACCCACCACGATCGACACTTTGAAAAATGTGAATATCACAGGTCATTTTGAAGCGAATATTGTGTAGCATATTATTCAAAATTACTATTTAAAACTTAGAATATTCGCGCAATCCTGGCGAAATTATATTGCCTGAGCTTTCCGACACCGCATTTTTAGGTCGGAAGTCGCATTTTCGAAACGCGATTGCCAACGGCACCCCCTCTGCATAGGCAGCGAAACAGTGGGCACCCCAAAAAACTGGGAAATGGAGTGTTTATGCTCCGAGCCATGGGCTCGCAAACGAAGTTCCTAGGAGTCCAAGGGTTCTCCAAAGTAGTCTCGAGAGTTCCCTGAAGTTCCCAAATTTTCTCGGTCGTTCCTATACCTAAGGAAAGGTTCTCCAGTGTAAGCATAATTCTTTAAGATCTCAGCCATCCACTGATATTACTGTTCAGAAGCTCCGTATGCTTTGGGACTAGTTTATTGCTTGATTGCCGGAACCAGGAGAGGTTTCTCAGCAATCAATCGAAACAGGTAGGAGTTCTTCGAGATAATTAATTTTGGCAGCCCCTGCCCTAAAGGCTCCGTTATACTCCGACGTTGAGCGCAGAGTTGCGCAGGGCGCACCATTCACTGGCAGGTGAACAAGAACTCAATATCCGAGACCAATCATCATCTGCGAGCGCTGTGCAACGCTGCGTTTGCTACACTCGGCGTCAGTGAATAAGAAGACACTTAAAGGGGCGACGCAACAATTTTCGTACTTTGCGCAAATACTGTTAAGAACGGATGCGTGATGTTAATGACTTATAAAACACGCATTCGTTTTTCACCCCACGCAAAAAAAGTCCCCGAAAAAAATTTAAAAAAAACGAGCAGCGTTCATCCCCTCAACTCGCAGCCAGAACAAGCGGCCACGTGATCTGCAGCCGATTATATGCCGCCAATGTTGATCATAGCCACGCGCTGGGGTTGGCAAGGTACAGGACACGCGCTGAGTTCCAGACATTGTTATGGCTCGGCTATCGTCGTCGTTGCAGCGATTGGACACGGGCCACTACCCGAATGCCTCTTGAGCTAGCAACTATCACGAGCCCAAATCGAGTGCCCAAGCAATGCTCGGGTCCAATCTATGAACCGCATTCAAATATCGTCATTGGGGTGAACTGCGATCCCCAAGTTACGTCATCACATTTTGCAAAGGAGAGATTGAATGAAAATTATCGCTTTTGTCCTTGAAATTAGACCGCAACAAAGAGGTTTCTTAGTCAGTGGCGTTGCATGCGAGTATCCTTGAGTCCCACTTGTACTAGTAAATTCGTGTAAAGTGAAAAACATTCCAATTGGATATCGTTGCACCGCCCCTTTAAGCGTAGCTCAGCCAGAGGCTCTGGTCCCTCGCACATATTCCGCACATTCTGGCGACTCACGGGTCGTAGGTGGCCAGCAGCCAGTGGAGCAACAGGGAGACACACTGCCCGAGGTCCACCTGCTGGGTCGGGGGCAGCCGCTTGTTGAGCTGGTAGTAGACCGACGTCACCAAAGTCTGTGTCCTGGCCAGGCTGACCTCTGCCAGGGGCTCCAGGGAGTGGAAGGCATTCTCCCGGAACGCCTCGATCATGTTCCACAGGTCCACCAGGTGCACTGCGCAGGGCACGGCCGCTCGAGCACAGGCGCAAGCGTCCTGGGTCAGCGCGTCCAGGTGCCTGGAGCACATCTTTGATCGGCGCGTTTACTGCTCCCTCGTTTGTGGTCGCTCAATTTCTGCTCGCGCGTAAGCGACGTCCTTTTGCCTGCCACGATCCTGGCGTCTGGCCAACCGGTGCGTTCAGCATCCTGTCCCACTCGTGGATCAAAGGTGGTCCCAAAGTAGCAACAAGCAGGCAGTTGGTCGTACAAGTTTCGCCAAAATGCACGAGCAAACGCGGGCGGCACCATCATCACGACGTTCCAATCCCGGAGCTTCAACAAACGGTCCACTGAAACCCATACAGCCGGGAGCTGGGATGCCGCGACAACAGCTGCACAGTCGGTCGCTCTTCTTTTTTGCGGAAACTTCTACGGCTGACCGCCAGGATTGCGACGTCTGACGGCACGACGTGCCGGCTCGTGCCCCATGCCACTTCAAGACCGCTTTCGATGCATCGGCAGCATAGGACGCTAGACACCCCAGTTGAAGAGGCAACCTGGGCACCTTAGATCATCCATTGCACAAGAAAGCCCCCAGCAAATTGAGCATTTTTTCAGAATGCAGTAAAATGCCGTGCCTGCCCTATATTTTTCTAAAATTAGCCGATTTAGTGGCTTTCGACGATGCCCAGAAACTTCCTACTGGGAAGCGTAAGTTTATTTTCACTAATTAAAAAGTGAATGAGTAAGTTTCAGTTAATTATTTAGCTAATTAGTATGATTTTTGCAATCCCTGTTGTCCGCCAGGGCTGCTAGTTTGTCTCTGAAGAAAGTTTCTTTTTTATTTTCTCAATCACCCTGTTTTTAGTGATTTTCGAAAGTCTTTGCCGAAACACCGAACAGACTGCTTTCACATTTGTACATAAAGCACCTCAGTATTACGAGCAGTTACAGGCTGCCGCGATAGATTGCACCATCGTCCCTCCACTCACAAATTACCGTCTTTGTCCGCTTGCTGGGATTGTTAAGTTCCTTTCCGGTATGTCATAAAGGGACATTTTGTACCATCACAAGCTTGGCTGCTTTATCAGTTCCTCAGCCTACTTCCGTTCAGTATAAAAATCAGCTGTACCAACGATTCTTCTTTGATTTATATAGCCTCACATAGCTTGAATAAGCAGATCTTTTTTGCACTTTGTTTATGAATTTATGTTGAATAAAGTTATTATCATTATTATTTATATGGCATACTTCTTAAATGAAAATGTCCTAGGATGACCCTATCTCAATATCAAGATAATAAAAAAAAGAGTCTTCAGCAGTCATGGACAGCTGGCATATGGATCATTCCATGCCACACGTTCCAGACGTTGCCCTCGACCCTTTTCAAATTTTTCAAAGGAAATCTGTGGCTTTTTTTCCTTATTAAATATTTTCAGGAATTTTTTTGAATGGCGTGAGCATGATCTGAATTTTTAAAATGGATGTAAAACTGGGCATCGTACAATAATTGAGTAAAAACCAATTCTCTTTAAAAACGCTTCCCAATCTTTTTTTTTTATTCTAATGAATTTTACCTTGCTATTTCGTGATGAGTATGCAAATTTTTATTGTTAAATTAAAAAAAAAATCCAACAAAAATCAACAAGTTCAGCACTTTTTAAATATTTTGTTTAATCATCACTTTGGACCAGAAATTATTTTTTTTTATTGGAAGCCTCGTAGATGTACAACAAATAAAATATTTTTTGAACCTGTACAACAAAATACTTTACAGAAAAAATGTTTTTTCTAAAGTTGTCAAAAAGTTTATTTTCCTGTCTAAACAGTCATTTATTCTACCCTGAGGTGGTCCAAGTAAAAATACAAAAAGTAACGACTTTAGAAGATTGCCTTTCATTTCTGAAAGTTTAATCAAAAGAATCTTTTTTCTAAAGCGAGAAAACAAATATTGAAGTTGGGCTCCCGCGTTGCAACCTGGTGTTGTTCCTTAGCGCCTCTTCACCACGCAGCACGCCACCTGACACAAGCGCCAACACAAGAGCTGGAGGCTTTGCGCGCAGGCAAGGCAATTGCTGGTCGTGCAATAGTCCTACGTGTTGCCACTGCATAGCAGGCTCCTTCCACCCGCCCCCCCCCCCCCCCCCCCTTTGTACCAATGTCAGCTCTCCGCACTCAGCCTAACGGCGTCGGCGTCGCCCGACGTGGACTTCTCCTATTTCAGGAAACGCAACGACGATAGAGCGAGATCCCTACTGGTGTTTTGAGAGGAAAGGACTGACGGTGAGAAAGGGGCGGAAAAATGAGTGTCATTGTTTCGAACGACCACTGACCAGTTGCAATCGGGAAGCTGCTCAAGAAAGCTTCTTGTTTGTTGGAGAACGGTGCCATATCGGCAATCGGCAAAATAATTTAAGCAGTGTGCCGTTCGTTCTGCAATGTTTACGTGACACCTATCTGAGCGAGTCAAGAATGCACATGCGCAGAACACTCTGCGAAAATCACACTCCCGACCAGCAAATGCCTTGCGTGCGCAGAAAGCTTCCAGCTTTTGTGTCAGGTGGTGTGGTGTGCGGTGAAGGGGCGCTAAGAAACAATGCCATTTGCGCCGCGGGTGCTCAACTTCACTCGCTTTAGAAAAAAATTATTTTGATGAAACTCTCAAAAACTAAAGGCAATAAACACTTCTACTAAAGTCGTTATTTTTTTGTATTTTTACTCGGACCACCTCAGGGTAAAACAAATGGCTCTTTAGGCAGCAAAACAAACTTTTTGACAGTTTTCGATTTTTATTTCTGTGATTTATTTTGTTCTACAGCTTAAAACATTTTTTTTTATTTGTAGCACATCTACATCTAGTACATATATTTGTAGTACATCTATAAAAGAAATAATTTATGACTGCCAGGTGCAAAGCAATAATCAAACCCAAAAATTTAGAAAAGTGCCCAGCTTTTTTTATTTTTCCGAAATTTTAAAACATACCTGAAAGAAAAATTTGCATAATCATCACAACTTCACAATAAATTAAGAAGTGTCTAGAAAAAAGGGAAACAGATTTTTACACAATTATTGAATGATGCCTAGTTTCACACACGTTTTTAAAAATTATAACAACACTCACTCCATAAACAAAAATTTTTCGGCTGAAATATTTTAGGAAAAGGTTAAAGGGCAGCTCCGCCGTCAATTTGAGCGTTTTTATCGAAACATATTTTTGGAAAGGGTACGAAAAATTTAGCCTATAGCAGCGGTTAAATCATTAAAAAAATGTTTACATAATTTATAATCGTTAAAATACGCTGAAACCGATACCGAAACTAACTTGCCACTTGACTGGTCCGCCATTTTGACGTGACGTCACATATGGTATAAGCACTCGCACGTGTGCAGTTTGAGCCTGGCCAGCCTGGCAGCAGGTCACTGTTTTGTGTTCGTGCCGCGGATAAAAATGGACTCATCAGGCTCGTCTGAATCGTGCAACGATGAGGATATGCTGCTACATTTTGAGGACGATGACGATAACCCGTTCTCATACGATCCGCCGGCATCGCCTCCGAGGAAACCGACAGGCGCACTGGTGTATTGATAGTAATTTCGCGGGAGCTCCTAAGTTAAACCTCTCACTATTACCGTAATTGCAAATGGAAAGATTTCTTGGTTGCAGCATCGAGGCGCGCGCGCGTGATTCGAGTCCAGGTGAGCTTGTTCGATGAAGGCATAGGTGTGTTTTAGTAGATTCGGTTTTCAGAGAACGCTACTTGTATCGGCAGTTCGCACAACTTGAAAGCATGCTCTGAGACACGCGGCCAGGGCTATCGCGGTACTCCTAAAAACACGACCTAATTCCCTTGGATCACGCTTCGCGGCTGCACGGGCTCGTGCAGCGAGACCCAGTCGAGGCCTCCAGGCGCTTCATCGTGTTTTAGGGAACGATCTTTGTAGCGGGAGCTCGCTCTGCCACTTTGAAGCATACTCTGAAAATCGTGCATGGTCAGGAGTACTATCATCTGAAAACGGTTTGTCTCACACTCGCTCACTTCGGGGTTCACGCTAAGAACTCCCAAAAATGTAGTTCGGAACATTCTTGATTGTTATTTCAGAGCGACATAAAGCACCCTTCCCTGCATTCTTCTCCTCTTTGCAAACGCTCGTCGCTCGATCGGTGGCTGTCAGGGTTGTGTGTGCGCGAACACGGTAGGCACGGCACATTTTAGTAGCTTCTTTCTGTGCCCGTCCCGCCCAACCCGAAAGATTCCCTTAGTCGCACGCTATCGTCATAGCAATCCGGTGAGAAGTCGTCGTAACAGATTCGGCTGTTTTTACTTGGGAGCCAGCGTTCACGTCGGACTGCCAGGACCCACTTCTCTCGTGTAGACTTGTCGGTCGGAAAACTGTGAAATGTCACATTGCTGCGTTTCTTTGAGGTGTTATTACACCCTACGGCACAACACCAATTTCCTCCAGTCGCCATTACGCGCTCTTACATAACTGTATAAACAGATAACATAAGCAAAAAGCAGACAGTCGCTAGCAGCCTAGCACCAACAAGCTACAAAGCAAGCACCCTGACCAACATGTGACGTCACGGCAACGTCAGCGCCATCATGGCTAGGGGTGTCGCGAACCGGCCGAGGTTCGAGTTCGACCAGGTTCGACTTTTTCGAACTTTTAGTGGAAATTTCGACGAACCTTGTATTGAGGTTCGACTCGTGTGCGCATGCGCGACAGGCTGGCCAGTTGGCTTCGGATTGGATTTTGATGGCTAAGGCATGAATTAAGGGCACCGCTGATTGGTTATTTCAGTTAATACATTACAAAACAATTAAGTTATTAACTTATTCAGTGATTAGAATTAGTTAATTTTAATTCCAACTGTTCATAAAATAAAATAACCCTTTGCATAAAAATAAATTCTCCAAACCTAGATATGCTTGTATCAAGGTCTGGCCACACTGTCCGCTAAGTCGAACCGGTCGAATCTGGTGAAAAGGTTCGAAGGTTCGTCGAACCGGTTCGACCCAGTCGAACCCCGGAAGTTCGACCTAAAAATCTGGTTCGACAAAAGTTCGCGACACCCCTAATCATGGCAGCCTCCGTGTGCCGCTCTTGCTCAGTGTTGCCAGTAGGGCGGCAGCAAGTGATTTGGGTGTGTACATGTAAATTTCAAAATTCATTTTCTTCTAAGATAATTAATATTTTTCCGAGATATTTTGTACACATGCTTAGGAAGGGCATCCAAATACATGGTGAAAATTTTATAGAAATCGGTGACCATCAAAATTACGGCGGAGATGCCCTTTAAGGACCTTACGGTAAAAGGTTGAATTTTCTTTAAAAATCGGAAATGCTTGAGCGCAACGTCTGGGACGTTTGGCGTGAAATTACCCACATCCCTAGTTTGCAGGTAACTCACAATTAGTCACCAGCCTATTTTGTTTTGTGCTCAATCATAAAAAAGAAAACTGATGAGACAGTTCTGCCAACGAAAACGTTCCACAACTGGCGACATTGTGTTGGCACGGTGGTGTAAACTTCGTAGGCTAGGTGGCGCAAGCTACTGCCCGATACAGAGGGAACGGCCACTGTCGTTCATCCGTTCATTCAGTGCGCTTTCTACTTACACTGCGTCCTCTTCTGGATGAAGCGGAGCTTGCAGGCCGTACGGTATGAGGCAAAGCGAATGACGTCCAGGTTTTGGTTTTCTGGGAGAAACAAGAAAAAGTGTGGCCTTAGAAGGCGGTTGCAACATGAGCTGTTTGCAACGGAAGCTCGAATAGACAAACAACAACAGGGAGGGCAAAAGTCTAAAAAATTTCACAAATATTTGTTTGAGAAATTTTATATACATTCATTCCCAAACCATTACCCACGGACGCCGAGGATTCCAAAAAGATCCTCGAACTAATGACATCCCATTTCTGTTCCCCACACATACTGTACAATTAAAACGCTTTGAATTACCCGTCCCTGAAATGGGAAGATTCTTAGAGGAAATCTAAACAGGTGCTGCAGTCCATTGAGAGTGGGAGTGGCCATAATAAACCGGCCAATAAACACACTCATTTTGATTTCCAGTTCCAATGGTGCATTGTATATATGGTTGCAGTGCTCCGACGAATCAACTGAAACCTTCCTCGGACTGACAGGAGAAACACATCGCTTTCCTTCGACAGATACACCGAGAATATCTTTCCAGCTTTCGGAATAAATTTGAGTCGCTAAGAGGCTAGCTCTGTTGGCTCATAGTGTTTGAGAAAGCGACTGCCTCGTTGTGATGCTGCCTGTTAATGTTTCGAAACCGACTCTCTTGGAATTTACCTTTCTGTGGAGGTCTCTTGGCAAAACATTGACAAGTTATTTCTACCAGCTTAAACTACCGCTGCGATTTGTTTATGATGCTAAGGGCGTCACGTCGGGGGTGTCCTGGAGGGCACGCGAACCAGCGAGAAAAGCGCCGTGGCAAACGCCCCTTTCATTCCGACGAGTCGTGAGAAAGAAAGAGCAGTGTGCTTCTGCCTTGTGATCACAGCCTTTCCTTTGGTCGGCAACTGCCTAAAAGGTCAATTCATAAAACGGTTTTCTGCCAGGTAGAAACTGCCTCTCTGTTCCTCCTTGCCTTTCTACTTTCTTCTCGCACAAGTGCTAAGAGGCCACCAGGCAGGCAGAAAAAAAAGACAAAAAGAAAAACTTCTTTTTTTTTTTTCCTTTCCCGTCGAAGGTTGGTCATTACACTACACCTTCTGTAAGAATGTGCCCACAAAGGAAACTAAAAGTGCTGAACGTAGTTTCTCAGTTAGCTCAGTCCGAGAAAAAGTATAATTCGTACAGAACTTTACAGGAATCTTTTGAGGAACCACGCTGAAGAATCGAATGGTATATTTTGCTCTGTGGGTTGTTCAGGCAGTGCAGTTTTGTCAAGGTCATCACTAGAATGTCACCTTTTAAGTTTGATGGAAATGGGCCTCCATTTGCAAAACCTAACAATAACTCAGCATTACATAACATAGCTCGTTATTGAGCACGGCAGGCATACTTGACAGACGTCACTTGGGACATAACTAGTGCTTCAACAAATGCCCACATTTTAGAAACTTGCGTCTACCAACCGACTAAAACAGTTTAATAAGTCAAGATTACCTAAGTGCCTCGTAGTTTCTAATAAAATAATGCAGCCCCACTGAACAATAAAATGTTGTTTCCTTAAAAGAAAGTGCTCACTCATCTCTGCCATGAGCAACTTGAGGTCCGCAGCCATCCCATGCGGAAGAACATCGTCCAGGTACGGTGAAAGCTCCATGCTCTCCTGCAACACGCGCACAGTGTTGAGAACCTTTGCACAGTAAATACTAAGACAGAAAAGTAGGTAGGGATGCATAGAAACCTTTGACACGATTAGGGTTTCGCGTTTGAATATTTACTTATGAATACTGTTCGCCCCTAACAGGGGCTGTGAGAGGTACAGGGCAGAAGATGACACGAAATATACGAGTTCACATAAAAGTATATGAAAGAAAACAAAAAGTATACCACCCATTAGACCTACAATAACTTTATAAAAGCAATAAAGGGAGAACTATAATTGACACACACTAGACTTCGATAGTACAAAAAATTAATGCAAATAGTCAACGCTAGTTATCACTCCCTGTGACGAGAACGAGAAAAACAACATATTTAACGCGCGATATTACATAAATTTGAAATAACATTTGCAACTTCCCGTGGACAGTTTATCAACACAATAATCTGTTGAAAGTTATTCCAGTTACTAGGGAAAAATAAATACCTACATATATTCCGGGTTTATATTTTTTCAAGCTTAAAAGTGTTGGAAAAATTTTTTTTTTTTTTTTTCCTCAGAGATTTTTTTGTTTTTTTTGTGTCAAACAAAAAATTTGCATTTATCGGGGATGCTTTCTTTCGGAATGTGGCGCCCAAAGAAAGCATCAGAACATAGCTAGAAGCAGGAGAGTATTATAAATAAAGGAAATAACATAAAAGATAAGGACGAACAAGACTCTTCCCATCTTGACCATCCTTATCTTTGATGTTCTTTCCTTTATTTATTTCCAGCACATTCCAAGTAAGCAGGAGAGCATGTTGCTGAAACATTTTCCCTGGTTTCTCAAACGCAAAGGGGCAACGGACAAACAGAAGACACAATGTGTTTTCTGCTTGTTTATTGTTGCCCCTTTGAGTTTGAAGAAACCAAAAGAAAAAAAGCAGCAGCCTCGCGGACAGTTCAGCGCGGGGCCGTGTTCCCGAGCAATGCAAAAAGGAAGCTGTAGATAAGATTTGTTCGCACGAAGCTCGGGGTTTTTCTCGTTGGAGAACAGCTCCCGGTTGAAATTTTTCGGGTTTTCCCCAATTTCAATAAAACCGGCTCGGGGGTTATTTTTTGGGGTTCGGCGACGTTTACCAAGAACACGGAACACTAGCTATGTCACACTAGCATAGATAAATGTTTCCCACAACCGGTCATATGTCGGAGAGATCGCCAAACTGCAAAAATAAGGCCCATTCAAGTCCAAGATGACATCGTGCGAATATCTGACTTTTAGATGCACTCGGGCCACAGAGTGTTACTGCCAAAATAGGTCGACAAATTATAAAACAAGTTGAACTAAAAAGTGCGAACAAAGTCGGGAGAAGCAAAGGAAAATGTCCGACACGGACTGGTGCGAGCGGCCAAATATAGCTCGGAAAGTTTTGACGCGACAGAATGGCTCTCAATAAATGCCGCTTTGCACCTGATTATAGTAGCTGCGAAGGCTTCCACTACAACACTACTCCCGTATAAATGCCTGCACCAAAAAGATAATAGTATGGGTACAGTAACCGTCGGTGCAACCTAGAAAAAGAAATAACTTTCATTTTCATTTCATTTATTGACCTCAAAAGCATCTATTGATGCATTACGGGGGGGGGAATGACAAGTTCCAGTTTTTAGAATTTGGGCAAATCAGTTTTTTTTTTGGTATTTGATCCCAACCGCAATGAAGCAATTTTTGTTCAACTCAAATGCGGACATACACCCATTAAAAGAGTTGTTGGAGTAGCAAAAATAAGACACTGAAGGTGTCTTACTTCTACAGTACGTGTCATTCAAGAGTTGAATATGCTTTGTGAAGCGGAAGGATTAGATGTACCTTTGCAACTCATTTATCATAAACCAAGTGGCACAATTACTCAAACTGCAATAAAGCAGTTATGAAGCCTACAATCTCTCATACCAGATACTTTTCCCAATGACTGCAGATGTCCCGAAGTTATTCCCATCTTTAAGTCCGGATGTTTCAGTGGCCTAAGCGATGGACCTTTATCCACTAAGCCTCTGCGCATAAGCACACCCTTTCCCCAGGCCTTTGCTTCCCGCTGTCGCCATTTTTAGAGAGCACAGTCCCGTACAACCAACGTTGTCAGCGCCTATTTTCGAGCGTATTTAGCTTTTTATGACAATTCATTTTTGAGCACCGGTACACTCCGTCTCACAATAACTTGGGGGACTGTGGAGACAGCAGCTCCCGCAACCTCATAAGAGCGTTGGAACAAGGCACATGACCACTCCGTGGCCGCGTGCCTCGCTCCGGCGCTTTTGTTGGGGACCGTAGCCTCCGCAGTTCGCCAAGTTATTATGAAACAGAGTATAGCATGAGGCATAAAAAACAATGAAAGCTGATACAACGGCACAATGCCAAAGCACTCTGACGGGTGGAGGCACGTTGGGCTACCGCTCATTTTTAGTTCACAGACAGGTCGCCCCCCCCGACAGCAGTCGTTACTCGGAAAAGGTCGATTTACACCGATTTCTTTCCCGGTGTGCATGGGCGTACCAAACGGGGGGGGGGGGGGGGGGGGGGGGGGCAAGGGGGGCGCTTACTTTCCCCAGTTCTCAGAGTGGGGGGGGCAAGGCATGTGTTTTGCATCCCCCCTCCCCCCCCTAAAACAGCCGCTACTGGGCAGGACAAACACAGGCTCGCGGCGCCCAAGGGATACCAAGGGCACCGCCCCCCCGGTCCTGGGGGGGGGGGGTCTGGTTTTTCCCCCCACTCAAAAACAAGTTGGTACGCCGCTGCCGGTGTGTGTGGGTAGTAAACTACTGAAAAATGAAATTTTCCCAAATTACAAGTTTTTAATGGCAAGAATGTGCTACATTCTGACCAGTATACTTTTTGTAAGAACCGGTTGTGTACAACACAGCTTTCTGAGTTGGTAACCAGCATTTATAACAAACTCAAACACATTTCCACAAATTGACACTATATCCATAGACTTTCCAGAAGAATATGACTTAAGGAAACAAGGCTGCCCACTGTAACAATTTGACTACCAAAATAAAATGACTAGTGTTTACTAGTTGGCCACCAGAAATTTTCATGTGCCGAGTTCGAGGAGTCCACTAATTCTGAGGGAGATGAGTGGTGCAGCCAACACATTAGTTTTGTTGTAGTCATGTGACTGACGGCAATGCTCACGTCAAAGCGAAGGGTGCGTAATAAAGATGTTTATGTCTGTCAGTTGGCACAGCTCCAACCGGAGCCCGAGTTTCAATTTCCAAGCGTGGTTGAACGAAATTTCACAAAATATATTTTCATAGAATGTATTATGCAGAACCCTTAAACTTCCTTTCTCAGGCTAAGATTAACGGCTATGCTGAAATGACCAGAGATGTATTTAATGAGCCAATCATATATTTTATTTTGCCTAACATCCTAAACTGAAATTGCCCTTTGCCAGAAAGAGTACTGCCACAAACTCACATTCCTCACAAGCGCACGTGAATGGAGGGGATTACTCCAAACTCTAATAAGAGCCTCTCATCCCGTTTTATTTTTAACAGAGCTGATTTGGCATAGACTGCATCAATTTGTATCTTGTATTTATTTAATTTGTATCTTGTATTTATTTAATTTCCCATCATATTTGTAGTTATGATGAAAATGCAGTTAATGCAAAGGTGCAAACGAGCTAGACAAGTCGTCATATTTGTACTATTACAATGTATTTATAAATTTACCCTTTTACTGTAAAATACCGCGGAAGCGCCCACTTTGAACAAGTGTCCACTATTAACATTTCCCAAACTTGGGAATACCGCAAATTATAATTTATGCCCCCCCCCCAAAAGTGCCGGCATCAGCCGAAACTATTCATCCCGTTGCGGCGGCTAGTGGCGATGGCGGGACCATCATGAAAAAATTAAATGTGCTTTCTTCGATTCCGTTTGCCCTGCCTTCGAAGCTCTTTATTGGTTGCCATCATGGTCTTTACCGATTTCACCGGACAAGCGCCCTTGTCTAGAATAACCCCGTTTTCGGAGAAAGTGGCGTTGGCTCTTCCATGGTATTTTACGGTATGTTGTGCCCCCCCAGTATAATCAATCAAACCAAATATTATATGTACCATATTTTCCGGGCTATAGTCCGCAGATTACACCGGTTTAAAAGTTGAATATTTTGGCTGTGCGGACTACGCAGGAACATTGTTTTTCAAGATTGTTCATTATGACGAGACGCGACGGACTTTGTGAATGAAAGAGTATGTTAATGATGGTTTATGTATATAATACAAGCTTCCTCGTGAGCCAAGAAAGCAGACATTTGTCAAGGTGTGACATGTGTGAGATTTTCGTATCGACTAAGCACCAGGTGCGCACTATGCATGGTGTGTGGGGCAACAAGCGGGACAAAGGACAAACACAAATCTCCAAACACAGCTAGGTTACTGGTGCGCGGCCGAAAAAATCCGCCTGGTCCGGGTATCGAACCCGGGACCTCTCACAGTGGGATATGTGCCGGGTGCAGCCTATCTGAGCAAAAACTTTTATATTCGACCCTAAATTTGCTTTTGCGGACTATAGCCCGGAAAATATGATACCATCATAATCTAAACCCTAAGACACGAAGGAATTAAATAAAATAATTTGTCTCGGGGCTTGGATTATAATGTTTCCTAACCAGCTTGCCCGCATAATTTTGCTTCTTGAAAATATCTGCCATGTCTTTATATCTACATAGTTCAAATATGTATGCAGGTAAGTACATTGCACTGGGTGTTTGGGAGAGAAGAGAACCATGCTTATCTCACTGCAAAAGTCAGCTATGCCACACCAAATGCTCAGTCCACATCCAAATGTAACGTTGGCAGTTGAGACCAGATGCCAACATTTAAGAGCTTGCCGTTATCCGATTCAGAACTCATAAGTGATGTTCGAAAATTTTTAATGAGGAACTATCAGCAAACAAAGCCCTTGAATACATAGAGATCAGTGGCATCTGCTACCAGGAAGAACTTTGTTTTCTCATCGATAATTTCTTCACCGACAACTTCATCCAGGCAACGGCAAGTTCTGAAACTTCGCCGTCTGATCCCAACTCCTAGCAATGCATGTGGGTGGAGTTTGAATGTTCAGCGACGCGTCGTTTACTGTTCCCCAAACCCAAACACCCAATACTACATGCTTGCTTACCTGCCTCTGAATGTGTGCGTGCACGAGTTTCTGGGTAAGCTCTCGTCTGCCTCTCTGTGCACACGACCAAATGCACTATCTTGGTATTGTGACAGCAGAGAAATTTATTCCCTGTACTTTTCTATTTAAAGTGTTTATGTCAACGGGCTCACAAGAGGGAACTTGTATTTTCCGTTTCTTCTATGTCGCCTAAAAAGCTGCCCAAACTAATCTGTGAAACTTCACAAAATAGCTGGCCGGGTCGAACATTTCAGCCACTTTCGAAGATTTGTTGAGCATCTGCCAAGTGGCTAAAGTCTGGTGGCCTTCACAACGAGCTGTTTCCAGGGGCAGATGATGCAAGCTACTATTAAAGACGGTCTGTCCCAAAAGCCTTTCACAAGAAGGTGATCAGATTGCGTCCATTGGGCTGGGGACAGCCTAACCCCGACTAAACTAAAGGGTCGTTGAGGGCAACCGTTGGCATCAGGCAAAGAGAGGGTGCTTTGGTTTGTGTGCATTATGTGGGTGGATTTAATGGGTCAGCTGGGGAGTTGGAGCTCACTGTTCCCAAGTGATGTCCGGATTTCACAGTCAACACGCGAGGGTGGGGACCGTCAACACCAGATGGCAAGCACTCCAGAGGTGTCACAGACTGCGTGTTACAGCCAACAAAGTGCAAGAGGCCAGCACCTGCCGTGTGGGCTGGCGGCAAAGAGAGAGGCCACAGATCGCGCGTTACATCTAAAAAGTATAGGTCGTAATGTGGTTAGCGGGGTACCTAATCCCATTATTACATACCAGCTCACTTTGCACAGTGGAAGCTACGAATAGCACGATCCTCTTCCTCCCTAACCATTATTCGAGTGGTGCCTTAGTGCGAACGTAACAACAAATAAACGTAAGAAAGTTTGGAGCCTGAAGTGCATACGCCCCTCTTGCCGCAACTGTGTACGGGGGGCGCGTCGAATAAATCCATCGCCGGCTGGTTCGCACACAAAATGGGGGAGAGAGGAACAAGCACACAAACAAACAAATCAAAGAAAAAGAAGGTGCGCCCGTCGCAAGCGGACACAGTGTCGGCGAGATAAGCGTCGGCCCGACTTGGATGCTAGTTGCGGAGGCAGAGCCGCAAGGCGCCTCCCTTTTCCGGTGCCCCTTCACGTGACCCGATCGAGACCACTCACCTCTCGGGCGTCCAGCGTCAAGGCACTCATGAATGCCGAACTAATGGCAGCTTCACGCGTAAATGCTTCGAGGTTCAAAACAGGTGTCGTAGAGACACCGAGTCCGAGTGGCGACACCTCGCCATTTTTTTTTGGCTTTGCGATCGTTGCCCTTGGGAACCGGAACCGGAAGCGGTCTGCTGACGTCAACACGCTCAATGACGTCATCGTGATTCTTGCTGTTGCTTGCTGTGGTGGCTGTGGTGCTTGGGCTGTTTGCAGTAGGTTTCGAGTGATTTTACGGAAGCACATCAGCGGGGTGTTGTGGAAGAATCGGCCGGGTATTCGTACGGCTACCCTTTTCCAAGTTCTACGATGGCATCGTTCGCGGGTTTGGTGCCGTCCCATGGGAACAGCCAAGGTGGGTAGATGTGTTGTTGGTTTGCGGGTCTGTGAGCCCAAGTCCTCTTGACCGTATCTTCACCCTGGCTTTCAGACAACAGACCCGAGCTATACGAAGAGGTTCGACTCCACAGGACGTCTAGGGAACGCGAGAAGTGAGTGCAATCTTTCGCCGCTTTGGCTGATGCGATCCACTGACGAGAAAAAACGGCGATAGTGACGTGCGGGAGCCAACATGATCGTGCACCTAAGGCCGAGTCTGCTTACGTGCTTTACGCTAGAAATTGCGGTGTTGCGAAACTTCTCGTCAACAACTGCGGGACCAACGTTCGCCACAAACGGGAAATCGCGAGTGATTGTAACGTGTCTAACTAGCATAACAGCACTAGTATTCTTTTGCAAGCTCAGGGCTGTAAGCGTAGTTCTTGACAAGAGTAAGTTTAGTATACATGGCTTGCACGTGACGTCAGTCCGCCCTTCTCTCTGGTAGCAAGAAGCATCTCATTAAGGCAGCGGAAGCACGCGCCCTTTCCCCCATTGTGTCTGGCCAAGTGACGTCAGTGCAAGCTGTGTTAAAGGCCAACGACCCTCGAGATTCTGCTAGGCAGTAGATCCTGCTTACCATGGGGGAGGAGGAAACAGGCAACGGTGGACAGGGTAGAAGGAGAAAGGAGGAAGCGAGGGAAAGGGGAAATTGCGAATTGGTCGTCGGCCTTTAACGCAACCAGATTACTGAAAGGACAGTGAGTGTGCAGGCGAGCTTGTGATAGTTACTCATGATGTTTAAAGCCCAAGACCGTGGTGAAACAAAAATAGGACACTTTGAAGTCAAAGAAAAAGGCACAGGAGAATACGTCTCAAATCAATTGATGTCTCAAGTTGAGATGTCTTCTCCTGGACTTTTTTCTTCGACTTCGTAGTTTCCTATCTTTTTTTCCTCACCACAGTCTCGGGTTTTAAACATCATGACCAACTAGATTACCTCAGTTGTGGAACTCTCAAGGAAGGGGTACTCCCCCCACTTCCTTCAGTACGCCTCTTGTCGTTAAGTGCCATCTAGATTTTCATTTCAAAACTGTGTGTTCCATAGAGTATGGTGAAACGCCATCTAGACGCTGTCTTTGGAAACATACACATTCCAGAGAATACACTGGAGTTACCATAGCAGCCGTTTCCCAGAAATGGTGGCGCATCGAACAACGGGAGGCGAGCCATAAGGGGGGAGAGGGTGGGTACTCTTTGCTCAAGCGGCATCTATGGACAGTTTCGTAACCAAGCTAATCTACTGTAAAATCCTCAGCAAGCTCCCACTAAAAATTTTGAGACAATTGTGTAAAACTGGGGGAAGGGTGCTTCCTAGGTCGACACTATGTAAAAATATGTCCTTTGTGTATTTTCTGAATGTTACGAAATTAAGGGGTAGGTGCTTATTGTAGAATGAGCAGATGCTCGATATTTTACGGTAGTAACATTGGCTATAGGGTGACCACCCGTCCCACGTCTCGCGGGACTGTCCCGCATTGAGGCCCCGTGTCCCGCGTCCCGCAAGAAATTCTCAAATCTTCAAAATGTAGCGCATTTCATACTGTAGTAAAATTCACTCTGCAACTCATGGCGCTGCCGAACAACGGGGCACGGGGAAGCGCGGAGGTCGCTGGTAATCGTGTGGATCGCAATGGTACACCATTTTCTATCCAAGCATTGTGGGAAGCAACCGTCGTTCTTGTAGGAGAACCGACGCGCATGCTCAGTAGTGCCTCTCCCCTTGGTGGCAAAATATTCTAAGAAAAATTGCTCACCAAAAGTTTCAATATAAAATATTGTAATTATTTTGAAATCGCTGTGTCACTGCAAAAGGGTTGCTGTGGATTATTGTTTTACTGAAAGCAGCCATACAAAGCAGAAAGCCTACAACTCGCAACGGTCGAAAAAGAATATATAATGTTAAAAATTTGTGTAGGACCATGTTGATAAAAGTAAGCGTTGACAGGAAACAATTACCCGAAAAAAAGATTTACTGTTTCTTATTTCCATTTGATGCATTGAGTTCTGCTACAGTCGATTTTTATATTTTCAATTTCGACACATTTAATAACACATTTGCCATAAAAGACATATCACTGGGAGTGAAAATTAATTGAGCTTAATTGCCACAATACAATTAGCAGGTGTATAAACAGCACAGGATATTAAATGTGTTAACAGAACCTGGGTTCGTGGTGCGTGTGTTATTAAATTTCCTCTACCCCCCCCCCCCTTGTGTGTCCCGCATTTCGCTAGCAGGGAGGTGGTCACCCTAGTTGGCTATGTATACACGTTTGCAAGTCCGGCTTCAGGGCGCTGCCATCTTGCTCGCTGGGGTGCGCTTGCACGTGTCCTAATCTGATTACAAAGCCTTGCTACGGCGTCATAATCGGATTATGGCCGCGCCCAAGCGCGCCCCACTGGGCAAGATGGCGGCACTCTGAGACCGCACTTGCAAACGTGTATAGGCTGTATTCACGCGCGGCTGGAGAGCAGTGCACTCTGGGTACATCGCCATCTTCGGGTTCGTTATAGCAGACGGCGGCGCCTGCGCGGGCCACACTATGGAACGAGTCTCTCTCCGATTCAGGTGATACCACGCACAAAAACCGTGTCGCTCGTGATAGTTGGCTGTCGCACGAGGATTGAGGACGCACTTGGAAAGGAAAACTGAGGGCGGCAGGCATTGCAGACTCCTGGTCTTTCCGAAACCCGAGGGTCCCAACACGAGTGCGTGAAGGCCCGGTCGGCTCTCTGTGAGGAGGCAACGCGAATGACTCGCTCGCATCGACGGGATAACCCCGACAAAGATTGCAACAAAAGAGAGTATGTCAGTATGCTCGAGGCACTTCGTCTCAAGTAGGTGTTGGCATGGTTGGCTTTTGTTTGGGTCGGTTCTGTCGAGCGCGTGTGCGTAGCCGAGATGTTTGTTGGCTGCCTACTCAGGACTGTAGGCATCAAGCTAATTTGCTGCTGTACCTCCATAATGTTGAATCAATCAAAAGAGCCGAAGGAGAGAATGTGCAATGCATTAGATTTTTCGCAGTGGCAGCTGACAGCAATGACAAGCTTCGATGTTGCTGCGAGGCAAAGAAACGTGTGCTCGTAAACGGTGATTTCTTTCTATGATGATTTTCCGCCACTTCTGCGGTAAGGAACTTCCATTCCAGTCTCGGGCATCTTGTTCGTCACAATGAAACTTTGGCCGCGAGTAGGCCTAGCCCGCTGAAGCAAATTGTTAAATCAAAATAATGTCGGACGCAAGCAAACCGTGGCAACGCTGATGCGAGACGAAGTTCCTTGAACATGCATAACTCATCGAAATCTTCATCGAGGTTTTCCACATTAATGCAATCGCGAGGCATTCGCATTGCCTCCTCACGGAGATTGACCGAGCCTTTTCACGCTTCTGTGTGGACTACCAGGGTTTGCCAAAACCGGGGGTCTGCAATGTCTGCTGTCCTCAATTTTCTTTTTTGAGTGCGACACCTTTTTCATGCATGGGATCACCTGAAACGGAGGAAGATTCGCGGCGTAGTGTGGGCATGTCATTGAGTAAGGCCCGTGTGGCTGTGCGTCTGCCGTCGTCTGCTATCACGGACAGAAAGATTGCGGTTGCGCTTGAATACACCCTACAATAGCTGTACAATACAGCTCAGGCTTGTGCCCACTCATTAGTCACGAATAGCACTCCACACTGTTGCTCTAAACTATGTTAAAGATGATAAAATTCAGTACAACGCGCTCTGGTCCCTGCTCATCCAGGTACGACAACATGGCAGATCTGTACGCTGTCATCAACACCCTGCAATGCCTGGAGAAGGCGTACATTAAGGATTGCGTCACGCCCAAGGAGTAAGTCCCGTCATCCTGCGACTGTCTGCTGCAAACGCTAATGGCCGGCTGCTTGGCAGGTACACGGCCGCATGCTCCAAGCTTCTGGTCCAGTACAAGTCTGCCTTCAAACAGATTCAGAGTGACGAGTTCTCCTCTGTGGAAGCCTTCATGAAGAAGTTCCGGGTATGTGCGCACCCTTATTTTGCTCGATGGCACCGATCAAAATGAGGGTGATAGTTTGGGACTTCACCCGAGAGCTTCATTATAAGAGCAGGCACATGCGCAGTAATAATAATAATAATAATAATGATGATTTATTTTCATTTCCCATTACTTTTAATAATGGACCAAGAAAAAAAACAAAGCCGCGATAGACGATATGATGAGCTTTGGCCCCAGTGGCGTTCTGAACGGCGGGAGCAGCACATGACACACGCCAAGAACTGCAGGTTCAAATCGCAGGAATAAGCTTCGCGCACACGCCCCGATTAGCACCGACATCCTGATTCCCAAATGGGGTGCAGGCTGGTGTGGCTGATTCCCCCACTTAGAAGTGAGTGTGTCGTGTTTTTTTTTCTTCTTTTTTTTTTCTTCTTTCTGCACGTTTGAACACATTTTTCTCGCTCAACAAAAACATGATTTTTTTTAAAGAATAACAATGATTTACGGAGTAATGCATGGATGAAAAAAAATTCTGACGACTCTTGCCGGTACTGTCGATCACAAAATGCTTACTGATGACGCCACCGGTAGTGCGCCTTCAACAGACTGCGTCGCCACTGGACGTTGAGCTGTTTCGGCCTGATCGAGATAAAATATGATTTGCTAATACAGGGTGTCTAGCAACTGGGAATTGTCAGGGAAATTTTAATTACCGGGAAAAATCGGAGAATTGTCAGGGATATTGTCAAAAAGCGAGCCCAGTCAGGAAAAATGACCCTGAAACGCCATCGAGTGCCCTGAGCAAAAACTCGAAGACTTAGGGGCCAAAAAATAGGCAATAAATTTTGCGGAGCGTGGGCTCTGCTCACCTGATGTAGAGTGTGCTACTTGATGCAAAGGAAACACCCGACAAATCCAGTCCAAGTCTTGGATTGCGGGCGCGACACTATGCCAGATCCAGTTAGAGCTACTAGGTTAAGTAACAAATGGAAAAGCCGTAGACCCCAATCCAATCCAAGCCTTAAGCCAAAAGTATCCAAAAGTGTGCATCTGGCGGCCATGCTACCATTCGGTTATTGAAGTGTGTGGTTGAGCGACGTGTTTTCATCGCGTTTTCGGAAATGGCCTATTCACTGACGATGTCGGCGGCAAGAAAGTGCTAGTTTAATACGGACTGGACGAACCCGAATATTTCGGACTATGCAAATTTGATTAAGCCCGTGCAAAATGATCCTCACAGTGCTCAATGCCTTTTGTGGAAATGGACTTATATATTTAACCGCCTCTACAGTGGTCAGGGAATTTCACCTGAATTTGTTAGAGAAAACCTGGAAAAGTCAGGGAATTTCAAAATAATAATTTGCTAGACATCCTGTAATACTTTGTGCCTATTACTTGTTCTCTGAATAGCTTGAACCACTAATAAGGTAATACATAAAAGGGGCAGAAGCTCAAATGTCATTAGAGGATGATTGCTTTAACTACATTGCCAAGCTGCCGCAAACAATAAGTATTTCTAAGAGGCGATCGAAGGGTGGGGGCAAGTTTTGGTTCATTGCCTCTATGCTAGCTTTGAAAGGGGGCTTCCCACTAGCTACCAGAAGAAGCATGACCACAAAATGCTGTTATTTTTGTGTAGGTCAGATTTCATTGAGCCGGTACATGCAGAGACAAAAAAATTTTCTTTTTGCTTGCGATCTGTGGCTCTCCCCTCGCAAGCATTTGTGAGGAGTTGTGTGGTCCTGGTGTCAATTATTATGGATTCTAAAATCGTTTTACCCAATAGCTCCTCAATACGCACTCAAATGTTTCCCGAGCTGCCATCATCCCTGCCCCCAAGTAAAGTTTTTTTTCTAGTTTGGTCACTGTTGTAACGACCCTGAGCCATCTATTGAGGCATAACTACTCTTAAAGGGGCACTGACACCCCAAAGGTTGTATTTATTTTTGTTGTCTAAACGATGCAAATTGTAATAATAAACATGCAAAAAAAAATTGCAATGCAAAAAAAAAAAACATTTTTCGTGCGCGCTTTCTTTTTTTGGGGCATTTTTCTCTACCTTTTTTCCCCTCCTCGCTTCCTTTTATTTGTGACTTAATCGATTATGAAATTTACAAGCTTTGTAAGCAACATTTTTATCATATTTAACAACGGCACTCGTGAAACATGGTTTTTAAAGGGGTTATGACACGCCAAAGCTAAAATATGAGATAACTATACTGCTAGGACCCATTGTATGTTCCTATAATCCTGTTAAATTTGTTTTGAAAATGGCACGATAGTTTCGGGGATAAATCTATTTATATGCGGGTCCCTCGGCGGGGCAGATCCGGGCGGAGCTGGAGGCTAGCTATGTAGCCAGCCTCCAGCACGGTGTCTCCTTGCACGCACTCACAGACTCGGCTGTCTTGGCATCTCGAGCCTCAGCTTCTTTGGTTACCTTCCACGTTTCGAGCATGCGGTCCGTGACGATAACGTCTACGGCATCGTTCGCCTTGTCAAAGTGTTCGACATTGATCGCAGCAGCGATGAGAGTGATTGCTGTCAAGAGATGTTGGAAGCTGTTCATTTTGACGGCGACCCGCTGGCGACCATCTCAAGCGACGACGAGTTACGGACAAACTCGCCGTGGTCACCGTCGTCCGGTAGTATCTTGCAGGCGCATGAAGGGTGGGAGGTCAACGGGCCGGGGGCGAGAGCGAGAATAGCTTTCGGGTTACCGAGTTGCGTGAGCGGTTTTGATCGTACTGCGGCGAGGAGAGCTTGGGCGATCATGGGGGCGCCTAGAATGAGAGAGCGTTCATGGTCACATGGTTTATGGACACCATGGTGTGACTAACTTGGGCAGTGTTGCCTGGTCCCCAGATGAAAATGATAAAAATTCGTAAATAGAATGTTGCAATTACCAGAGCTCTAAAAATTGCGTAACTTGGTGTATATATTAAGTAGCTTATCAGCATTCCATTTCAAGAATATTCTATCCGTTTAATTTTTGTGTCATAACCCCTTTAACGCTGTTGCGAATGCACCACGGCTGTTCTTTTTGCAATGCCGAAAATCCGAGTCTGGAGTGATGTCGCCTCCTGGCTGTTTATCCTCCCTCGGAAAACATGGCGGCTCTTGACACACGTAGCACCGAGGATGATTGGTGAGCCAGGGACCTCTCAGACTTTGAAAAAGAAATTGTCAAACGGATAAAACATCACGGCTTGATGCCTGTGTACCGTAGTTTCGGTTGTGACTTTGCCAGGGCAACCTTTCACGCGGAACAGGCGCAACGTGGCCCGTCACGTCGCTCACAAAAGGGTTGATTGGGGGACGCGGGCGAACACGACACTTCGGGGCATTTTTGGCTTTTGGAAATTGTTTATTTACTTCACAAATACTGAGTTCCCAAGTTTCAAGTTTTGAGAGGTAATGTCCAGGCATCGTTTTCCATCGTTTCAGATTATAAAAGAAAATATGACTTTGACCTGTCAGTGCCCCTTTAATTCTGTGCCTAGTAATAACGACCGTCACTCGTTACGTATCATAAAGTCACCCCTTACGGACCATGAAGCCCAACCATGAGTGTGACTCACATTTTGGTTTTGACACGCTCTCTGGCAGAGGGCAAAGCCAACCGTGTTGCTCCATTTACCTTGGGCAGTTTGCTCGTTTGTTTTGCTGTTTGACAGAAAGAGAGCGCTCTATTTAACCAAGAAAAAACGAAGCAGTCGCTTGCGAGCCTTCGCGCTAAAATGATGTGGCTTTGGCGCGGAGGTCCACTTTAGACGACAAAGAGATACAAAGCATTCTTTTAGAGCTCAGCTCTTAGGCGCCCGTTTCCGGCTTGAGCGGCGTCGCCATCGCCTGGCGTAACCGCGCGGTGCATTTTGGGAAACGTCCCATAATGCACCGTGGTGACGCGCGCGTTGCATTATGGGACGTTTCCCATAATGCACCGCGTGGGAGAGAAGAAAAAGGGGGAGGAGCAGATGAAGATGGGAGGAGGAGAGGGTACGGATGAGGAGGAGGGGCATACCGTCCCATCCGTACCCTCCCCTCCTCCTCCTCTAAGAGCTGTGCTCTAATTCGGCATTACGGGGAGTTGTAAACGTCTTTCATTTTTTTTAAAGGGATTAATGCAGTCATGGGCACATTACTGCTAAAATGTAAAAGTGTCACAGTTACTCAGCCAAAAAAGGTAACCCTGTTACAGTTAGTTACAAATTGAAAGAGTAACTTGTTACAGTTACTTCGCTAAAAAAACGAAGTTACTTCGTCCTTACTTTACAAAAAAACATTAGAAAACATTCAAAAGGAACCTTCCTTAATATGGCGTTAAATTATAATAAATAAAAATATATACACAAATCAGATTCTTGTCTAAAGGCGGAACCCTACGTTTCAAAACCTGCTCGGTCTCTTCTTCAGGGGCCGAGCAGTGAAACAAAGAACTTTCAGGAGAGAATCCGTCGGCATAAGAACGACGTTTGCAAGTTCGACCATGAACGCAGCACCGTAGCTGAGCACTGCGGCGTCAAGGACCGCAGGATTGACTTTGCCAACATCAGCATCCTTGCCGTTGAGACCAATCCCAGACGTAGACTTTTCATTGAATCCTGGCACATCCTAACGAGGCTAGAAAACATAAATAGATCCCTCGGCACGCTGCCGATCGTCTACGTGAACGGACTTTGCCACCTCAGCGATGCAAAACGAGACACTTCCGTAGAAGAAGAAGAAAGCTGAATACTGCTCCTCAACGGCCATAGCCGCAGTCAGCCCCTGAAGAAGAGACCGAGCAGGTCTTGAAACGTAGGGTTCCGCCTTTAAACAAGGATTTGGTCGGTGTATATATTTTTATTTTTATTTAGTATTGTTGCTCCCCAATCAGAGAGACTTCTCTCGAAGGTTCACTCTTTCATGCCTTTAAATTGGCATAGATTTCTAATAAGACATTGTGTTGTTTGTGGTAGTGAATCTGATTATTTTTAGAAACTAAGATTTTCTTAATCAGTATTAACAGGTTCGGTTCTTCCTATTTCATTTTTTAGCATGAATAACTCCTTGAACAAGATAGTTTAAGGCAGTATCTGAGAGAATCCACAACATGATAGAAATTTAGAGTCTCTTCTTTGGCAAAATTACAGACGACTTTAGTTTTGCAAACTTTTAACATAGCACATACCTGGTCTATGAAGGGCTTAAAAATAAGTGTGACCACCATGAGGTATACACAAACACAACACACAGCCAGATCTCATGTATATACAATCATGTTGCCAATTTACAATCGGTCAATTCTAATTTCGGATTTCTTTGATAAGGCGAAATGGAATGGAAGCAATAAAAATCTTGCAAATGTGAATTCAATAATAATATAAGTCATACCTTGCAATCAACTTTGTAGATGTTTTCTTATGCCACTCCAATCCACTCGTCGGTCGAATTGTTTTCTACTGCGTGCGCACAATCTTTCTAAAACACGAACCTTCCCTTGAAAACTCGGAGAACAATGTTGCGTCAAACTTTCTCTGTCAAAATAAACACCGATTGAGGTACAAATGACCACTGCGTCTGCTGCTCCATCTCACCACTTGAAATAGAAGAAACCACCCGGAAAGCCAAGGACATGAATATCTATAAATCAACTGATGCCAAGTGCCCCTGGTCCCGGCTAAGGGCGGTCTTTCAATTTCAAGAAAACACACAAACAAGCAGAACGACGCGGACGTTTCGAGCGAATACCCTTTCTGAAGTGACGTGGCCCGGGAAGGGACAAGAAGTGGGTGACGGGAGGCAAGGCCGGTATTTTGGTTGTAAGAAGAAGGAAGGGAGAGAAAATGGGTCTGAAGTCGAGAATTCGCAAGAGTGCATCTGGGAGTTGGTTGATTCAAATTAGAGGGAAAGGAAACGTATGCTTGGCGGCAAGAAGACGAGGTTTGGAAAATCGGTTGTTCCGTAAACCTGCGGGCGTTTGGGGCGACAATCACCAAAAACTGTCCTCTACAAAAAGCACTCCCTCTCTCCGCCAGGAGAAGAAAAGAAAAACTCTTTAGCGATGCCGTGCATTGTTACATCTGCGTGCGCTGTGGGCGATGTGCCATATACGGCTGGTACAAACACAAACGTCCCATTCTCCCAGTTGGCGGGACTAGCTTGACCAAGCAGGGTCATCCAAAATTTAGTTTCTTTATATTTTTAGTTTTTTCCCTCCTGCTCCAGACATTTTCTGCAGCAGATTTTGCTGTGCCCTTCCTGTACCAGGGCTTGGGACTCTCTCACGAGTTACGAAACGATTTGGTGGTCGTGTTTGCAATATTTTTGCACATGAATCTGGGAATTAAGGAACTGTAACGACGTTACTTTTTACAGTTACTTTAAAGAAATAGTAACACTGTTAAAGTTACAAGTTTTTTTCACTAAGCAGTAATGAGTTACAGCCACAAGTTACTGAAAAAAGCAACTAGTTACCGGTAACACATTACTAGTAACTAGTTACTGCCCAAGACTGGATAAATGCCCAGGCATATGTGACGACGAATTCCTCGGCCTTTCCTATTTTTAGGAATCGGCAATAGTTTGATGGGCAGTGACAGGAGTGATGAAAATAATGTAAATCCTGCAAGCATTCCATCAACTTTGGTGTCTACACGTCACTGGGACTCACACCAGAAGTCCTGATTTAGATCAAGATATGGCACCTGGAAGTCGAGGATCTGTTTTTGTCTTATTATAATGCAAATTGCCCGTTTAAAATAAAATTTTGCTGCATGTTCCTTGAAGAAAAAAAATTAGTAGGCAAGGGGTTAAAGTACACAAATGGAATTCATTTCACTTACGTTTTAAGTCTGTTCACCAATTTTCTGCACGCAAAAGCGGACTTGAATAGTTGATGCGAGGACGGAATTATGGCAGCCATTTTCCTCTCTCGGTGTCGACTATTTTGTGCTGTAGACTCGAGGCTGGCGTGGCTTCCACAGCGGTCTAGCTCTGTAAAAGCTACTTGTGCGAATGCATCACTTCGTTAGGCGTCTCCTTCGTTCAACAGTATGTGCGAATGAGACGCAACACGAAGCCACAAGCTCTCGCAGCAGTGCCGAGGTTCCGCGCTGCGGAAGCGATGCTAGCTTTGGCAATGTAGCGAAAAATAGTAGATGTGGCATTTTTTTATGGGTACCTTGTTCCCACAAAAGCGGTCATGTGACCAAAAAATACCTTTCGCGGGTGAGTCAACTGCCGGGAGAAATACCCGCATTGATCCGCAAACCGGCCCTGGCGGAAGAAACATGCAATATTTGTTGGTTGTATTGCTTGAAATCATTTTATGAAATGTAAAATAAACTACTTTGGTTTCCCAAAGTTCAAAATCTTTGTGTAGAAGCCGGGCAACACTGTTCTTAAGTCAAACTTCATCCAACTTTGCAAGAAGTTCAAAGGTTTGTCAAACCGATGTTCGTCGACAGCTTGCAACATCCCTAATTAGTACTATTTACAAATACTCTGGGCCTTTGTATTGCCTCACTGCAACAATGCCAAGGGCAGGACAGGTTCCTTTGGCTATCCCTAAATAGAGATGCATGTTCCCGAGTTATCAAGGTCAGTGGGATTATTCTGGTAAAACGAAATTCAGTCCGTTTTCTACCTCAGCTGGACTGTCCCGCAGCCATGGAGCGTATTCGCGAGGATCGGCCAATCACCATCAAGGACGACAAGGGCAACACCAGCAAGTGCATAGCCGACATCGTCTCGGTATGTGCCGTCGTCCGCTTTTGTCTTTCCCTCCTCTGCCTGCCGTGACCTGACTGAGCAGACGCCCTCTCCCTCTGCAGCTCTTCATCACCATCATTGACAAGCTACGACTGGAGATCAAGTCCATGGACGAGGTGAGGACTGCTCTTCCACTTGCCTCTCCCGAGTTGCACCGTCGTGGGAGCTGTGGGTGGACTCCGATTCGCCGTATGATGGACCACGGCGGACCCCACGAGCTATTTCGGGCAATCCAGCACTGTGAACATATCACATGACTGCGCTTCCAGCGCGTCACTGCGCTCCTCTCGAAGGTCACACGACATTTGCAGGGCACTAGATTGCCTTTGATGGCTCGCAGCGTCCACACTGTGCTCCCTTGTAAGCTGAAACGGAGCATGGCTTGCCTTCAACGATTGCATTTTCCCCCAGAGCAATTCAATGTGTGTATGGAACATTAACGTTGGTGGGTTTGTTAAAGCCTTCTCTCGGAAACCAAAAGTGGGGTTATCTCTTCCCAATGAGTTGTCTGCGCAGCCGTAAGGCATCTCGCGAGTGGCCTGCCTTTGTCCTGAAAGGTAATCATTCGTGAGAAAAATAGGTCATCCAGCTCTTGTTTTCAAAGCAGCACTGCTCTCAAGCTGTTGGGATAAAGGTACACCTGGAGCCACAACAGATAAAAGAAATAAAAGTTGATGTTCTCGGGTCCATAATACTCTTCTGGGACGTCATGTTCTTGCTAAAAAACAACTGCGAATTTCCTCGTTCTTTTCAGTGCATAAAAATATGAAACACAAAATATTATCTTGTGTCAGAAGCATAAACTAAAACACAAGTGGTGTAATAGGGTTACCATCTATTGGCATTTTTTTAACACAAACTTTATAACGGAGACAGGCAAATCTCTGGCTTTGTGCACTTTAGCCCTTGCCGTGAACTCTCATGTCATGGGGACGGATACTGCAGATCGCAGACTCTCGTGTCGCGGTGCTATAAACATGCAACAACCACCCGCTACAAACTCACTTGTCACAAATACTGGTACCAAAGATTGTGTGGTTTATGCAATTCCCATCGGACATTACGTAGTGTCCGGCAATGTTTCAGAATTTTTTTGCTATGGATATTCGGCCAAAAAAACAGGATGGGCGATTTCTTGGGGGAAGGGCGTCCGATACGGGATTGTTCGGTGTGCAGATATATTTCCTCGCTAAATTTAGCGGGGATGTTGCGATGTCACGTTTGTGACACTGACGGCACACGGCATTGTGGCTTCATATGACACCGCAATGATTTACCCACTAAGACACCATGCCTTAAAGGGATACTACAACGAAATTTCGGCGCTCATTTTTTGGTCTATATGTGTTCAAAGGAGCAGTATCACATCGAACAAACCAATATCTTGTTAAAAAAGTCTCGTAAAGGAATTTTAAAACGAATTAAACGATTAGCAAAGACCACCTGGTGGATGTCGCTAACGCCTCGTTTGTAATGCCCGTCTAGGAACCTTGACAGCTAGTGACAGTGAGTGTCTCGCCTCCGGCCACAACGAAAGAAGATGGGAAGGAGGAACTCCCCTCTTCCCGAGAATGCCTTTTGTTTGTCGCAGAAGTCGCTATTGTCCCCCTACAAGATTATAGAAGATTAACCCGTCACTCAAAATTCGTACAAAAGCAGCCGCTTCGGTGGCTGTAACGACTAGGCCATCCTCTCGACGTCAGCCTCGCCGTAGCTTTGCTCAGTCCCGAGACGACCTACGTCACGATTGCGTTGGATGTCACGTGGTCTCCGCTGGGCCTTCTCCGAGCGCTTGCCAGAGTGGGACGTTTATAACGAAAAATACAGCCACCAGGCTCGAAATACAAACGTGTGATTGTCATTTACAGATATTGTGGATCACATTCAACCTATTTTTGAACACGACGGGAATATTTCAAATTTCGCTGAAGTATCCCTTTAAAACTGTGATGTAAATTGAGCAATTACATTGACATCACGTGACATTGCGATGTTATGTGGTCAGTCTGACACGAGTAAGGAGGGCCTGTGGAAAGGTTCCCATATAAGGCAACGGCTTTGAAACTATCCTACGTCAGAAGAGCCTACGTGGAGAGTCGGAAGAATGTGCGTGAGATTCGTGAGCTCCACGAGGACCCTTGGTTTGAGCCCTCGCATTTTGTGCGCAGTTGCAACCCGACCTGCGAGAGTTGAGCGAGACCATGAACCGGCTCAGCCTCATCCCCGCAGACTTCGAGGGCAAGGCCAAGGTGGAAGAATGGTGAGTGCCTTTCGCTACATGCTTAAAACGCACCCTCGAGTGACACGCAGTTAGCGTTCCACATTGCCCGTGCGTCGAGAGAGGCAATTGAGGACGTCGTAGGAGCCGCCCGCATGTCATATCGACCGCCGTCATGGTCCTGGCAGTTGGTTGTAGAGGTTCCGGCAGGAAGCTTGAGCGAGTGTCGCTGTCGTCGCTGCTTCCCAACTTTGTGCTGCCAAAGCTTCCGTCGACTAGCGAGCTGGAAAGTCACCTGCAGCAGTACGGGCATCTGCCTGGCACTTCTGCGCCGTAATTGGGTAGAGATTGGGAGGCTGCATTCGAGGACGCGGTAAACAGACTACCGAAAAATGCCGATTCATGCCCGCTTTTAATTGGGAGATAATCATGGAGAACGGGGGGTGGGGGAGGGGGGGGTGCTTGCTAGGTTTGAGAGCAACGTTGCAGCAGGTGCATTCGGTCGGGCGGATCCTTCCTTGTTACACCACTGATTTAAGAATGGCCTTCATTTACCTAGCTATTCATCGTGCCAACGTGTAAAAACAAAATGTCCATTAGTGATGTACCGAATCTGCCGAACTTCAGATTCGGCAAAGTTCGGCAAATGCCGAACTTTTGAAGGAAAGTTCGGCAAAGATTCGGCAAAAATTCGGCAAATGTCTGCGCACGCGCGAGAACGCGACGGAGCCATGGATTGCAAATGGACGCCGTGCAGTTGTGCAATTACCATCGTGCAGTGTAGTACAACCAGCAGTTACGGCGCAGTGTCGAGTAGGCAACACGGTAACTGTGCGTTTGTGAGCGAATGTGGTTCTCTTCGATATTTTCTGCCTCAAGAATAGAAGATCGACCAGTAATTTACGCAGTTCACTGCGCAAGTGACAAATGATGCTGTGCATTCTGAAACATTGAAACATTGGCCGACAATTACTTTAAAGCACTCGTCGCAATTATAACAATTCTGTTTTCGGCTCAAGAGTAGTGTGTTTCAAAACAAAATAATATTGCTTTTTCAATTAGTGTTATTTCGCGATTTTCATGTATCTGCATAAAAGTAAACACAGAACTATAATGCTCGACGTTGCACATCCGACATTCCTAACTCTCCCCATCTTCCGAAACGTTTGTGTGTGTCCTAACACCAGAAACTGGCATTTTAAAGGTTAAAAACGAGACGTTGCGAATATGGGACGCACACTTTCATGCAAACGTCAAGTGACTCAAATCGAAAAACATGCATATTTACAATAATATTCTCTCTTCTGGTGAAAGCTCAGCAACCGTTGCATTCGTTTTCGCTCACAAAACGGTGACTCCCAGAGAAAGCAAGAACGCAGCGTTATTGCCTCCATTTTAATAATGTACACACATAGCAGGCTTGCGCAGATGATGCCTCAAAACCGAAACTCTCTTAGCGTGATTCGTGACTGCGCCACTGCGCGACGCTCGCTTCTACCCAGCCTCGTCGTTGCGCCACTTCTGCAAGGAGTCATTAAGATTGCCAGTAAACACACAAAAACGACACCGATACATTTATCTTGTAGAATCACCTTATTTAGTAATACCTGTGCCAATATGCATTACATGTTGCATTTAAGTTAAGAGAAAAAGAACATAAAACCTTTCTTCGCAAGAGAAACTAAATATCAACGTTAAGTCTGGTAACAATGTATTTTTGTCGAATTTTTGCCGAATCTTCAGAAAAGTTTGGCAAAAGTTCGGCTTTGCCGAATCCCAAGATTCGGCACCGAACTTTCGAATCGGCAAAAGTTCGGCCCATCACTAATGTCCATGCTATCTTTGCCGAAGAAAAAGTTTTCCTCGCGGTAAATAGTTTATCGAGAAAAATTAAAAAATGGTCGATTACGCATTGTCTTGTAGTCTTTTTCGCTGAAGTCTTCGAATGACTCTTCCGAGTTCGAACTAAAGAGCAACCCATCTATCACTACCTCCTTCCTTTCGACTCTGCGCCCCTTGTCCCCATTCTGCTTCACCCGTGCCGGTTGCAGAGATAGCGACCGCCCACAGCGACTGGACGCTTGATGTCTCTTCCGCACAGTTTTGAACCAGTCTAAAATAAGGAAGTGGGCGGTTGATATGTAGTTTGACAAGATTTTACATTTTTCAGAAGTAGACGGTGAGCCATTACTGTGTGACATGGGCACACTTTTATCTTTTACGGTAGTCAGGGACGTGTTCTACCCACTATGCCTCCATCGGAGGGGGGTGTAGTCTACATCAGGGGTGTGACATCTGCGCCAATTGCGCCATTTTGATACAAACCCAAATTTTTGCGCCTAGTTGCACCAAAAATGCGAAATTGGTCGAAATTGCGCCACACTGCGCCAAAGTAACTCAAAAACTAAAAAAAAAAATGTTTGCGGCGGCGCTAGATTTAGCGGGAAACGAGAGCTTGGTTGGCAACATTCAATCTCATCGTAGTAAAGTACACGGCACGGGTTCAGGGTGACGCAAGCAACCGCCGGATTCAAAGATTTCAGCTGTAGTACCCTTCTCTACCTATGATACGTGGTCTTTTCCCGATTTTCCTACTATTTTCCGCTGTCATTTGTGACTGCATGCTACCAGTGTGCTGTCACGCGGTCTCGCTGTCTGGCCACGCGAGGTATGACGCACAGGCTATCAAGAGTAGCAAGTATTTCTTTTGTTCTGAGAGTAAACCTTTTCTTAAAAGTGCTATTGAGCGCCTCCATTGTCAGGGTGTCTAGCGACCGGGAAAACCGGGAATTGTCAAGAAAATTTTAATTACCGAGAATAGTCGGGGATGTTGTCAAAAAGCGAGCCCGGTCAGGGAAAATGAGCAAGAAACGCCATTGAGTGCCCTGAGCAAAGACTTGAGGACTTGGGGGCAGAAAATTAGGCAATAAATTCTGCTTAAAGCGGAGTGCGGGTTTGCTCACTCAATGTAATGTGTTACCCGATGCAAAGGGAACAGCCGAAAAATCCAGTCTAAGCCTTGGATTGGGTTGGATTGAGGACGCGACACAAAGCTAGATCCAATTAGTGCTACTAAATTTAGTAACAAGTGGAAAAGCCGCAGACCCCAATCTAATCCAAGCCTTAAGCCGAAAGTATCCGAAAGTGCATCTGGCGGCCATACCAGCCATACTGCCATTCGGTTATTGACGTGTGTGGTTCAGCGTCGTGTTTTCATCATGTTTCCGGAAGTGGCCTCTCCACTGACGATGTCGGCGGCAAGAAAGTGCTCGTCTAATCTGGCCTGGACGAACCCGAATTTTTCGGAATATGCAAGTTGGATTTAAGCCCGTGCAAAATGATCCTTACAGTGCTCAATGCCTCGTGTTGTAATCGTCTTATATATTTAACTGCCTCTACAGTGGTCAGGGAATTTCACCCGAAATTGTCAGGGAAAATCTGGAAAAGTCGGGGAATTTCAAAATAATATTTTGCTGATACCCCGATTGCGTAATTGTTCATTCGTGTCCATAATCTTCTCGTCAAAATGGACAGCACCGTCGCCGCGAGTACTTTCGGTTATCCCACATGTGCTTCCAGTGCGGGAACAATCGAACGAATCGGTCACACACCCGTACTTTGCACGCATGTGCTGCTCATAGTTTTTCTACCAATTCACTATTTACCTCGGGACTCACTTTTGTGGCGAGTTTTTTTCTATCTGCACACGCTCTCTACGAGCGTCCGATGGATGTCTGGTTGTAGTAAACCGTGCTTCCCTGTTCATGCTCTCGAATCACCGCTTTAAAAAGTTTTGCACTACAATTGCGCTTTGGCACCAGTTCGTATAAGCTTGAGGTACCTGGTGCCTACCTAACTTTGCAGCAAGCCTGTGCTTCTTATCCTCATTTATGCGCATTGGACTCGGGTTTGCCTTTTTTTTTTTTTGTTCTTTTATATTTTACCTCGGCGCGTATCGGCGCTGATGACTTATTGGATCCAGGGTGGAAAAAATAATGTATAAAGAAGAAAAATCAGATTTATGTGATTTAAATCAGATTTTTTTATGATTTCAGTTGCTGATAAGCTGCTCTAACATTTTCTGCTCCTACTCTGCTCCAAGCTGTAGACTTTTCTTCTCCGAAGTCGCTCCAAGATGCGTAAACTGCTGCTCCAAAACGAGAATTTCGTGCTCCTAAGCTGCTCCAAAATCCAGATTTTTCTGCTCCAAAAGTTTCTCCAAAACCTACTTCACCTGTCTCATCCCTGCTACATGCTAACGCCGCCGTTTCATTCGTGGAAACCACAAACAGTCCACCAGCAGTTGGATTTGAGTTGGACTTGTTTTGCTTTGGCCATTTTCAAATAATCGCAGCTGTCTAAAATGCAGCGAGGTGAGTGGTAACGTTGAATCACAAAACCGCAAAGAAGCTGTTTGCGACTTTCCAACGAGTGATGTGAATTACTCTCGCAGGTTGCAGACAATGTCTTCAATGGCTGCATCGGACGAGCTGAACGAGAGCCAGGTCCGCCAGCTGATTTTCGACCTGGAGTCTTCCTACAACGCCTTCAATCGTGTCCTTCACAATTCCACATGATGGGAAAGCCGTCGCTTGAGTGTCGTTCTATTCTTACCAGGGGGCATATAAATAAAGTTCTCAAGACTTGTCCGTCATCTGCTTGGCCTCGAATTGAGAGTGCATTGACTCCGAGATGGGATAAGTGTGATAACTGGTCTAGAAAGAAGAGGCACTCCGCACTGTATATTAAGTTCTTTGGACAATATTTGTGCGCCGGTCTCTCTAGGTTTTCCTCGCCTTTCTAGTCTAGCTAAACCCACAAGCTCCACATTTTTCTGAGGCAGGTCGACATACTCTAAAATGTAATGCTTTTGAGATTTGGTACTTCACCGTAGGTACAGTGTTCTAAAGATTCTGAAAAGCAGCATAGGCATGCTAACATTGGTAAGCAGATTTCTCGCCAAGATTCCAAATCTTGTAATACATTGGATCTTTTTTCATGTAACAGGTGTCCCAAATAACTTGCACCAAACTTTAAAAAAAAAAAAAAAAAAAAAACAGCATTTTACGTGCTTTGAAGCAACTATACCAACCTATCATTGACGCGCTGTCCGACACAGGCTTTGCGGCAGCAGGTACTCTCGCTTATCTTCGGGGCCTACACCAACACGAAGAACTAACTGCCTCGAACAGCGCACCAGTGATAAGATGTGCCGGGTGTCCGTGAAAAATCCGAACCCGGCTTTTCGCACCGCAAAAATAAACTAGACATTGCGGGGAGCTCCAACTCTGTCAAAACGTAGCCCCAGCCGTTCGAGCAAGATGCCAAAATCTCAATACTTACCATTACCTGAATAAAATGTTAGAGGTAAAAAACTGTTTTCGTTTGTGAGAGGACGCCGTCCCTTGAGAAGCAGCAGACGTAGTGCCTCTGTTTGCGACTGCATCTCAGTTGGCGCCGCAATCGACCAAGGGTTTTGGGATTAGTTTCGGTTTCGGTCTGGCGGATTGCGGCACAGACCCGCCATGCCATTTCTCGGTTTGGGTACAATTCCAGGTTGTTATTGAACCATTTTTTCAACTCTGGTTAGGCTCACTAAGTTGTTTATTTGTATTATGCTTTTGTTTATCGTGGATAAAGATGTTTTGTTGCTTCACCAGCTGGCTCTGCACTTTTGTTGTTGTGACGTGAGCCTTCACGGTATTAAGATAAATAAGCCGTACACTTGACGGGAAGGTGTGAGTTCGTTCCGTAAACTGTTGTCGGGTGAGTTCTAGGTAGGGCACTAAGGCTCTAGTTCGGTTGGAACCAGGGCTGCCAGGGCTTCGACTTGGCCTCCTAGGCTCCAAGTGCAGAGGCCAAGCCTGGTCACGTACTCTCCGAATGCGGCAGCTCGCATCTCGTCCGTGATGAGGGCGAATGCTGCCTTGATGCGCTGCTTTAAAGCGTCGAGTCTGGATATGCGGCCCTAGCTTACACCTGGGACTTTACAAACCCCTCCAAACGAAAAAGTCGCATATCATGAGGTCTGGGGATTGGGGCGGCCACGGCATGTTCGGCGATCCCCGCCCCTCAAGCGTCTTGGGAAGATATTGTCCAGCCATGTGCCTTACTCGTCGACCAGTGGGGTGGCACACCATCCTTCATAAAAATGCACACGTTCCGCTGCGTGTGCAGTGCTTCCAACCCGTAAAGGAACTCATCCTGCATCATCTTCAGGTAGGTGCTTCCAGTTTCGTTATCCTGTAACCTCCCTGCTGAATTTCGTTTTTTTTACATTACGGGTGGATCATAGCTGAACAATGTTTATTGTTCAGCAGGCTCCACCCATAATGTATAGGGTGCACAGTAATGTTACAGTGATAATATATAGCAAGAACTATGGTTGCATCGAACAAAAATGGCAGCCGCTACCGATATATCGAACTGCCAAGAGCGCCGTTTTGCTCTGCAAGCTGGCTTTCCCCCAACGCGTGCGGGCGATTGGGGGAAAGCCAGCTTGCAAAACACGCTGGCATCTTTTTTTTTTTTTTTTTTTTTTTTTCAAGCGGTTTTGTCGACCGCCCGGAAGAAAAGAAATCTTTTGCGGAGAGAGGGTGCTCCGTGCTCTCTTTCCCCGCTCCGTCCGCAAAAAAATAATTAATTTTTTCTTCCAAATTGACGTGGCCGCCCAGAGGGAAAAAAAAAAAGTCATCTTGCTTTTCTAGTTGGCTTCCCCCAACGCAGCCACCTGTTTTAGGGAAAAGCAAACTTGCAGAGCAAAACGGCGCTCTGCAGGAGAAGGTGCTCCCGTTGGACGTGCTCCGTGCTCTCGGCATAGTTCGGCGCTAATGCGCTAATATAGAAGGCAGCGGCCTCAGCATTTTGGAGTCCGTCGATAGCGTAGAAAAATATTGTTATCGCTGATGCAATGAAGAAAAAGCAGCAGAAGATGCAAGACTACTTCATTTTTTAATATTTCAGCAGAAAGTGGATTTTTGAGTCAAATTCATTAAAACTTTTATATCGAATTACTCGCTATATCGAACTGGAAGCCTTTTTGCGAGTTCGATATAAACGGGTTTCACTTACTCTGGCTTGGGTTTACGGCCAGTTGGCGCAAGCTTCCGACCATTTCGTGCTACCGAACTCGATACACTTGAAATTGGCAATTACAGTATATCTAATACCAAATAAGGGGAAATATAAAACTATAGTTTAAACATATCTTGTGGTATTTGTTGATTGTACATTCAAACTATTCGATTCGGAATTATTCGACCAAAATCACTATTCGCTTCGAATTCGATTCGGACCCAAAATCCTCTATTCGCCCATGCCTAGTAATGTATAATAGCCATCTAGCTCAGCTCATCCCCGTAGTAAGATTTTTGTTTTATATTGCAGCATTAATTTCTTTCCTGTTTGCTTGTAACATCCTGCCACATTGCCATGACCTGATGCACGTGCTTGTACGTGTTTTCCTTTGATTTGAGGCTCGGTTTTTATCTACACACCTGGAGTGCTGGAGCCGCAATGACACATTGGAAACTTTAGCAGAAAATGTGAAGTGACCTTTAACTATCGATGTGTTCATCTCTACCTGACATGTTGAAATTCAAGTGTCCAATATGCCGAGATTGAGATCGCGAGTGCCAACTGACTGAAACATATTTCACAATTCAGAAGGTAGGGGCGTAACAGTGTCAGCAAAATGAACATATATTTACAAACAAACAGCGATAGCCACGTTACTTCTGGCAACCCTCTCCTCTGAGCCTTCGTGCACAAGTTCTGGTTTCGAAAAATTGGGTTTTCTTGGGGTGTTTTTTTTTTACTTTATTAAAAATATATGTAACTTTATGTACTCTCGGTGCAAAAAAGTGTAGGGCGGTGTACTTTCGGTCGAGTCTGAATACAGATACCGGAAGTACACTGCCCTGTACACTTTCTGCACCAGCGCAGATATGGTTACAAAGCATGTGGGCAGTGAGTAATGACAGCAGATGCAGGCACAAAGTGTGCTGGTAGCAGGGGCGGACCCAGAACTCCGTTTTGGGGAGGGAGGGGGGGGGGCGGAAATTTTGTAAGGATACTATTCTCCCATTCTTTCGTGTGCACCAGGGGGTCCACCCATGTCAAATTGCCCTCCGAAGTGGGGAGGGGTCGATCGACTTTGTTTGGCGGGGGGGGCGCCCCCCTCGCCCTCCCCCCCTGCCCCCCCTTCTTGGATCCGTCCCTGGATGGTAGTCTCGGTCGTTTGCAGTTTGTGCTGAATTGAGAGGTGTTGGGCCCACCCTGGATGCTCTGAAGGTGAGAAAGACATGTACAGTCGGGAGCAAAAGTTTGCGGGGCACGGGAGCGCGTGCCGAAATGCATCGCCCTCCCCCCCTGCCCCCCCTTCTTGGATCCGTCCCTGGATGGTAGTCTCGGTCGTTTGCAGTTTGTGCTGAATTGAGAGGTGTTGGGCCCACCCTGGATGCTCTGAAGGTGAGAAAGACATGTACAGTCGGGAGCAAAAGTTTGCGGGGCACGGGAGCGCGTGCCGAAATGCAACGCCGCGCTGTCCGACGGCGCGCCGCCGCATTAAGGGGCCGCGCTTTGCGCATGCGCGCCTTTCGTGCTCGCTATCATATATGTCTCTTTCGCCCGTTTCTTTCCGACGCACTCCTGATAACAGAAATCGGCGCCAGGGGCGCAAGTTAGCGCTTCGCTGGCTGTCATGCTGCGCGTCTGCTTCAGCCGCCTCTTTTTCGTTAATCGCACCTATAATTAGTATGACTATGACTCTTTTTCGTTAATCGCACCTATAATTAGTAATGCTTTGGTGAGATCATGCACGCATTTCGGACCGGAGGCACTAAAAAACCAGTGGGAAAGACTGGTAATGGCAGGATATGGGGAAGTGTACATCAAAAGGCAGATTGCCCTACAGTGCAGGGAGAAAAAGGGGAAGACGCAAGAAATCAGGAATAGGTACGCTGTGGTTCCGTATTGTCACGAGGTGTCCCACAATCTTAGAGCATGTGCAAAAAAATATGGCGTGGATGTCGTATTCAGCACGGATTTTAGGTTAGATAGATTGACACCTTTTGAAACGGTTCAGAGGGGCTGTCAGAAGGCGCATAGGGAAAAGTCGGTGCCGTGTAGCGTAGGCGTGGTGTATGCATGAGATTCCTTTGGCGTGTGGTTTTAAGTATGTGGGCCAAACCTCTCGGTGTTTGAACGATCGTTTAACAGAACACAAAAGGAATAAGCATCTGGAGGAATGTAGAAACTGCACAACGGATTGGTCTGGAACGGATGTAGTTGTTAAGGAAAGCCACGATGTTAAAAGGGCGGTAAGAGAAACAATTAGGATTAGATCGTTGGGAAATTGCATTAGTCAACCTTCCATGCAAATAGGGAACCGCTGCAAGCAATTTTTACAGTTTTAAGAGTTTTTTTTTTTTTTTGTAGTGTTTGGTGTGTATTGTTTGTGGGGGTTATTTTTGAGGTGACCTGTTTTGAGTGGGTTGTTGGTGTGGGCTGTTGTCCTGTTTAATGTGGGGACACAAAAGCGTTGATTGAAGTCTTTGTGTGCCATATCTTCTGCTAGAACATTTTCACTTGGAAATGTTGGGAGTGTCCGCTTCTTTTGTGATAGAGTGGAACTTGTAAAGTCACGGTGCAGAGGACAAGTCGTTTGTGATTGGTAATGACGACGAGAACGAACTATATAAGAGGAGGTTGTTGAAATAAACTTGTAGCTGAGTTTGAGACCTGTCTGTTTTTCTGTTACTTTTGCTCTTCTAAAAAAAACCCCAGTCTCAGGGTAAACGACGAAATAATTATAGGTGCTCCGTCACTCAGTGCGGCTGCTGAGTCAGCAGAAGAGGACGCGATGCATGACAGTCAGCGAAACGGGAACTTGCGCCCCTGGCGCCGACTCCGGTAATCAGGAGTAAGTCGGACAGAAACGAGCGAAAGGGAGACGACTGCCTGCACGAAGGACGCGCATGCGCAAATCGCGGCTTTCTAATGCGGCGGCGCGCCGCTGCACGGCGCAGCGATGCATTTCGGCACGCGCTCCCGTGCCCCGCAAACTTTTGCTCCCGACTGTACGGTCACTGAAAAAGTGAAAAGGTTGGCGCATGTCTTTCTAACCTTCAACCTCCAGCACGCGCTCAGGGGCGGATGCAGGAATTTCCTGAGGGGGGGGGGGGGTCAGGTGTTGGTCAGCGTACCATTTGATTAGGAACCCCCTCCCCCTCTCCCTCGTTTCACGCCCTAAATTTTACACATGCAGAAATCAAGAGGGGGGTCAGGACATCCGGACCCCACCTCTAAATCCGCCCCTGCACGCGCTCCATGTCTTCCGACGTGCTTTGGCAACGTGTCACGCACAACACGCCCAAGCGTTTCCTAACGTATAACTCATTCCACTCAAAGGGACACTAACAAAGTGTTTATGCTCACCATTTTTTTAACATGATTTGTAAGAACTTAGTTAGGCTAGATAAGGCGGAATTGCTTGGGTAAGTTAGTGATTCATCTTGGGTTACTGCCAGTGGTGTCACAAGAGACGGGGGTGTCGCGGGCCGCGGCGGGCTACTACCCCGGGTGCCACTGACCCTAGAGTCACTAAATATTTAGTGGCACTACCTGACCCTAATGACGCGACTGGTTGCAGCGCACGAGACGAGGACAAAATGATAGGCATACAAAGAGACAAACAAGCGCTGTTTTTGACTCTTTCTGTGTCTTTCGTTTTGTCCTCGTCTCGTGCTAGTTTGCGGCTGGAAATTTGTTTTCTTTCGCCTGAAAACAGCCGGTCGTGAATGAACAATATGCAAAATAGCAGCGCGCTTAGCGCACTCTGGGAGCAGAAGACTGTCAACGGCTAGTTTCAGTTTCGGTTTATCCGGGTTGTGCCTTTATCGTCGCCGCACTGCATTGCTCACGTCGTAGCAGACTCTCTTCACGCAATAAGTACCCTTTTCTTCTCGTCATCAGACACAAGAATAACGAAACAATATCGATTTTGCTGGCACTGGGAGCGAGCGAAAACGCCGGATGGATATGGCACGCCGCACGCCCATCCCAGGCCCATCCGGCGTTTATCCATCCATCAGTCCACAGGACCCTGTTTCAGTGGCGCGCCTAGCGGCGAAACGTTGCACTTGCGACAACGATGGCGGTTCATTGTTTTCCGACTCTTCACGACAGCGAGTTCTTGGAGGTGAGATCGATTTCATGTTCTGAAACTTCTAGACTTCTTTTTATTCAACAAGCGGGCACCTTTCTTAGCAAGGTAAAACAGCGCTGTGTCTCAGCCTTCCTTGTTTCTTCAGTCAGGTTTTTTTTGCGCTGCCTTACCTTGATGATCCGGTGGCATATCTAGGGTCAGCGGCACCCGGTGCGGTGGGCCGCGTCGTTCTTGGAGCATGGGCAAACATTCGGGTGATGGTAGCCCAACACGAACGATATCCCAACTTCAGCGCATGTCTTTGATGAACACTGACGGTATATAATTAGCGTCAGATTATGTAGCCGCTTGTAGTTATTGCAAGTTGAAGGGAATGAATGGGTTAACGTAGCGGCTTGTGCGAGTTGGTTGCTCATTGTTGCGGTTTGTTTGAATTTTGCTTTATTTTTCGTGTGAAAGGAGTGAGTGTTTGCAATAGTGCGCTGTGGTGTGTGTAACAAAGAACGAATGGGGAGGAGGAGAAATTCCGTAAAGCGATGGAGAGGACGGAGTTTGTCATACGGGAAAAACGGCGACGATGTCCCCTCCGAAAAATAGAGGGAAACGTAAAGAAGAGCAGAGAAAGAAAACAGGAGATGGGGAAGGAGGAAGGCGGAAAGAGGAAAGCCGGCGGTCAATAATAATAATCACTTGGCGCTACACGCAAACACACGTGCTGTTCTGGAATTGGCTAAAAGTCCAGAGTCCTTTAAAAAACATAGAAAAAGGACCTGAATATGTCTGCGGCGGGCTCGAGAGCCCCGTGGAAAAATAATGTATCAGTTTCCTCCAGTGAAAGACGGAAGTCCTGAAGCTGCTGGGAGAATCTCTGCCTTTGAATCAGGCACGCATCCAGGGGGAACATGAGGCCCGCCCCATGAAATCTTCCATTTTGCTGGGGCCTCTCCCCCTCCCCCTCATACAGTATTTTGTCATGGACGGGCCTCCTCCGAATCAAAATCCTGGCTACCTGCCTGCTTTGAATGATGTATTTAGGACATTCCCAGAGCATGTGGCTGGCGTCTTCTGAGACCTTGCAAGCGTCGCGTAAAGGCGACTTCCTTTTGCCCCCTCGATGCAATACTTTTCCGGTTTTTGCACTTCCAGTGCAGAGGCGAAGTAGGACTGTAGCTTATCTTGCACAGTTTCATCCAATAAACGCAGCCACAAGGGGAACGGCCAGACCGATGATTTTCAATACTGACGAGGCAGGTGGGTTGTTGATGCCCGCCACCAAGCTATAGAAGAGCTTGCAGGAGGGGCATGACGAGACTTTGCCAGCTTGAGAAAGACTGAAGTGTAAGCGCAGTCTCTGGAGGAGTTCTCTGTTTCTTCTGACTAGAAGATCTTTCTGATGACGCCTCACGGTAAGGGGCTTGTCTGGTGACTGTTTCTCTTTGGTTTCTCGGAGAAGGTGGTTGAACATTCATTGCCTCAGCAGCGGGATTTACCTGAAATCGTGGGAGTACACGGTTTATTGTCTGTTTTTTTAGGGGCAGCATTCTTCCACGACGCTTGGCCGGGTTGATTGGTGATGCAAAGTTTACGACGACTGTGGTGGCCTCAGCGGGGAGTCTTCTCTTGTTTTGTTAAGCGTAGTGACAGCTGTTTTTGCGGTGGCGTGGTTCACTCCATTTTGTTGTCAGTAGCCGTTGATCTTCCTCACGACTTTGATTTTTGGGCAATGTGGCGATGTCGCGTGATGTTTTTCTCCATAATTCACACATTTGGATGGGGCGTTGGGTGAGCATTCTTCGGTATCATGGGCGTTGGAGCAGCGAAGACGTGCCTTTTGGTGTGCACACGGAGGGGCTAGGTGGCCAAGTTTCCCGCACGAGTGGCATTGGATGTCGGACGCAGCCCGCAGTGACTTGACTTGGCAGCTAACTATCGACGAAAGTGAGGCGTATTGTTTGGGGATCACCCAAGCGCCTCAGTTGAGCAAGCTTAATTGTGCTCTTAAGTTGTGCCCTGAGCTCTTTCAGTGATGTCCTTCGATACGTCCTTTATGACACCCACGGCATGAGTTTTGGACCTTGGTTCATACGCGTACATCGGTACACCTAGTAAAGATTCACGCTTCAACAGCTGCGCTGTAGTTTGCAAGTTCTGGGTGTCAGTAGCAATGACGTTTTGCGCCTTATTTGGCCCGATTTGCAGGAATCTTGACGGGAGCAATGTTTTCTAACTCCGCGGTCAGGCGAATACCACTAAAGCTCGTGACTTGCTTTGTGGGGTCTTTCGGAGTGAAGACCACTACGTTGCCCAGAACTGGAGGGAACGTGGTGGTACGTGCCATTATCTTGGGCGCAAGGTTGAGCATTCTTTTCCTGCACAGTTTAGAGTCCCGCATATCGAACGTGATCTCCGAGGCGTCTGAGGTAGACTTTGTGTAGTAGTGCGATAAGAGTGGTAGTGCGTTCGTTGGGTCCTTCACT
The DNA here is from genome assembly GCA_013358835.2 of Ixodes persulcatus. Lineage (NCBI taxonomy): Eukaryota > Metazoa > Arthropoda > Arachnida > Ixodida > Ixodidae > Ixodes > Ixodes persulcatus. The sequence continues at coordinate 72,512 of JABSTQ010011270.1, forward strand.
TCGGTGAGGTCCTCATCACGCTCTAGCATGTTGATGTCGTCCTGAGTTTCTTCTGGAGGGCACTTTAAACCGGACAAAGAGGCTGTCTCCTCAGGATACGACAGGGAAGCATTGGTTATCGTGGGGTTGGTTGCATTTATTGTCCTTTGTTTTGAGAGGTCATCGCAGCTGGATACCTGGTTCTCCCTTGCCGGGAGAACTAATGTTCCCAGTAGCAACTTTCAGATGCAATTGAGCAAAAAACAGTTTTTTGATAGAATAATGCAAAATATTGCTAACCTGCGAAAAAGTACTGCTCGCATTCCGAGCACTTCGTCGTCCTCCAAGGTATCAGCATCAAGGATTAATTCAATTACAGGGTGTCACAAAAATAAATTTACATGCTAAAATGGCTTGCAAAAATCAAAGACTTGATGGATCTTGTAGCTACTTTTCTCGAAAATGTCTTTAACTGGTCACGTTGTTGCGCTAAAATTTCAAGTCGAAACCCCGAGTAAAAAGAAAATAATAAAATAATAACTGATTTTCTCAACGGCGGAGCGGCAGCTGTCGGGGAGACACCGAACGACGGCCATGTTTCTTTGCCTTATCCAGAAATGGCACTTCGGATTCACTGGACGCGCCGAGCAAAAAAGCGTGCTTTTATCCGAGTTCTTGGTTCCCTGGGATGTTCAAGTTGTTTGAGTTCTCAGTTAAGTTTCACAGTGCAGAAAGTGTCACGCCATAAATATGAATAAATAAAACCGCCAAATGCTGCTCCAGAAATGACGTACCTTCGTCTGCGACGGTTCTTGTTTCGTGCATCGTCTGCTTTTGCAGTTTGACGTTTGAATGAGACACGACAGGCAGCCAGGACTGTGCCCGAAAAAACAGCGATTTGGGGGCTCTGAAAAGAGCCATTGAAATCCAAACTGTGGTGTTCATAGTTGCGATCAAATGCCTCATTCACACACACATACACTCGCAAGAAAAAAAAGAAAACAGTTTGACGTACCCGCCGCAAACTTTGATCCATCTTTCTGCAGCAGTAGCTGTTTTAGAGCAATAACCTACAACAAATATGCCATCTTGTTTGCGCGTTTGGGATCGCCTTATTTTTTGGTCATTTACTTCAAATCTTTTATGGGGGAAAGGCGAGCGTGTGGGGCGTGCTGACCTACATTCCCAGCATTCTCATTGATGCTAGGACAATTTAGCAATAGGTCTATTACTATACCTGGCGTCATCCATTTTGTGCTGCGTTGTCAAAGCTAACATAGCTTCCACAGTGCATGATTGCTGCACTGTGGATGCTATGCTAGGCTCTACAATGCAGCAGGAAATAGTTGATGCCTTGTATAGGGTGGCTCAAGTCACCAGGCTCAATCTAAAATGGACCGTAAAAATCGACGCCTGCACGTAACCATCTAAACTTTTCGTCAAAGGTGTAATTCACAGGTCGGTTTTTTCTTGTAAAATTACAAAGCGTAGCTCTCTTTCTGTAAAAAATAAGGCCAAGAAACTTGCCAGGGTCTACGGCGGGCAGCAACGCAGATGACGCGTCCAGTAGCGGGGTGTGTTTGGCGTTCGTATTGATAGATGGCGCTACCTCCTTATCGCGACGGCTCGCAACCACCGTGGTTTATTAAAATGAATATAATCTTTCTGAAATGTACCTTCGGTTAAAAAATAAATGCGAGCAATAAAAACAAAACTTTAAGTAAAAAAACGCGTCTGCATAACGGCAGCGCTTTTGCTGCCAACGGATTTCGTCTGTGCGTCGTCTGCTTTCTTTCGCTGGTCGGCTGCACCTTCAGACGCTGCTCCCGACGCCATCTATCAATACGAACGCCAAACACACCCCGCTAGTGGACTGGGTCGTCTGGGTCGCCGCCCGCCGTAGACCCTGGCAAGTTTCTTGGCCCTATTTTTTACTAAAAGAGAACTACGCTTTGTAATTTTACAAGAAAAAACCGACCTGTGAAATACACCTTTGACGAAAAGTTTAGATTGCTACGTGCAGGCGTCGATTTTTACGGTCCATTTTAGATCGAGCCTGGTGACTTGAGCCACCCTATATATCTGCAACGATTAGGTCTCATAAATATTGGGCACTCAACCATCAAAGTATATGTCGCTTCATTGTAAACTACTTCCTTGTACCGTGGAAAGGGTTTAGCAGCGCTCAAAACATTTGCAAGGAGGAGGAACCAACAGCTGGCAAACCTAATTTTACAGCGGACGTTGCATTAAAAATCGCCATGGCTGACAATGTTACACCGGAGGTTATGTATTTGTCTAGTTTCCAGTGAGTTCAATACTTCGTTTCAGCTTAGGTCCAGACGCAGCCGAGGCTACAAGTGCTAGCATATGGTGCTGAACAGTGCTTGCACTGCACGAGTGCGCTTGTCGGCAGGGACGCTGAAAGCCCGGAGCTCGCACTTGCAGCATCGGCTGCGTCTGGAATTAAGCCGAAACGAAGTATAGACCTGCCTTTTTTGTGTGTTTGCAGCTTTCCTTCAGCTTGGCAAGAAATATTTCTCAACCACCGGTTCTGAACTCATTCCAAGAGTGGAGGGGGGTTGATGACCACACACATTAACATACCACAGCTCAGATAACGTGGATAAAAGCTCGTGCTGCAGAACCCGGAAATCTGGGGTTTAATCCCCCCTCCCGCCAGTTTTGATCTGGATGAGTGTCGTACCGGCGTGCGGTTGTAAGTCTCCACTGTGCGACGCACGTTAAAGACCCCAGGCTAGGGGTCCTACTGCACTGGCAGAATTTCTATTTACGGCGAAGACGACAGACTCCCATTGGAGATCACTAACCTCGCGCTGTCTAAACTTGCAGCACGATTACAGTTTCGGGAGCCTCGTGGAAAACGGCTTGGCTTCTGTGAGACGGAGTTTGGCGGGTGTCTTGGAGCTTGACCCCATCCCACAGTTCCTATGGAACCGAACCAGTCTTCAGGTCACGGTAAGTTCATCGTTTCCACCTCTTTAATAAATGTAGAGGGTGATTTCGGATAAGATTGACCAAAGGGTTGCTGGTCAACATTTTAAAATAAACTGATGTTTTTATATGTTATTGTCTAGTATCTGGTGTAAACGCAGTGATGGAAGTGCTGCGCCATTTGCGCCAAACTGCGCCATGAAGGGAAGTCAGCTACACCTTGTGCCAAAATGCCTTTTTTGCAGAGGATTGCGCCACACCTGCGCCGAGATAGGCTTAAAGCAAGAAATATATATATTTTATTATTGGTCGACTATTATTTAGAGAAGTAGAAGGAAAGAAAAACTGTAAAATATGAATTTCACAGCGTCTCTACTTACCGTATAGTTTGTTCCGTCTTAGGTCAGAGTACAGCTGAAGGCTCGAACACATAAAACCACAAACACACACGCTAAAAGTGCAAGTCACGGGACATTCGCCACATTTGATTGGTTTAGCCGATGAGAGAACGCTTACAAAAAGATGACGAATGTCTGGATGTCGCGCTTTGATGCTGCAAATCAACTGGCCAGAGCTGCTGATACTGGGCATGAACCGCTCGGCCAGTTGATGCACTGGCTGGTTCATCGCTGACATCGACTAAATTTCCAGACAATGTCGTCGATGTCAGGAACTAGGAGTCTCCGAGAAACCTTTTGCAAAATTGTAGGATTGCCGATTGCGGCTGCTGGTACAAAAAAGAACCAAGATCTAGGTATTCCTGATAAAATCACTTGATTCTCATGTCTGCCGCATGCCTTCGTTTAGCGGCTGCAGAGTACCATGGCACTTGCACAGCTTGCGTTAACCCTCAATGCTTCTCACCAGCGTGTGCGCGTCGAGCTTCACCGCTTTGCACCGGAGTGCTAGGAGCAGCGGCTGACCCGGGGGAGCGCCTGGCTTAGCGTGATAGGCAGGTAAATTATGCTCAGGATTATTACAGGCCGACCTTCTTTATCCTAATTGTTAATTTATCTCTAATTTTAAAAAAAGACAGGTAAAGAGAGAAGGCAGATATATACAACACGAGTCTGTATATATTTGAATAAATACGTTAATCACGGTAGTTTCCGTGCAGCTGTCTATCGAAAGAGCAGCGAACTTTGACGTAACTCTGGTTCTTGCACCGATAAAGAGCAGTGTCACCTTTAAAGCACAAGTGTAGCCTTTTATACTATTTTTGGGTGGTTGTTTTTGCAGTTTATAATATTAGAGTATCGAGTTTGGTAGGCTCATTAAATTTATGTGACGCATTTCTATTGGTAGTCGTGTTAGCGGATATGCTGGTTCTTGCTGGTATTAAATATATATATATATATATATTTACAGGCTAAACAAACTACCGAGTGTAAAATAAAGAGGAGAGAGAGGATTTATCTCAATGCACTATGATTCACATTTCAACTATTTTTTAATATCCATTGTAAATTAAACCTCTGACTAGGGCCTTATTTAAGAAGACTGTGTTCCTTTTACTCCCTGTCTATTCTTATCACGAACGGCGAATAGGTAATATGCTCGAGTATTAAATAGGAACCCTCAATCACTATCACAAATGAACTCATTTAGAGATACAATCATTGTTTCATTCTCAAGTGATGTCCTAACAGATGTTGGCATCTGCTCCAAAAGCATCAGTGGCTGCTCCAAACCAATATTTTGCCTGCTACAGAACCTGCTACGAAAGGTCAAATACCGCTTCCATCACTGTAAACGAATCTACACTTAGTTTTGACCAGAAAAATAATTTGTGGACAGGAAAAATCGTAAGGTATGAAGAGGTGGGCAGTTGCATTAACGCACACTGATGGAGGGGGCACGTTTGAAAGTGAATAACTAAAACGATAAAATTAGCAGAATTCTAGTACTTTTTAGAAACAAACTATGGGTACAGCTTGCTTGTAATATATAATAATTATATTTATTAATATTATATTTCGTTTTTTTAAAAATTGCCAAACATGCCTGCTCGAACGACAAATGGCGAAATTCGGAGGCCTGTATCTCATGAAATAACTTAATCATTATCATATACTTTTCCGATAGTATTCTACTTTGTATGGCTATGATTTGAAAAATATATAAGGTATCTGAGTTATACGATAGTCAGTATATATTTAGGCAAACATCAGAAAAAATTCAAACAACGAAAATTTGATGCAAATGAAAAAAAAACACCTCCGATTTTTCTTAAAGTTTGGTACCCTGTCATACTCTATTTCGGCATTTATTTCTATTAAAAACATGTTGCATTATTTGATTGAGAAAAAAGACACAACTCCCGAAAGAAGGGTCCTTTTTCAAAGCCCACACTTAACAGTGCCGTCTACGAGAAGTGACTCTGAGTTCCAGTTTCAGGAAGCTAACGCACATCTTTCATATATTTTATTCAGATGAGGTCACTGGCTACTAGAGCAATCGGTCACACAATAAAAGTGAGGAGAAACTATATACAGCATTTTACATTCAGCGTTAGCGTGCAATTAGAGACTAGTGATTCGCGAAAAAGATGATGCAGTGTGAAGTTTTACATTTCAGTATATTTTATATTTAGAATAAAAGAAATAATTTTACTCCCACACTCAAAAATAAAGTTATAATATTAAAATTGTTTAGGTTAGCTATGTATTTCCGGGGACAAACTATTTCAGGTTAGGGGTGCCACCGCACCGGATTGTAAGAGCTTCGACACTCTCGGTGTACGAATGGATGGTGGTAAGCTGAGATATTTTATCCTGCGCGAGGATAACGTTTCGTGATTCTCATATGGTGATCAGATAGAGAATATAAGCTATCATCAAGTAAAACAGTAGGTTAAATACCCCACGAAGAAAACTGGGATGAATGAGATGCCCCTGCATTCAAAATGAGCAGTCCTTGGGGAATCGAATTCGGCACTTTACGCTAAGGCTTTCCTCGATGTATCCATTTAATAATCGTATCCATTATAGTCGTATCTGGTTTCTTCTAACCAGATACGACTGTCCGTGCTACATTTATGCCACAGGTTCCTTCTGTTGATGACACTTGCACAGCTGCCACGTGTGCCGAGACTGAAGGCCAGAAAAGGCGCGCACCGTCAGCCAGTCTTCTTTTTTTTGTTGACGATACCGAGCAACCTTATTTTAGTCCAGATACACAAGATGCACCCAGTTTCTCGGATAGAACGCTCACCATCGTCCTGGCCGTCTGAATTCCGTTTTTTGAACGTTTTCTCAGGTTGTTCAGCGTGGCCGGGTGCTTCACGAGTCCGCCAACTCCATCGCATGCATTTTCCCATGTCCAGATGCAGGAAATAACCACTGCCCTTGTGGGCAATCGTTCTGTGCAAACTGGTGAAGCTGGTAGCGATTCTTAAAATGACTGGCAGCCCCGTCACTTACGTACGTCACGTGCGAGTATACCGCAACGTTGTCTTCAACCCACTCTCACTTTTTCTAGAGCCGAGCACGTGTGAGCGGCGTCGTCACACAGGTCCTCACTGATGATAGCAAAGCTGTTTGTAGATTTTGTTGTCGTCACTACACATGCAAATATGCTAACTTTTTTTTCCAGTGGTATGCTTGAACTTTGTCAGAAAGCACGATGGTCCAGTTTTCAGCAAAGTCCAAAATCAAAGACAATGCTCCCGCCGTTGCATGCACTGCTTTTCATCTTAGATCGCTTTATCTTAAGTTTGTCGGATATGGTTTTGAAATATCCAACTCTCAACCGTTACTCGAACGACTTTTAGGAAAGTCTCTGGATTCAACATTTTTTTCATAAGGTCGCCGGACTCATGTTGTGAGCACAATCTCTTCATCCTCTGGGATATGAAGTTCCTTGAGTGTAAGAGGCTGGCATTTTGGACAGTGATCACAGTCTCCTTAAAGACACAGACTTGATAGTGACGCGCAGAAATGCTGAGTTCAATTCACCAGTGTTGAATGTTGAGCCTGTAGCATTCTCTACAGCAGCAATACAAAGGTAATAGGGAGTTTTAGCGAGTCGTTTTTCAAGCACGGTTCCGAAATCACGAACGGTACAGCTGGTCCGTTCCGTGAAACCGTATGTGAAATTTGACATACTTTAGCGAATCGTGAAAGTTGCGCGACCGTGTAAACGATGATGAGGATAGTGCTTAACGGTGGCGCCATCTTCTAGTGAACATGTGAAACATTCTGCAACGTGTAAATCCGTGGTGGACACCGTGGCGGCTCTTGTTTCCGGCGTACGACTGATGTAAACAAGACGGCCGATGTAACATTTGCCGGTCGGAATTTCAAGAACTGCGAAGCTAGATGGAGTAAAAAGTATCTAAACGACCGTAAAGGTATGTGGTGTGTCTCCGTCATCCGGAACTTAAACGATCGTTCACTTGTGTGCCGTCGAACCAAATCATTTCGTCTGCTCGTGGTCGCCTCGGCAGCTAGTCTGCCCGCAGATCGTAAAAATTTACTAGCATGCATAGTTTACAGCATTCACGATCGCTTACCATTGTGAGCAGTCCTCGAAATGATTTGGTTCAACCTCTCAAATGAAGCAGACTAACAGGACGGCAAATCTCCTCCCGCTGTCCTAAGCCTAACGCTCGGCTTGGTCGGCGAAGGCAGTCGCCGAACCGACCGCCATCTTTTTTTTTACCCGAGTCGTGAACGGTGCTGGCTGGGTTGCGGTGACGACTCCAGCGGCCGGAATGGGAGAAACGAACGAGAAGAGCCTCCCAACGTCCCGAACGACTCGCGCGCGCATGCGCAGTGGCGTCGTTGATGCGTTGGAGAGCGAACCGTTCGTGTGGAAACGACCTGCTAAAACTCACTAATAATTGGCACAGCACAAACAAATGCCCACTTCCTGGTGTGGATTACATTTGACGTATCTAGGGCTCAAGGAATAAAATTTCGTTAGCCCAACGCCGGAATCGAGATGCTTGTCTTTGTATATACGAAATGCCTCTTGGATTGAGCGTGTCAGGAAGCGCTTTGGTACAAACGTTTTCTTCCCGTCGAGCATGACAGAGATCACGTCCTCCTGGTTGGGACCTTGGCGTGAACATTGTAGCTCGTCTTTCGTGAAGTACTCTAGGGCAGCTGACACATTATCAGGGCTCACCTTGCACCTCGTGAAAGGATCCGGCTCGTATCACAGACTATGCTTTTCCTTACCTAGAGCGTAAATACTGTCGCCATGTTAACCTTTTCTAGGTTAACATAGCGACAGTGTATGCGCACTATTGTGTTTAGGCGGAGCTAGAGTATTTAGGGGTTTATTGAGAATACCTCGCATCGCCTTGCAAAGGCATTATTGCGAGGGAGGGGTACAAATACATTTGAGCAAAAGTACAAAAGTACAACAAGTACAAAAAACGCAAGGCCGAACATGAGACAATAATATCAGTTGTTTTTATGTTTATGAAGCATCACTTAACACATGCTGCTGTCTGTCAGTGCACCTCTTAGTGCCTGATATTATTGCCCGTGACACCAGCGAGTGGGATGGCAACAAGCACGACTGCTTGGAAAACAGGTATCAACGGCCATATTTCGCTGGTTGAAGCGAACCCCCTCATCCTTGACAGCATAGGGAAATGCAAAAAAAGATTGAATCGGCTGTTTTGCCAGAACTAGCAATGAGTGCCGTCTGCTACTTCTATTAACTATTGCGCCATAATCGTGATTTTCGCGAGGAAATGATTGTTGCTATCCACAGAACACCATCATGCAGAAAGACGCCACAGGGCCCTCTTTTATTTCACGGAGATCCCAAAGCCGAATTTGAAGTTCCTTCATGGTTTGCACCAGTGCAGTGATGTCAAAGATTGAGCTGTCCTGCAACTTGAGTTTCCCTCAATCCTCGAAATAATCCCGACCCGAAATGCTGTGTTCGCCCGCATCCGGCAACCAAACGATCTCCTCCGTGCCTGCACCTGCCGCCAATTGTTGTGAGCAGACGACACTTCACTTTCGAGTTTGAAAACCTTTTAGGACCATTTCAACGATCTCAAATTGTTAGAAACGATGTAAGGTCGAACAGTATGTGCAGTGGACTTTTGTAAGCGACGTGAGGGACCACGTCGCGCCCGTTCTGCGTGAAAGGCTGCCCCAAGTTGAGTCACAACCGAAGTTATCGTAAACAGACACCAAGCGCAGTTGTTTTCACCATTTGACAATTTCCTTTTTGGAAGTCAGAGGTAGTCGGGCACCTAAAAAAGATAACTTTGTCCGATTGTTTGACTCACCGATTATCCTCAGTGCTACATGTGCTGAGCGCCACCATGTTTTTTGAGCGAGGTTAAAAAGTGCCTGGCGAGAGTCTGAAGAGCATGTTAAGCTTCTCTTAACCTCCTCTCTCACTCAATGCACTTTGCCGCTAGGGGCGCTCGTATCTTGCTGCTCCCCATGGGCCATTGGAGCCATCAACACCATGCAGGCCCAGCTGGCCGTGCTGGCTACGTGGAGCCGCGGGGCGAGATCGTTGTTTGTTTAGACGAAAATGTATAAAAGAGCATGGGCTTGGGGGTTACACGGGGGATATTTAAGTAAGGATGAATATTAGTTGTATACTGCTCTCAAGGCACTATACTTTGTTTATCCTAATCAAAGCCATTGGCCAATTAGAAGACGTTATATCTAACAGTCTCCAGAAATATTGTTTTTGTTGCACTATTTAAATAATGAGGCATTCAGCCCCCAAAAAGTATTCGGATCCATATTTTCACTTTTCAAGACTAGGACTTTTTGTGACAAAAAAGAATATTCTGAGAAGACAGGAATACTTTTCAAAGCAAGAAGACAAAAAGTGTAGTTTAAAAATAATAATAAAAAAGTGTATAGAATTTTTTTCTAGGATTTTCACTTTTCAATATTGGGGACTCCCTTTAATGGTGCCAGTCGCATTTGAGTGTTTCCATGAATCGAATTTCAAAGTGCAGCAAAATATTGAACTGTACAGCTGCAGCAGAACTGCGGTAATGACTACTCTTTTCCAAACAAAGTGGCTATCTTGGTTTGACCTTTTGTGTATCAATAGATATGGTATTTTCTTCTAGGTGGTGGAGCCACACAGTTGGGTGAAACCAGCTGCCTACTGAAAGTCACTGAGGACATCTGGTTTGGGTGCTGTTCCTGCACCTATGTCACCAGAGATCAGCATGTAATTGTGAACCACCTGGCTGCCCATGGTGATGAACAATCCAAGTGCCAGCATCCACCCATGTCTGGCTCTAAGTCCCAAGTGCTTGGCAAGATTCAAAAGCACAAGAGTGAAAAGCCATTTAAGTGCAAGCTCTGCCCCCGAGAGTTTGCTTATAATTCCCTTCTGACCTCTCACAATCAAACACACACTGGTGAAAAGCCGTTTAAGTGCATGCTATGCCCCAAAGCCTTTTCTCGAAATTCCAGTCTGAAAAGCCATAATCAAACTCACACTAGTGAAAAATTGTTTAAGTGCAAGCTTTGCCCCAAAGCCTTTACTCAGAGTAAAAATCTGATCTACCACAATCGAACACACACAGGTGAAAAGCCATTTAAGTGCAAGCTTTGCCCCGAAGAGTTTGCTTGTAATTTCCTTCTGACCTACCATAATCGTTTGCACACTGGTGAAAAGCCATTTAAGTGCATGAAATGCCCCAAAGCCTTTGCTCTAAGTTCCCATCTGCGAAGCCATAATCGAACACACACTGGCGAAAAGCCATTTAAGTGCAAGCAGTGCCCCCAAGCCTTTGCCCAAAATTGTCATCTGCAAGCCCATAATCGAATGCACACTGGTGAAAAGCCATTTAAGTGCATGAAATGCCCCAAAGCCTTTGCTCTAAATTCCCATCTGCAAAGCCATAATCGAACGCACACTGGTGAAAAGCCATTTAAGTGCAAGCAGTGCCCCCAAGCCTTTGCTTACAATTGTCATTTACAAACCCATAACCGAAGGCACTATGGTGAAAAGCCATATAAGTGTAAGCAGTGCCACCAAGCCTTTGCTGATAATTCGTGTCTGAGGATTCATAATCGAACTCACACTGGTGAAAAGCCATTCAAGTGCAAGCAGTGCTCCAAAGCCTTTGCTCAAAGTAGCCACCTGGTCCGTCACAATCGAACGCACACAGGTGAAAAGCCATTTAAGTGCAAGCAGTGTCCCAAAGCCTTTGCTCAAAATTACTATCTCAGACGCCATTATCAAACACACTCTGGTGAAAAACCATTTAAGTGTAAGCAGTGCCCCCGAGCCTTTGCTCGAAATTCCCTTCTACAAAGCCATAATTATTTGCACACTGGTGAAAAGCCATTTAAGTGCACGCAGGGCCCCCTAGCCTTTGCTGAAAATTTCTCTGCAACGCCATAATCGAATGCACACAGGTGAAAAGCCATTTAAGTGCAAGCAGTGCCCCCGAGGCTTTTCTGATATTACCAGTATGACCCGTCATCAAAAACTGTTCAAGAGAATTGAGGGTTGTTAACTTTTTTTCATTGTGCGGAAATTTAGTATATTGATGTATTTCTCAGTGGTGATTTCAAATATGCAATTAGTTTTCAGATAGCCTTTATAGATCCTGAGTTATCAATAAATTTGTAATTTTCATTAGGCCCTTGTTATGGGTTTTAGCAGTTAATTTCTTCTGAATATATCAGAATTTTTGTAGAACTGCATTAACTATGACATGCTTTATGTAGTGATGCTATTTTCATACAATAATTTTAATTAATTCGTCCCACAGTCTTAATTAGTCACTATTGACCCGTATGGAGAACCTAATAAAAATTTTATGTTTATTGATAACTCAGAATTTACTAAAGCTATCTGAAAACTAGTTGCATATTTGAAATCACTACTGAGAAATAGACCAGTATAGCGAATTTCAGCAGCGATAAATGAAAAATAAAAAAGAGACCTTCGTCCCCCCTTTAAAACCTTACAAGTGCAAACAATTCCCCAAAAGCTTTGCTCAGTATAGGAGTTCATCCGCCAGAACCAAATGCATGTGCAGAATGCCTTGCGGTTCATCCGTAAGTTGAGCCTGGCCCGTGTGTGATCATTTCACTCAAGGAAAACTGACTTTTCATTGAAAGTATGTATATACCTGTGTGGAAGATAGGTCAAAGGCCCTTGTTCAGATTTAATAGTGAAACTCGCCACACTGAAGCTCTTATGCATATTAAAAGAGCTGTGTCACTATTTCACTGCTTTGCTTAAATAAATTACAAGGTGGTGTCTCAACCTTTTTGAAGTAAAGAAGAAAAAACCGCTTTTGCCTACATTTCTTAGTTTTTATTTAAAAAAAATTAAAGATGTTTACTACTCCTTGTAACCCCGAATTAGAGCGCAGCTCTTGAAGAGGAGGAGGAGGATACAGAGAGGAGGGTATGCCCCTCCTCCTCCTACTCCCCTCCTCCGCTCCTCATCAACACTTAGAAGAGGCATGTGATTCTTGATGTCATCCTACTTGCTCTTGGCTCTGTCGAAGACTGCTCGGCGTTTTTGATTTCCTCAGGATTAGTCTTAAACGTGCTCCCCCTAGATGGCAAAGCAAAACAGCGAGTGCATTCCCATAATGTGACGTTTCCCCTAAGCGGCAGTGACATTTCCCGTAATGGGACGTTTCTCATGATGCGACAGTGTTGTTTCCCATAATGCAATGTGCTGCTTCACGAGTGACGTCACAATGTTTCCTATAATGTGACGTTTTCCATAATGCAATGCGCGGCTTTATGAGTGATGTCACAACGTTTCCCATAATGTGGTGTTTCCCCTAATGCGGCAGTGATGTTTTTCATGATGTGACATTTCCATAATGTGGCATGACGGTTCCCATAATCCAACGCGCGGCTTCACGAGTGACGTCACGATGTTTCCCATAATGTGACATTTACCATAATGCGACAGTGATGTTTCCTATAACGAAACGCACATTGCATTATGGGAAACGTCACTGTCGCGTTGTATTACGGGACGCCGCTCAAGCCCGAAACGGGCACCTAAGAGCTGTACTCTAAAATTAACAAAGATTGAGGTTTTTTGGCACCTCTCAACTCCTTACCTCTCAACTCCTTGCGAGTCACGCGCACTGTGATGTGAAAGGGGGACGCGTGGGGTTCCGGTGAAGCTCTCTCTCTAGAGCCTTCATTGAGCAGTGAGAACTGATTCGCCTGCGACCACGTGCTTGCGCAGCGCGATCAACATGGTGAAAGGAGCGTTTGGGTCCTGCCATTCCCATCCGTCTCTGCCCCCGTCCCTCTCTGGTTTCTGGCAGCTGTTCGCGGTAGCAGGTAGAGCTAATGGTTTTGTTGACCTTGGATAGATGGCGCTACTAAAACTCCGTATAATAAAAGCTTTGTCGATAACACCAGGTTTTCGACGCATTTATATTTATGTTGGAATGACAAGATCTTTAGAAAAATTACCTTTATTGAGCGTATATTTACACAACTTTCTATCTTTCTACAAGTCCCCCATTGATGTCACGCCACATGGTTCTCATGGCCGCCGCTCGCGGCTGCAGGTCGGAAAATATTCTCATTTTTGCCTCGCGGTTTCGCAGCGGAATCGCAACATTTCGAAGGAAGGAGATGTGTTTTCTGTCCTTTGTAACAAGATAAACAATGCCAAAAGTAGATGCAAATTCTTTCAACGTTAAAATCGTTGCACTGCTCTCTTAAGCCTCACAAATTCTAGCAGTGTTCCAGGCCATTTTCTTAACGGTCTTGCCTCACCGGGCACATGCTTACACATGAGGTTACCAAACCCTAAGGGCATTTGCGTAAAGCCAGCAGCAGGTAGGCCTTTCAAATGCCAGCAATATCCGAGAAGCTTCAATCATAATTCCAGCTTGGTTGGCCACACAGCCAGACTGTTTGGCATTGCTCTCCAGCCCTTTGTCCGAATGCCATCATTTGTCATCACACAAATGTATTGGGGAGTAGGAAAAGATTCTTCTAGTGACTGGTTCAATCAATAGGAGACATCTTTTTTTTTTCAGAGCAGCTACTTTGTGTTCTGCACCTGAATGCACATTGGGTCATGATTTAGCTGTTGTTCCAAACTCCCATGAACTATTGTTTATATTGAACAGTCCAAAAATCCCCTAGAAAATCGCATGCCATAGTATAGGAGTGTTGTTTTTCTGTATTGAACTCCCATGGCGGGAACACTCAATATAGCGAACTAAGCACGGCCGCCCGTCGCTTCTCCCGCAGTCAGATTGCGCCCGCGGCGAGCACATAGCTTGCGTTGCGGGGCTGGCAGACCGCCAAGCCAGCATACGTGCACAAGTAGAGTGCCTTCGTGTTCGTGCGTAGGGTGCCTTTAAACATGAAGGCACCCTACGCACAGAAATGCGCAACAAAAAAATTATTGTAAAAAAAAAAAAAATAGGCGGATGGCAAAAGCAAAAAAAAGGGCACGCGTGCGCAGGGAGGGCAGGGAGTGCTTGCTGTTGGAACGGCAGCGTGCGCTTTTTCCCCTAACACCGCTGCCGCTGCGCAAATCCTTAGCCTCAAAGTAAAATAAGTGACAAAAAAAAGTTTTTGTCAAGTCGAGTGGGCCGACAACAGCGATTGACCAATCACACTTTGAACACCTTATCTTTGTTTACCCTTTTCTTTCACCGTTTTTGCTTTGCCCGTTTTTTTTTCTTTTGTTGCCTTGCTTTTTTTGCTACCTGAATTTAGTGAGGTTTTTGCTACCTGAATTTAGTGAGGTTTCTTTTTTGTTGCTTCCTTAACTTTATTCTATGGATTGAGAGGTGTTTTTTATGCGGCTCTCTTTTTCTGTTCTTTCATTTTTTAACATTATTTTTATGTTTTGCTGCCAGCGCTGTCGTAGCCAGGCATAAATGAGGCGTAAACAATCGCAGACACCGTCGAGTAAGCGTGGCGGTGTTTGTGATCTTCACCAATTAAGCTCTACTGTGTTTAAAGGGACACTGACAGGGTATTTATGCTCGCCGACGTTTTTAGTTGTACGTGACATAGGAGAGCCCAACTACCCAGAACAGAATTTGCGGCTCGAAATTCGGTTTCTTTCCGCCCGAAAACCGCCGATCAAGAACTGGCCGGTTCGAGTCTCGCTCACTCTCTTTTCTGTGGTCACGGGCCGTTTTCTAAGGTATCGATGCGACCACCAAATTTAATCAAAGTCGTGGGTCATTGAAGGCACAAAGTCAATATAAAAATAGAAAAAAATATGAAACCCATTTTTTGTGGCTTCAAAAAAGCTGCAAATACGTTGTTTGAAAAAAAAATGGTAGCACAGACAACCGGAAGCTTTCTGTGCGTTCACTGCATGGCGTCGTTTCGCGTATCGTGGGACTAGCACTAGCGGATGGCAGCAGACGACGGGCGTTGGACCTCTACTT
Organism: Ixodes persulcatus; assembly: GCA_013358835.2. Classification (NCBI taxonomy): domain Eukaryota; kingdom Metazoa; phylum Arthropoda; class Arachnida; order Ixodida; family Ixodidae; genus Ixodes; species Ixodes persulcatus. The sequence goes on from JABSTQ010011270.1 coordinate 87,810, forward strand.
CAGAACTGTCGTTCACGGTACTGGCGAATTCTGTCTTTCTTCGAAAGAGAAATTTCGGACCAACCAAAAGAACCGATACTCATCCCGTACGACACGTCCGGCCAGCAAGCCGATTGCACGAAGACGTCGCCGAGCCGTCGTCCCTTCTCCTGGCTGAAGACATCGCTCGCTCAAACGTCAAGCACGAAGTGCGTACTTCGAGTTGAATACGCACGCGTACGGTTACTTTACGAGGTGCGAATGTGTCCTATGCGTGGTGCTGCTCGACTTCAAGCGGGGGTGCATGTATTGAAGGGAAATTGGCAGCTAACTTCCGACATACAGTCTACCCGCTGCATAACTACGCATGAGAGAGTTCCTTGAGTAGCTCACTGTAAAGACGTCTGCTTCACACGCAGAGGGCACGGGTTCGATTCCTGGTGTGGGTGTACCTTTTATTTATTATTTTTTTTTTTTGTCAAGCATTCTGCGATGTTTACATTTCTTTTTTACAATTATCACAGAAAAAAAATTGTTGTGGACGATACGTCGCTGAACTAAATGGTATGGATTCCATTTTTGACACCTGCGAACTCAGTGTATATCACTTTCCCCAAAATGCAAGGAGCATATGAATCGGGTAGCGTCCGCTTTCCGAGCTTCGCGTAATGGTTTTACAGGAATTGCAGCCAGCCATTGATCCCGACCCGTTGATCTTTCGGAAACTTGTGCACTCTGGCCACTTTCAGATGCAGGACATGTGAGGCAACTCTTCACGCAACATTTAGGGCGTGAAACGAGGGAGGGGGGGAGGGGGTTCCTAAACAAATGGTTCGCTGACCAACACCTGACCCGCCCCTCAGGAAATTCCTGCATCCGCCCCTGCTTGGGAGTATTCTTTTCGGAGCTGATCACGGGAATTCACCAAGGCACTCGGGCACTCACTACTAATTGCCAACACTTAAATGTACAAAACAACTCATCTTGAAGTACAAAACAGCGAGCGGAACAAACATAACTGCAAAGGAATACCACGGCGAACGGACGCATTTCGTCTGCTACGTGCGGAAAGAGGAGAAAAAAAAAAAAAACCCGCACGGTCGGGTGTAGCCACGTGACTTCCGCCACTCACGCTATCCTCTCCACTTTTCGGTTTCGGTTTCGCGCAGTTGCGTTTTTTGGCTTCATTAAAAAAATATGTGACTGTAGCAAAATATTAATTGGGTAGTATTCCGACACCATAATAAATCGCCTGACAAAAAAGGAAGAAAAAAATTTGGGGGGTGTCAGTGTCCCTTTAACGGCTCTTAGAGGCTCTATTTGGTAAGGTCCCGTTTGTCGCGGCCTTCGGTATTAGCAGAGACGCACGGAAATTCCAACTGGAACTTAAGTTAACATAATTTCGTATATAAAATTATTGATATATCAAACTATTTTACGATTCCCTTTGAATTCGATATATCCGGGTTCGACTGTAATGCAACTAAATGCAAAGGTGGAAGTCTAATATATTTGTAAAAATATTTTATCATTTTCTCTTGATACTACTCCGTTCTATGAGGGAGATGCAAATGTGGCAAAAGTTAATGTGTGACCAGAATTCAATCTTGCTTATTAAAAAAAAAGAAAGGCTGGCAGTTTCAACTTTTGTACTGTTGTTTCTTTCATTGGCTGCGGATTTTGGTACTGAAGTAACGGCTAAGCGCCCTAAAAAGGTTTGCAATTTCTAAAGCATGGTTACTACGGTGCATCCCCGACCAGCCGTGTTTGCGCCTCCATCAGTGGAGACGTGCCACAGTACCTTGCCGTTTCATATTGGCACCTAATATGACATTTGCACGAAGTGTACCTATGCAAAAATTTTACCCGCGTAATGAATGCCCCCCCCCCCGAAATATGTGACAATTTTTGGAGAAAAAGAAGTGTGTTCATTATGCGAGTAAATATGGTATATGAAGTAACTATTTTCAAGATTTTCATTTTGACGTCCTGTACAGTGCTAAGACCTCATTTTAGCAGTTACCTCGGTGGGAACTAAATGCCGAGCGTGTGTGCACACCAAACACTTCCTGGTACCAGTTGGTTTATCGCTAGTTGAATCCCTCGCACTGCCCAGAAGGTTTTGCTTTTCATTGGCACTGTACCCATTTTGAATACTGCGTAATGCACCTTCGGGACTGCGTCGACGAAAGTTTTGGAAAATTTTGAACTGATTAACACGCTCATACTCAAAGTGCTTCTGCCTTCTTTCCATGCACTGGCATCTTCACAGTTATGTATTTATTTGACACCTGCATTCAGACGTCACTTTCCTTTGTGTTAGGTGTTTCATTTTCCTGGCAGTTGTTTCCGTGTTGCCTGGCTGTCTGCATCAGAATATCCAAGGCGTAGGTGTCCTTGTTTGCTGGAAGATTCTCTTTACTTTGGTTTTGTGTGTAACACAGGATAGTGTTTTTTTACTTTACTGATGGCTAACATTCATACATGTTTATAAAAGAATGAAAAGGGTCGGTGAAGCTAAGTCTCGATGAATACTAGCTCGGCCATGAATCTGCTTTGTTTACAGGATCCTTTGAATCGTTGCTCAATGTGTTTATTTTTACATTGCGTAATTAAGTTACAAGTATATCTTTATCGCGGCAATATTTTTCTTTTTACTTTTGTGTCAGTTCTCGTGAATGAAATCTGCGGATGATAAATATGTAGTCAGACTTCTGTTTCATCGTTTCGCAGAAATATAGGTTGACAGTCAAGCTACCACAGTGTTGTCTTTTTTTTTTTTTTTTTATTGCATATCTTAGCTGAAGGAAATGTGCTGCAGGCAGAGTAGCTCTTTAGAAGGTTCCCACTTTGCCATCCTGCTTGATGCTGAGGTCCCACTGTAGCAGTTATGTCGCCAAGAAATTGACTACCAAGGGGAAGTCCGTAGCGTGGCACATAAGTTAAAGGGGCAGCTTCTGGTGTCGGTTTTGATCGTAGCCCAATTCCTGCCCTCCTGCAGGTTTACGTAGGAGGTGACATCATGTTTTTTGTGTGATGACATCGCACTGCATTCTCAAATGGTATGAAAAAAATTAAGAGACGGAGACTAGGGAAACAAAGCAAAAGCAAATTGTGTGTATGTTTATACAGCCGGAAGTTAGTCTGCCTCAGTGGGCATCTGGTGCCTCAGCTGTAGATGAGCAATTTAGCCAGTGCAGTACGACTGCTAGCCTGGGATCTTTCACGCAGTAGTGATATACGACTGCACGCCGGTACGATGCTCATCCAGATCGAAACGGGCAGGGGTGGGGCTCGAACCCAGGATCCCTGGGTTCTGCAGCGCGAGCTTTCGCCCCACGCGCGTCGAGCTGGGTGTGCGCTTTAGCCCACTCGGCCACCGATCCCCCCTTCTTCAAACCGATATTATTGGGCTGGTAGTCCTCAGCACGGGCATCTTTGCAATTTCATATTGTTAAACGACTGTCGCTTGTTTTAGACCAATCCTACCTAGCACTTACGTGGCCGCCATATTTTTTTGCACCAGGCACTTGTTCCTGGGTGCTGTAGTTGTGGCTCCTGGCTCTCTTCACCAAAATGTATAGATTGGATGTTGTCGTACAAGTCTCAGTGTTTCTTCTTTATTTTCTTATAGCTTAAAAAGACACTGACAGGGTATTTATGCTCGTCGAGGTTTTTATTTGAACATGACCTATGAGTAGGCTGTATACTTTCCGGTTTTAACTGAAAAACACCGGTAAACGTCCGCCGGTGTCAAAAATACAGAATCGGCTAAAACCGAAAAACACCTGTATTTTAATTTTCGAGCAAGTATTTGTTTTTTTACCGAAAAATGTCCTGTATATTCCCCACTTTTAACCGATAAACACGGGCAAACAACCGCTGGTGACGGAAATAGAAATTGTTCAAAACAAAACACCGGTTTCTAAACATTTTTTCTCTAGCAATGTTTTTTTGTTCTCTTTCACTGGAAACGTCCTACGCAAACTTCCGTCAAACAGATTATCTTACCCGAAATCAAGCACTTTTCCTGTCTTTTGTGACCTACATGGTCTTGGACTCTTGGAGGACAGTAGCTTTGTTTCACTATTCTCCATAGGTCAACGGTCCTGCTGGGCCACCGACTTTGAATGCCACTATCAGTGGCCCGAGAGGCCAGTCACAGCTGGCCAGTACTGTCCCAAGCCACGTTGAACGTTTTGGTGCCTCCCGCGCCCAGCGCAAATGTTGAATGGGCACTCTCGAAATTGCGCGTCGTCAACAGGAAGGAGCGGGCGGCAGTGTCAGACACGAGCCTAGGAATGTATACATGGATGTACTACAATAATCAGGTGTGAAAGAGATTGTGTAAAAGATGTAAATCAAATTCAAACTGTTTTTCGTCTTCAGTGGTCATTTACATTTGTAATTTTTTCCCCCAATAATCACCATATTTAGTGTCTGCACAAAAGAATTCACTAAAAAGCACCGGTATTCTAGAAAGAAATAAACACTGATAAACATCTGCCGATTTTCGTCATAAATAAACACCGGAAAGTATAGACCCTGCCTGTGAGATTCCAACCAACCGGCTCGAAATTCATATTCTTTCCGCCCGAAAACCGGCGGTTGAGAATTGGCCGGTTTCAGGCGCACTCACTTTCTACGGTCACGTGCCATTTAAATTGGTGCATACCTAATAGAAATTCTTTACTAAGAGAATACCGGACACTCTCCTCATTTGCATTGTACAGAACGACGGCCACACCAGAAATGGCCCCTGGTAGAGTGGTTCATTTGGCGACGCCTCTCTCTCCCACCCGCCCCCTCTTGCCGTCAAAGCACCTGAAGGTGATGCCTTGAAATGCGGTGCAGGTTGACGGGGTCACGGATGCAAAGACGGTACCACTGCAGCCGTCGCGTGTGTTTTCGCAGATCTACGCTGCCTTTTTCAATGTGTTCTTGGGGAGTGCCCTCTATTCTCCGCCAGATTTTGCAGAGAAATTGATGTCGCGTGACCTATAAACCAATTCAATTTTTCCGCTAAATTTAGGGGGAAAATTAATGTCCCATGACCTATAGACCAATTCAACTTGCCCGCTATATCTAGCAGGAAAAATAATGTCATACGCACGCGTTAAATTATCTGATGAGTGCCGTGAACATAGGCATCTCACATCTGGAAACTCAAAGTATAGGCCTCCTGCGCTGAAGCTTTGAACAAACTGTAGCGCCCTCATTTTGGGTTGTACAAGCTCACTTGATTGAGCCTCGCACTACTTATGGCACGTTGGTTGAGCTTTTATAATTCTGTCTGGTCCTGAAGAACGAAAAAACACTTTTGGACGCCAGAAATCCGCCAGACTCAACGCCGCAAGACAACCAAAAGTGCCAAATTCATGACACCACCGCTAGGGTACGCGTCTCTTATCTCTGGGTGGTGACGTCAAAACACCGGTGAGCGGCGCTTTAATTTTTCTTTTTCTTTCTCATGTCTACTTTGGAACGCGCGGAACGGCTGTTCTTGGCTCACGCGCTTAGCGTCTTAGCTTTGACGGCGTTCGAATTTTTGTTGTTTCTTTGTATTTTCATCGTGATCTCGCGCTCGGCACCAGAGCTGGCACGCTTCTGCATGCGTGACAGTTTGAGACGCTTAAGTTTGTACTACCCAAAACAAGGCCTAACAAGTCCCTTTTCGCAGCACCCCCTGGGGAACGCAGGAGGCCCATCGCAAAAGGTTTCATGTATCCAACAGAATTACTTACAGTTTGCCATAATTTTTTGTACTTAAGGTTTTTGAGCTAGGTAGAGATCACAATGTAAGTAAATATATTGAAACATATTTTTCATGGGCAACAGGACATACTAAACACAATGTTGGAAATAAGTGCCTAACCTTTGTTAAGCCACTGGCAGTGACGTTTATCATCAAAGTCCCATGATGCATGGAATGCACTATATAAGGAGCTATTCTTTAAATTTGTTTAGACAATATTAAAGTAGTTTCAGGAAGTGAAGAGCATATTGTTTATTAATTTTCTGCACTTTACATGGTGACCTCATGGGGTCACATGATATCAATTCTCCCAAATCTATAGCAAGAAAACTGACATCACAGTGCCAAGTTGTAGTGTCACATGACTTTGACATTGTGTTACTCGAGGTCACCTGATATCACATGATTTCATATTACGTCCCATAAATTTCCATGCTAAATTTAGTGGGGAAATTGATGTCTCAGTTACAAGTCATAATGTAACGTCACCAGTTACCCGCTGAATTTAGCATGATGCCATGATGTGACATGGTCAAGTGGCATATATTTTTTATGCTAAATTTAGATGCCATGCCGTTAATGTGGTCACATGACATAAATTTTTTGGCTGAATTTAGCAGGGCAATCATGGTGTCACATGACACTATAATGCCACATGACACTGATGTCAGAAATCACTGTTGTGTCATGAGACATTGAGACATCATCTGTTTACTTCTAAAACATGTGACAATCTTGGTTGTGCTTTCCTCATGTGTCCTAATACAGATAAGCCTTGCAGATGAGGGTGCTGCACTTTTGGCAGAGACCAACTGGCCACTGCGAGCCAATGAGGGCAGCTTGTTTAGATGCTGTTCCTGCGTGCACCCATGTTACCAGAGATCAGTGTGGGATTGAGCCATTTTATTTACCATAGTGTTGAACAATTCAAGTGCCAGCATCCTTGCATGCCATCTGGCATGCAAGAGCCAGATGACATGCTTCCAAGTGCCCAGCAACACTCAAAAGCACAAGAATGAAGTTTTTCAAGTCCAAGCTCTGTTCTTGAGCCTTTGCTAAGAGTTGCATTCTGACGAACCATAATAGAACAAACACACTCGGTGAAAAACCTTATAAATGCAAGCTGTGTCCTTATAAATGCAAGCTGTGTCCTTATAAATGCAAGCTGTGTCCTCAAGCATTTGCTCAGGCTGCGACTCTGACCAATCATAATCAGACACTGGTGGAACACCCAATAAGTGCAAGCTGGTCCCCCAATCCTTTGCTAGGAATTTTACTGATCAGCCATAATCGAATACACAAAAGTGAAAAGCCTTATAAGTGCACGCTGTGTCGCCCAGCCTTTGCTCAGAATAGATATGCGATCGACCACAATCAAACACACACTGGTGAAAAAAAAATTCAAGTGCTAGCTTTGCCCCCAAGCCTTTGCTCGGTATTACCTTTTGGCCTGCCATAATCAATTACAGAGTGGTGTACATAATGATTGAAACCTGGGACTGTGGTTTGAGAAACAGAAACTCGTGAAGGAGGAAGAGAAAAGGACAGACAATGTCTCAAACTCAGGCCAGAAATTTTATTGCCTCTATATATACCCCTCCCCCGAACGTCACCACCACCAGAACGGATGATCACCGAACCACAAACAGTACACCGAACTACAAATGATAGATAAAAAACAAGGGAAGCGTGCCCTATATTTTCCATCTTCACCCAGTACACCGGGTCCAAAATGTACAGAAACACAAGGTCATCACCACCGCACCAGGAAGGACTTCAAAACAGACAATCCCTCACAAGCAGCGGGAAACACACAATGACCGTCTCTAACTCCCCTTCCCCCTAAACTGAACCATGAATCACACACAGTCGTTATCAATGCCCCCTATTATGATCCCAACCCAAACATGGCATAACAACTTTGCGAAGCAACCCCGCCCACTCCTAACTTCACCCCAAACAAGGTTTTTACAGTCTAAGAAACTTAGGACTCACTTCCAAGTTGCAGTGGACGCTTGGCTGATGCAATTTGCGGACGTTTTTATGCTAACAGTTTCTCGCACAACACGTCTCATCTCCTCACGGTCTTTCTGTACGATTGCTGTCTCTGACCAGTTTGCTGTGCATTCATCGCATTCCTGGAGATGCCTCGCTAGTTCAGAGTTTGAAGCGTTAATCCGCACATTCCGTTTAGGTTCTGTTAATCTATTGTTAATGCACCTTGCCGTTTGACCAACGTATTTAAAGCCGCACTCCAAGGGAATTTCATACACTAGTCCATTTACATATGAAGCAGATCTCGCGCGATGTTTTTTTTTACATTATTTTTGTCCTACTTAAAAAAAAGTCAGTTTAGCTCATTTGAAATCACATGTAAATACAGTGTCAACCCCAAATCTCTCTGCACACGCTTTCAACGTATGCGAAATGGCGGGACAATATGGGATGGCAGCCCTCTGGTTCTTAACACTCCGCTCATCTTGCTTAGCTTTGATCTCAGAGCAAGCTGCCGTTTCATAAAGGCCTCTTGATAGTCGGCCCTCTCCAGCCTTTTTTTTTTAAACAGCCCAGATTGAAAAGGAAGGTTATAAAACAAAACTGCAACGAAGAAAAAAATATTTGCGCAAAACGAATTTGTAGTTGGCGCCCGCGGGAGCCGCTGCGGGTCACGTGGTACACTTATGCACCGTCGCGCGGCGCCGCTGCCGCCTCAAAGTCACGCCGCCGCCGCACGCTGAGCGTGGTGCGCCGCCGTTTCAACGCGTTTCTCCACGCCGCCGCCGCCGCCACCACCGCACAAGTTCGTCTGCTCCGCGGCGTCGCCGCCGTCATCTGACCGGCGCGAAGGTCTATCGCGTCTGCTTGCGCTTTCCAGGAGCTTCCTTTGGGCTCTAAAAGTTGCTTATTAATCTTATTTTTTTGTTGCACTTCAAACAAAGATGAATAGCTAACTTTGAGAGACCATAGGAATCTTCCGAAAGAGTGCAAGTACCATGTGACAAATAGTGGCCACTTTTCCGCGGCGCCCGCGGGCACCAACTACAAATTCGTTTAGTGCCGTAATATAGCTCTAATTCTTTTTTTATTTTTCGTTGTAAATTCGTTTTATTACTTCCTTTTCCCAGCCAGACTGTTTGAAAAAAAAAAAAAAGTTTTTCTTTGCATGTGTCCTTTAAAGACTGCGCCATGTAATGGGTGCATGACCTTTCTATACTCCGTTTCACCTTATGTTGCACCGCAGCGAAGGCTAGAAGCGCGAGCTCATAGCGTTGGCAGCTGCCCTTGGTGCACGAGAGCTTGTGCCGCTGAGATGTGCCCTAGAGCAAGGAGCTCGCGCTTGTAGCCTTTCCTGCGGTACAACACAAGGTGAAACAGAGTATAGAGTGTTCTGAGTAAAGGCAGGGGGGCGCCCCTGCCTTTACAATTTTAGAATGACAACTCTGCTTCGATAGGACGGGCTTCAGCACCTGCTTCCCGTATTCCCAACACAGCCCATTGCCTACATTACTGCGTAAATCCAAAAATTGAATGACAAATGACATTCGCCTCTGGTTTTTCCACAGTGAACCGCAGCTCTGGGACGATAGTGGTGAAGACCTTAAAAGTGCAAAGGATGCTTTGAAAGCTTTGCTCGGAAATCAGGTCTGATCCAGTACAATCAGAATCACACATGTGGAATGCCTGACAGGTAATAGTCGAGCCCGCCATGCATTGTAATGTGCGTATTAATTTTACTCATGTTGAATTGTATGCCGTTTTAATTTAAATGTACATATGCCTTAGTGTAAGTAATGCCCAAAAGCCTTTGCTCAGGTTAATGTTAGTCAAAAGCCGTTGCTCAAGTTAATAGTTGCCACACTGAATCCTTATGCACAAGCCTCGCATATTCCACCACCGTCCCAGGTAATTTTCTAAATGCTATTGTCTCATCACGCACATGCCAACACACTGACAAGGTATTTATGTTCGCCAAGGTTTTTATTAATGCGAAAGCATTAACTGTCCCGTGGAGCGAACCGACGTCATCAGATTGAATCGCGAAAACGGCACCTAGTTTCCCTGATCCTAGATCCCATTGGTTGGCGCGCGGTGACGAGGCTCTTACATCACATCACATATGAGAGCCAAACTGCCCAGAACACAATTTGCTGCTCGAAATTAGTTGTTTTTTTTTTCGCCCAAAAAGCAACGAACGAGAACGACATCTTGTAGACCCCGAGATGGGGAACGCTAAAAAAACCGACAAACACAACAAAATCTCAAGAACTGGCCGGTTTGAGTGGTGCTCACTCTCTTCTATGTGGTCACGTGCCATTTTCTGTGGCTTAGACACAACCACCAGAGGTAATCGAAGTCGTGAGAGACCAGACCGGTTTTTTTAAGCCTCTTGCGATCTCTTAGGACCAGCTCCGCTGCAGAGGAGCTGGTCCTAAGAGACCGTTCACACTCTTGCAACCTCATAAACCTGAGTTCCTTAAAAACTTCTTAAACCAGAGGACACTACTGGCGCCATCTATTGGGTAGCAGTGTAAATTCGGCGGTCCGGCATATTTGTTTTATTTCTCTCGCGCATTATCCTTTTTTTCTTGGCTCGAAAAACTTTTGTCATTGTTATAAACGAGCCTTTCTATGGGTATTACGCACATTTGACCTCGGAAATCACGCAAAACCTTTGCTCTTGTGAAATGCAGTTCCAGGGTCACCGCATAGATGGCGCCACAATGTCGGTGTGTTCCCTCGTTCTAAAAACATTTAAGAAGTTTTAAGAGATCTCGTCTCTCTCAGTCGTACTCGGTCGCAAGAGTGTGAACGGGCCTTTAAAAACCGGTCTGGTCTCTCTCGGTCGAACTCGGTCGCAAGAGTGTGAACGGGCCTTTATATTAAAAATAGAAGAAAAATATGATTCCCATTTATTGTGGCTTCAAAAAAGTTGGAAATATGTAGATTGAAAAAAAAAGTTGCAGTCACGTGACTTCCGGTAACTCTGCTCCTCTATTTTCTTCTTCCTCCCCAGACCAGTTTCGGTTTCTAGCATTTGCGTTTTTCTTTTTTACTTCAAAAACATATGTAATGGTGTAGCAAAATATTGATTGGATAGTCCTCTGATGTCATAATGGATCGCCTAACTAAAAATAACATTTCGGGCCCGGGAGTGCCAGTGTCCCTTGCATAAAGGCACTGGCAGCAAATAGGCCTTTGAAATGCCAGCAATTAGCGGCGAGAAGTTTTGGTGGCGCCCTCCTGTGGTTCCCCCTTGTGACGTCATTACCTTGCAAACAACAAGTTCGATGGTGTTTGTTATTAGCATGGTGGAAGCTTGAAACCATTGCGCTCTCAAAGGAACACTGCCAACACCGTCAAAATTAAAGTTCTTTCATTCTTCTTATTTCCGTCGATGATAAATCCCCTTTCCGACGTCATAGTCGGCGTTCGGCCAATCGTGGAAGGCCGACCACAGCGACGCTTTCGGTCGCGCATGGGGCTAATATCTGTAAAGGTTTGGTTGAAATTCCTGTGTAATGGGTCACAGAGCTTGTGTTTATACAGCCAGAACGTTTGGCACTGCTATCGAGCCTTTCGTCCGAACGCCATTGTTTGTCATCACACAAATGAATTATTGGGCAGTATGGAATGATTGTGTGATGTACACGGCCGAGAACCATCACCGGGCTACAGATGTTTCCGCCATGACAAGGCCCGCATGTCTCGAGATAAACCGTCGATGGCTGGAGAAAAAGCACGAGCGGAGAGGAAAGAAATGAAAGAAGAGGAAGACGAGCGGTTCGAGGAGCTCGCCGGCCGCCGAGTTCTTCCCGGTTCTACTAGGCTGGGAACTCCAAAATCTGCATGCTTGGCCACCGCTCCCGCTGAGTTCATCCTGGGACCCGTCAGCCTACCCACCGCCCTCGCTGGGTTCGTCCGTGCTTCTCAAGACCCGGAACCCAAGAGTCTAAATGGTATTCCAGGTCTAACGTATGACATGAAACACGTGTGACCTAGCTCTATACTGGGATCCGGCCAACTCGTCGAAAGCCAACTCGTCGACGGCCAACTCGTCAACGGTCCATTCGTCGAAGAGGGCAATTCGTATTAGGGCAATTCGTCGAAGGGCAACTTGTCGAAAGGGAAAATTGGTCGAAGGGCGATTCGTCGAATGGGTTGAATGACGGTCCAAGGTAAAGGTTCGTGGTTCCTTTTTATCTTTTGACTTAAATTTTTATTTGTGTTTGGATTAGGGTTAGCGCCTTTGTTAAGTTACAAGATTGAAAGAAAAATTACGAGAAGGCAAAGACAGGGGAGAACCTTTAGACAAGTTGAAAAATGTGTCATCTCAGGATCGTCCCTTTGTTACCTTTTTTTATTACTTATTTTGTAGTGAGCCGCCGCAGACTGTCGCCGCGAATGGCGTGAACGGGTGGGCCAGGTGGGTCGACAATTTTGTAATGAGCCTCCGCAAACTGTCACCGCGAAGCAGCGTCAACTGATGGGCCGGGTAGGCCGGGTAGGTTAACACGCGCCCCAGTGATACATGAGCGACGTTGTGACCCTGTACCACTGCACCGTGAAAGTGGCGAAAGCGGCAAGTTGTTACCTTTGACAAGAAAGAGCAGTCTGGAGGTCAGTATTTTTAAGGAGAGCGCCAATTGTACACATTTTTTTACGAAAGAGTTACACATAAAAGACAGAACACGGATTATTATAGGGCAATATTTGCTTTAAAATTTAAAGAAAAAAATTATTTATTTGGTTTTAAAAAAGCGGCGACCAGTTGGCCTCTTCGACGAGTTTTCCTTCGACGAGTTGCCCTATGACGGATGGGCCTATTCGACGAATGGGCCGCCGACGAGTTGGCCGTCGACGAGTTGGCTTTCGACGAGTTGGCCTAGACCCCTCTATACTGACACCGCTGCTGTAAATATTTTTGTAGAACCTTAACTGCTACCGTTGCTGTAATTATTTTTGTCTATCTCTTCTTTGTCAAAACGTACGGTTCTCAAAGCAGAGTCTCGTTCTCATTTATCAAGACACGACATACCCACGAACCTATGACAGATTCTTTGCCAGCTGTGATTTTGAGACTGGGCAATGTAAGCTAGGAAAGAACTTTTTTTTTTTTTTTTTTTTTTTAATCAGCATTTTTTTTTTGTTTTCTCCGTCTGATTGCACATTGGGTCATGCTTTAGCTTTTGTTCCGCGTTTCTTTGCCCTCGCTCTAGGTTTGCACCTTGAGGCGATGTCTAATATAATATGCTTTTAAAAATGTATTTCTCGTTTTCTCTTGATACTCCGTTTATAAACGTGAAAGATACATATGCCAAAAGTTATTAATTATTTAACCAAAATTCAATTATGCTTTCCTATATTTGCTTCTTCGGCTGCTGCGGATTTTGGCACTGCAGTAACGGCTGGTTCACACGGTTTCTTACGACTTTCTGCATTGCTGTGCAGCCAGCAGTCGCAAGTAGCTTAAAAAACGGTCTTGTCTCGGTCGGTTGTAGTTAAACGCAAGTGTGTGAACGGGCATTAAAAAAGAGCCTTGCCATCCTATTTAAGCGACTACCTTTCTGGCGGCTTCACAGGTTACAGCGCTCGAGACGAGGAAGCAACGACACACACAAAGAGACGAACAGGCGGTATGCTTGTCTCTTGCTGTGTGTCTCGTTTTGTCGTCGTCTCGTGCGCTGTAACCTACTAAATAAGCCAAACGACCCAGAACACAGTTTGCAGCTCAAAATTTGTTTTCTTTCGCCTGAAAACAGCCGGTCAAGAATGAACACTATGCAAAATAGCAGCGCGCCGCGTAGCGATTCAGGTGCACTCTGAGAGCAGATTGCCAACGGGCTAGTTTCAGTTTCGGTTTATCCGGGTTGTGCATTACTATCGTCTCTGCACTGCATTGCTCACGTCGTAGTGTTTTGCTCTACACTTACGCGATAGGCAGTAAGTACCCTTTTCTCGTCATCACACACAACGCATAACGAAACAATATCCATTTTTGCTGGCACTGAGAGCGAGCGAAAATACCGGATGAATGAATACAAGGGTTCTGGTATGGTGGCTAGCCACCATAGTTCTGGGGACGCCTCACCAGAGCCGTTTATTGAGAGAGTTTGGCCATACATTGGTTTGAATAGGCGAACATCTCGGGCCAACCACAGGCCGCGAAACAGCCCCTAGCGGTGGTCGCGTGCTCAAAATTTGTGCCACGACTATACTTCGTTTCACCTTATGTGCGAGCGAAGGCAAAACTGGAAGCGCGAGCACGGAAGCTCCGTGCATTCAGGCTTTGCTCGAGCGCGCGAGCTGGGGAGAAATGCAAAAAGCGCTGGTCTCGCGCTTCTAGCTTTGGCTTCGCTCGCAGGTAAAGTGAAACGAAGTATAATTTGAGCCGTGCCGAGCGGAACTCCGCGTCTCAAGACGCTCGCGCACCCCACCCTTTGCACTGCTTTCTTTCAGCCAGTCTCAGGACGCTGTTCTAGCAGTGCAGACAAAGGCATGGGCACGAGCGCGTGGCTTTGGAAAGTGCCTCCTATGCACGAGGTCTCGTACAAACAATAGCGTTTCGCTGAGCTAGGCTCACGCGCCTGTGCCTTTGTCTTCACTGTCGACATTTGCGAGATGGAGTAGAGGTCTCCTGATTGGTCGACGCTGTGTCACAAATTTAGTTTACGCTCTAAGCGTGGGGGGAACATTCGGCGCTGGCGGCGGCCTTTGCTCCGCCTATTGTCCAAACTCTCCTAATATACGGCTCTGCGCCTCACTCTGCGCCTCACCTATCCATCCATCAGTCCAAAGGGTCCATATCACATGAGCGAATGACATTTTAGCGAAGAGCGACATTTGAGCGAATTGCCGTTTTAGCGAATAACGGGGGCGCGCGTTAACCCATCCGCCGCGCTGCGCTTTCGCCGCTTCGCGGCGACAGTCTGTGTCGGCTCATTACAAAAATGTGAACCCATTTGGCACACCCGAAAACGCCGCTTCGCGGCGTCCAACTATTCGCTAAAGTGTCATTCGGTGAAACGTGGGCGTTCGCTCAAACGTCATTCGATCAAGTGAGTGCCTCCCCAGTCCAAAGGACCCAACGCGCCAAGCGGTGGGCGAAACATTGCATTTGCGACAACGCTGGCGGTTCGCCTGGTTCGTCGTTCTTCACGACAGCGAGTTTGGGAGGTGAGATCGATTTCATGTTCTGAAACTTCTACACTTCTCCTTATTCAACAAGCGGGTGCCTTTCGTAGCAAGGTAAAACAGCGCTGTGTCTGTGCCCTCCTTGTTTCTTCAGTCACGTTTTTTCGCGCTGTTTTACCTTGATGATCCAGTGGTCAGCGGCACCCGGTGCCGCGTCGTTCCTGCAGCATGGGAGTGAGTGAGAGTTTTGAAAGCAAGGAAATCAAAGGAAGTGTTTCTGAACCAATGGGTCAGTATGTCACTGCAGCATGGGCAAACCACGACCGGCTTTATAGGGGCGACCAGGCCACCCGAGGCAGCGCGAGCGCGCCGCATTTGCTTTTGCTTATTTAGTACTTTCTCTAGTTCGCTGAACCGCCACCGCGTTTACTGGCGCCGTAGCTTACCACGCTAGCAGACGCTTTCGCGTGTGTATCTTTGTGTGTCCGCTCCCCGACCGGCGACGTTTTGACGATAATCGGCTGTATTTTAAAGACTTTTCTCGTCGTTATTGCGATTGTACGTTCGGTAAAGAGCTACAAGCTGATCTAGATCGCATTCTTCTTTGGTCAAAAGATAACAAACTTCCCCTAAACTTAAACCAAATGCGCTACCATGCACATCACTGCCTCGCGCCAACCTTCGACCCCTCCTAAACTTTTCCTGAACCGAGTGGAGATCCCAAGTACAGCGCATATCCACCTCCTAGGTGTCATCATCGACCAGCATTTAGATTTTCATCGCTACGTCCAAAACGTCGTGTCCGGGGAAAGGTGACTCCTTGGCTTCGTCATTCGGTCCACAAGAAGAGGCAGATTGCTGTTCACAGCACTGCTGTTGCCCATCCTGGAGTTTTGCTGCTCGGTGTGGGATTCGGCAACCAGACAACTTGTTGCCTCCCTCGAGTCGGTGCAACGTCGCGCTTCCTACCTTATTATGGCTCCAACTTGGCCCCCGAACACCATTCTATCGAGCACTGCCCCTCGTCCGTCCAGTCGGCAGGGACCCGCTTCAACATCGACGTCAAGTAGCGACCACCCGCGGCTCCTAGCCACTTTTCTGCTACCGGACTCCTCGCTTCTTTTTGCCTCCTCCCTGCGGCGTACTCGTACTGGTGGACTGCAGCCCCTTTTAACCCGTACGCTTCGTCACTAGAACTCCTTCGCACCCCGTGCAGTGCAACTTCGGAGGTCCCCCCACCAGTCACCAGTTCACCACCAATCGACAGTGTCACACTTCGAACATTCACCAAGAGCGTCACGGCCCACCTGCGAAGCATCTGATTTTTTATTCCGATCCCGGAGGGGGCTCCAGCAGGCGGACTGGATGCACCATCCTGTACACCCGTACATGCACACTATAGATGCTTAGCTCACAATACTAACTATTCTGCTAGAGAAAACTATGATATAGTGACTCATTTTACCCTATTCTAAACACACTATGTGCTAGCATTGGCGCCTGCCTATTAAATGCGACAGAAATTATCCGAAACCAACCTTGTTTCAACACGGTCCCATTGCCTTCCATAGTGGCCGCCGCGCTTTTGGTGTTGAGCTAGGGCGGCGCCAAGCGGAACACTCGGTCCCTCCAAGCCGTTCACGTGATATTTCTTGGCCCGCGCGCTCCCATAGGGACACGCGGAGTGAGCAGGTCGCCCCTATAAAGCCGGTCGTGGGGCAAACATTCGAGTGATGGTTGCCAAACTCAAACGATGTCTGAAGCTCAGCCCGTGCTCAATGCCGTGCCAACTTCAGCGCATGTCTGTGATGAACACTGATCATATATAATTAGCGTCAGACAATGTAGCCAGTGTAAGAGAACGAATGGGTGTTTTAGCAAGTTAACAACATCAAGGATTCGTTCAATTGAATTTACTGAAAGTACAAACATGTACAGTCGGGAGCAAAAGTTTGCGGGGCACGGGAGCGCGTGCCGAAATGCATCGCCGCGCCGTCCGACGGCGCGCCGCCGCATTAAGGGGCCGCGCTTTGCGCATGCGCGCCTTTCGTGCTCGCTATCATGTCTCTTTCGCCCGTTTCTTTCCGACGCACTCCTGATAACAGAAATCGGCGCCAGGGGCGCAAGTTAGCGCTTCGCTGGCTGTCATGCTGCGCGTCTGCTTCAGCCGCCTCAGCCGCCGCGTGGGTAATTATAAGTGCTCCGTCACTCAGCGCGGCTGCTGAGTCAGCTGAAGAGGACGCGAGGCATGACAGTCAGCGAAACGGCAACTTGCGCCCCTGGCGCCGACTCCGGTTATCAGGAGTGAGTCGGACAGAAACGAGCGAAAAAGACACGACTGCCAGCACGAAGGACGCGCATGCGCAAAGCGCGGCTTTTTAATGCGGCGGCGCGCCGTTGCACGGCGCAGCGATGCATTTCGGCACGCGCTCCCGTGCCCCGCAAACTTTTGCTCCCGACTGTACGACCCATGCTACATGTAGTACACATCATTGAGGCACCCAAACATCTTTGCATTGCTGCTGAACTCCCTCAGAAAGTTGTCCCCTATAATAGAAGCTTTGAAGAGACAAAATGTGACGTATTTATACCACATTACATAGAACTACAAGTGTGTACAAGGTGACATTCACTTGACGTCACTCACTAGGTGCGCTGGCATCGGCCACCACAGTCGCCATCTTCGAGGTCTCCTTCTATCTCACGTAGGTGTCAGGTGTCGTCTGGCCGGACCTTTCAGCATGGGTTAGCAGCATTTTACAACTTTAAAGGGTCTTTCTGGCCGAAACTACGGGTTATTCTTAGACTTTGGTGCTTTTGAAGCACCGTAGAAATATTTTTTTTGTGTGTGTTTTAGTTTGTTTTTGTTGCTATCGGACTTTTCCACCGCGACAGTGTTGCTCCATCGGCTCCACGCAGTGCTCCGTGTCGCGCGCCGTGCCCTCTGTGCTAGCTCTTTTGCAAGAACTGTGATTTTTCTATTTTGGGGCTTTTGTAGCACGGTGTGATTACTCTTTGTTTTGTTTTGCTAGTTTCCTTATTGTGTTTTCTCTAGCGGATTTTCGGCACTACGGCCGTATAACCGTGTTGCTCCATCGCCTCCGTGTCGTACGTCGTGCCTTCGGTGTTCGTTCCTGTGCAGAAACATACCGTGCGGCTCACCGAGTGCACAGCTAATGGAAAATGCGCCGCATTTTTCATTAGCCCAAACGATTTAAAAACCGCATGCAACCGATTTGGCGAGCGACGAGACAAGCGACGGCGACCCGCTTCGCTGTCGCTCCATGACTCGCGCGACGAGGCAAACCGCATGAAAGCGACGAAAGCAAACGACCAAGGCGATGAGCGCTAAGTTTTCTAAAAATCCAAAAACCGAGCTACGCAACGAGCGACAGTGAAGGGTGAACTGCATGTACGTGATTTAGTGAGCGACGGAGATTTCTCACAGTCGCTCGTCGCGTTGTTTAGTTTTTAGATTTCTAGAAATCGTCACTCATCGCCTTGGTCGCTTGCTCCGTCGCTTTCATGCGGTTTGCCTCGTCGTGCGAGTGACCGAGCGACAGTGAACCAGGTTGTTGTCGCTTGTCTCGTCGCCGTCGCTCGTCTCGTCTCGTCGCTCTCTGAATTGTTTACATGCCGTTCAACCTTTACACACGGTACTCGGCGGCAACAAATGAATTAAAACGTCCCGCCCCCGTAAACTGTTTTCCTATTTTCTGTTCAGCGGAGCTTCTTCAACGGTACGAAATTAGCACACACTACCAATGGACGACCGCGTATGCAAGCCAGTCAAACGTCAAACCGCGACCTCGAAGATGGCGGATCGACGGTGGCGCTCCCTGGCAAAATCGAACCCGCAGGCCCAGTGAATACCACCTATACCCGAAAAGAAAGATCCCATTGGCTTCGGAGGGACAACAGAACGTCAAAAGCAAACTCGCAGGAGTGTCGTTCTCAAGTTATTCCTCAAGATTCGACCACCGCCATATCTTGTTTAAGCTTACGCAGTGTCTAGCGTTACGTCTCACGGAACCCGAAATAAAAATTAAGGTTACGTCCGGCGTAACTTTACCCTAAGGTTTCGAGTTACGTCTGACGGAAATAAGTTACGGCCTGTGTAACCTACGGAACCTTATCTAATGTTACGCTTTGTGGCCGAAACACGACGTAAACATAAAAATATATATAATTACTTCTGCATTACGTCGGATGTAGCGTTGATAAATTGGTCAAAATCACGGCTCTATTCGTACCTCCAGGTTTGTTGAGGGGGTTGGAGTGTGTTCTTCGTATGTAGAGGCTGCGTAGGCCAGGCAAGTTCGATACCCGTTACATACGCTCTTTTTTTTTTTTTGCAGTGTCTAGCGTTATGTTCGACGGAACCCGAAATAAAAATAAGAGTTACGTCGGACGTAACTTTACGTAAAGGTTTTGAGTTACGTCCGACGTAACCCAATATGAAGATTAAAGTTACGTCCGACGGAACTCGAAATAAAGAGCAACGTTACGTCCGACGGAACCCAAAATAAAAATTAAAGATACGTCCGACGTAACTTACCCTAAGGTTTCGAGTTACATCCGACGGAAATAAGTTGCGGCCTGTGTAACCTACGGAACCTTGTTGAATGTTACACTTTGTGGCCGAAACGTAAACATAAACGTAAACATAAAAATATATATAATTACTTCTGCATTACGTCGGATGTAGCGTTGATAAATTGGTCAAAATCACGGCTCTATTCGTACCTCCAGGTTTGTTGAGGGGGTTGGAGTGTGTTCTTCGTATGTAGAGGCTGCGTAGGCCAGGCAAGTTCGATACCCGTTACATACGCTCTTTTTTTTTTTTTTGCAGTGTCTAGCGTTATGTTCGACGGAACCCGAAATAAAAATAAGAGTTACGTCGGACGTAACTTTACGTAAAGGTTTTGAGTTACGTCTGACGTAACCCAATATGAAGATTAAGTTAAAGAAACGTACGTCCGACGGAACCCAAAATAAAAATTAAAGATACGTCCGACGTAACTTACCCTAAGGTTTCGAGTTACATTCGACGGAAATAAGTTGCGGCCTGTGTAACCTACGGAACCTTGTTGAATGTTACACTTTGTGGCCGAAACGTAAACATAAAAATATATATTACTTCTGCATTACGTCCGATCAGAGCCTCCTGTCCGATGCAGCATTGGTTAATTGGTCAAAATCGCGGCTCTATTCATACCTCCAGGTTATGCATTGCTCAAGGCTAACAGTTAATGTATTTAACAGAATAATGGCGACGTTCATCTGGAGGTCACCATTCGAGCCAATGAGAAGATCCAATTTGTTCAGACGAATGCACGACGGAGGACTTGGCCTAGGCCATATATTCGTAAGACAGCTGATCGCCAGGTGGAAATGTTTCACACAGGAGCAGCACCCCTTTTTAGAGTTGTGCAAACAATTCTTTTTGAAGAAATATATGGTACCTCTACGTGAAGATGCAACAACCACAAGCGATATAACAAAATTACAAGGATTCTATAAAAGAAGTTTTTTTTTCCTTTTTTTCATGAAACACTCGCATGCGCCTATACAGGCATTATTATTGCAGGGGGGGCACAATGCATTAAACAAAACAAAAAAGAAAAAAGATCCACAGTTTCGTGGCACACCACTTCCGCCGGTAATGAATTCCATTCTGCGATGGTTCGTGCAAAAAAAAGAGTGTTTCAAAATGTTTGTCCTGGAGAAATACGGCTGAACCTTATAACAATGATCTGTACAAGCAGGACGGTAAGATGGTGAATGCAGAAACTTTGCAGCACAAATTCCTGTTTGCTTGTGATAAATCGAGTAAAACAATTTGAGGCGCAGCCTTTTACGACGTTCATTTAAATGCACCCATCTCAGTTCCTTTTTCATTTCAGTTGTGCTACTGAAATGATTGTATCTTCCCAGGACAAACCGAGCAGCAACAGATTGAATATGTTCTATAGCACTGATACGAACCTGGTAAGACGGATCACACACATGACAGGCATACTCTAATATCGGTCTAACACGCTTTATACGCTGCTTCCTTAAGCTCTTTGCTTACATGTTTAAGGTTGCGCTGTAAAAAACTTAAGAGCCCTGCCTGCTCTGGAAATGACGCTGTTCATCTTGGGTGAAACCAGCTGAACAAAGGAAGAAAGATGACAGGAGAAAAGAATGTCGAACCGACCGCTGGACTACCAACTGTTTTATTACATCTTCCTCTTCTTCTATTAATTTGTTTCATTCCCGCTTTTTCTTTTTCTTTCCCATTGCTCTTATTTTTTCTCCCGATTTTTATCGATTACCCACGAAGTGTGCCATGTAGAAAGAGTTTTTCTTTGGCTTGTAAGGTAATTGAAGGGATGCTCACGCACTTGTCGTCTTCTTCGTCTATAGCAAGAGCCTCTAACACCTCCCCTGCAACCTGGTTTTTATGGTGTCCTATTATGTGAAGATGGTCAAGCTCTGCTTTACACAGGTATGTCCGACAATGGGCAGCTAAATGCCCTGGTCCCGCGAGGTTCCTAAGGTTTGCTGCATGTTCGCGTGCTCGGTTGTTAATACATCTACCGGTCTGTCCGATGTAGCAGCGCCCGCATGTTAACGGTATGTTATATATAACTTCCTTTTCACAGGGAGTTTATTGTGTTCGGTGCCTGGTGTTACACATTTCTTTGGTGTTGATTGGTGCTTGATTGATTTTGCGGCACATTGAATAGGCCTTATTAGGTGCCGAGCAGAGGACTTGCACGTTTTGCCGGTTCGCTATCTTTTTTAACTTATGGGTAACCCCGTGAATATATGGTATCACTACAAAGGGTGGTCTGGGTTTTTTTGTTTGTTGCCTCGTAGCATTATTCGTCTTGATGGTGCGGCATATTTTTTCACAGATGGAGGCCATCATGGGTTTCGGGTATCCCGCGTTATGAAGTCGAGACATTTGGGTGTCAAAACTGTGTTGTACTTGATGTGCACATGATTTCTTTAGGACTTGCTGTGAGAGCTGAGATGGCCACAGCTTGTTTTACGTTCTTTGAATGTTCCGAATCATAAGGAAGAAATGCCTTCCCCGATTCTGCTTGATATTTCCAACATACATGTCCTGTTTGGAATGTCAAAGCTAAATCCAGAAACCAAATGGAATTGTCCACATGAGTCTCATAGGTGAAGGTTAGACCCATACAGCTTTGTTGGAACAGTGTCCAAGTTTCTGACCCAACAACTCTCCAATGTACAAATCGATGACCCTTTCTGAATACATAATTCAGAACATGTAATATCCTTTCTTCAAGAACAGGGACACCTCATAGCCTCCGGGTTCTCTATAGATGTAGAAGACATATACTATTCTATTCCCCACACAAGCCTCCTACAAGTCATTCAAACCACCATCGAAGAAAGAGGCCTTTTTTATTTCCAAAATAATGCAGGGATGAGCGTAGGGCATTTCTTAGAAATCCTACAATTTTACCTGTCAGCGACTGTAGTAGCTCATCAAGAACACCAGTATGTGCAAAAGAGTGGAGTGTGTATAGGCTCACAAGTGGCTCCACTTTTATGTGATATTTTTCTTGCCATGTGTGTACGAGCCATTCAGGAGGTCCTAAAAGATACACGCATAGCAGGTATCTTTAGATATGTGGACGATTTTCTTATTTTATGCACCACAAAAATTAACGAAAAAGAAGACGGATGCCTCAACACCACCATGACACTGTTCCAACAAAGCTGTATGGGTCTAACCTTCACCTATGAGACTCATGTGGACAATTCCATTTGGTTTCTGGATTTAGCTTTGACATTCCAAACAGGACATGTATGTTGGAAATATTAAGCAGAATCGGGGAAGGCGTTTCTTCCTTATGATTCGGAACATTCAAAGAACGTAAAACAAGCTGTGGCCATCTCAGCTTTCACAGCAAGTCTAAAGAAATCATGTCCACATCAAGTACAACACAGTTTTGACACCCAAATGTCTCGACTTCATAACGCGGGATACCCGAAACCCATGATGGCCTCCATCTGTGAAAAAATATGCCGCACCATCAAGACGAATAATGCTACGAGGCAACAAACAAAAAAACCCAGACCACCCTTTGTAGTGATACCATATATTCACGGGGTTACCCATAAGTTAAAAAAGATAGCGAACCGGCAAAACGTGCAAGTCCTCTGCTCGGCACCTAATAAGGCCTATTCAATGTGCCGCAAAATCAATCAAGCACCAATCAACACCAAAGAAAAGTGTAACACCAGGCACCGAACACAATACGCTCCCTGTGAAAAGGAAGTTATATATAACATACCGTTAACATGCGGGCGCTGCTACATCGGACAGACCGGTAGATGTATTAACGACCGAGCACGCGAACATGCAGCAAACCTTAGGAACCTCGCGGGACCAGGGCATTTAGCTGCCCATTGTCGGACATACCTGTGTAAAGCAGAGCTTGACCATCTTCACATAATAGGACACCATAAAAACCAGGTTGCAGGGGAGGTGTTAGAGGCTCTTGCTATAGACGAAGAAGACGACAAGTGCGTGAGCATCCCTTCAATTACCTTACAAGCCAAAGAAAAACTCTTTCTACATGGCACACTTCGTGGGTAATCGATAAAAATCGGGAGAAAAAATAAGAGCAATGGGAAAGAAAAAGAAAAAGGGGGAATGAAACAAATTAATAGAAGAAGAGGAAGATGTAATAAAACAGTTGGTAGTCCAGCGGTCGGTTCGACATTCTTTTCTCCTGTCATCTTTCTTCCTTTGTTCAGCTGGTTTCACCCAAGATGTATCAGAACCAACTAGCTCAGCTTATTCCCTTAGTATGACGCTGTTCACTTGCGCTGTCCATATTCCGTCTTCGGCAAACACCTAAATATTTATAAGATGGTTCCATTCTAATATTTTCATTGTTAATGAGTACTGATGAATCAATTTATTATGTTTTCTTGAGAAGCACACATGAACACACTTGCTAGCGTTCAATGACATCTTATTGTTTCTACACCATGATTCAATTCGTTTAACATCTCTCATAAGCTGTGTGAAATCCGTTTCACCAGACACTGCGTTGTACAATGCACAATCATCGGCAAATAGACTATTTTTTATTCAATTCCTCGGGAAATATCATTAATATAATTGAGAAAGAGAAGCGGTCCCAACACAGATCCCTGTGGCACGCCAGATGTAACAAAGACAAGACCCGAACATGTCCCATTTACCACAACCTGTTGCTGCCTTGAAGCTAGGTAATCTCGTAACCAGTGCATCACATTATTATCAATATTTAGGACTTCAAGGTTCTGCAGTAATACCGAATGAGAGACGGTATCAAATGCTTTCTTGACATCTAAAAATAAACAATCAACTTGACCTCTATTATCAAGTACTCTGGCAATATCACGATAAAACTCGATTAGCTGCGTCGTACATCGAATACCTTTTCGGAACCCATGCTGTTGATCTTTCAAAAAGTAGATCAAAACAAAGTGCTTCATTAACGCAGAGTACAAAACATGTTCAATAATTTTACAGCACACTGGGGTAAGCGAGATCGGCCTGTAGTTCGAAACATTACATTTAGATCCGCCCTTTAAAACTGGCACGACATTGGCTACTTTGCAATCATCAGGTAGTTTTTC
The DNA here is from genome assembly GCA_013358835.2 of Ixodes persulcatus. NCBI lineage: Eukaryota > Metazoa > Arthropoda > Arachnida > Ixodida > Ixodidae > Ixodes > Ixodes persulcatus. The sequence goes on from JABSTQ010011270.1 coordinate 112,336, forward strand.
CTCCTGTATCGTCTTAGAAAAAATGACAAAAAGATATTTCGCTGCTGCACTCGAACAATGCTTCAACACCCTAGGGGAGATACTATCAGGACCAGTAGCTTTGGATTCATCAATATTAACGAGCAACTTATTGATTCCATTAATGGAGAACTCAACCTGCGGCATGCCAACTTACTGGTCGCTAATCATCTGTAGGGGAACATTTTCATCGGGAAGGACTTAAAGAAATCATTAAATAATGTAGCTTTATCATAATCATTTGTTACTACAAACCCTTCGTGCTGCATTTAACTGGGGAGCCCAAGCTTATCTTTACCACACCGTTTCAATAATTTCCGAAACTTCTTGTCGTTACTTTGCAGGTCTAAATTAAACCTTAAAAGAACGTCCTCTGGCATTCTCTCAATTTTTTCTTATATTGTGACGTTAGGTCCCGCAGTTTACAAAAGTTATCCTCAGATTTATTTCTGCGGGTTCTCTGTCGTCTACGTATCATGCAAATTAGCTCACCAGTAATCCATGATTTCTCCCTCTTTTTCAGTTTACTGCTTAATGTACTACGTACATGAGCGTCCATGAGAGTAAGATTTCTTTCCTTAAACGTTAGCCACAAATTATTAACGCTTATGTCGTCTGCAATACATTCAAAAGACAAAAAACTGTTCTCAAGAATTATTGAGATCTTCGCATAATCCCCTTTGTCAAAAAAGAAAACTTTCCTAGACTCGTTAATATTGACTCGATTAGTAGTTGTGGCCAAATTGGCAAAGACGGCATGATGATCACTGATGCTAGGTATGACGCACACATTCAACACAACATCGGGAGTGTTGCAAAAGAACAAATCAAGAAGGTTAGAGCCGCGTGTCGGCTGGGCGACATATTGAGAAAAGCCAAGTGTATCCGACATAGTTTTCATCTCGGAGTATATACCGCTATTAGAGCCTTTAAACACATCTACCATCACTCCATGTGGCATCCGGTAAATTAAAATCACCTCCAAGAAGAATACACTCGGCAGAAAAGGATCAAACAATCTTGCGCAGCTGCCGCATAACGCTCAAATCAGAAGCTGGTGGACGATAAAAGGAGCCAACCACAAATCTGGAACCATCAGACTGTATGACACGGCACCAAACAGATTCAGTCGCAGACACATTAGAATTTCTAAGAGCAAGATTCGACAATGCCTTTTTGGCTTCGTGCACTACAAAGAAACTAGTTACTCAATTACTGATTTCATTGTTCCCAGATCCAGTGTTTCGCGTGTACCCTTGTGATACCTCCCTGTAAAGTATTTTGCGGTGAGTGCTGATTTTTGTGAACTTTGTTGAATGTTCCTTGTATTCAACTTCAATACATCACCCACCATAACTCATTGCTTGTATATAATTTAACGCAAATGATCATTGTGTACAAATAATTAAATGTAAATAAATGTTTCTATGAAAAAAAAAAAAAAAAAACAGGTTTGTTGAGGGGGTTGGAGTGTGTTCCTCGTATGCAGAGGCGGCGTAGGTCGGGTGGGTTCGATGCCCGTTAGATACACTTTGTTTTTTTCTTGTTTTTTCCTCTTCTTTCTGCAACTTTTTCTCCTTTAAAGGACAACTCCGCTCAATTTTGAAAAATTTAGGCTTACATGTGATTCCGTTTCACAAAGCATTACTAAACAGCTCTACGTCTTCGGATTTGCGAAATGTGGAATATTGTTTTTGTAATCTTAATTTAAACATCAGCTGATACTGAAACCGAAACTTCGGTTGCGTCAGGCAACATTGGTCTCGTGTCGTCAGAGGCATGGCCACGTCACCTTCGAACCACGTGGTCTTGTGACGTTCGTGGGGCCGAGGTACAGGACACGCGACGCGAGCGGGTCGCTTCGCATGGCGTGGACGGTGATGGCCCGGGGGAGAGGGGGAAGGGGAGAAGCCGAAAGAAGAAAGGGGGAGCGGAGAAACAGACCGATAAGCACGCAGGGCAGCGCAGACTAGCGCATCCGCGTTGCGATGATCACGTGGACGCCGTTGAGCCAACACTGGGAGGAGAAACTCATGACGTCATCGTTCAATTTCGCTCTGAGAAGTAAAAACAAACAAAACGTGAGAATGACGTAGACATGCCTCTGACGTAGTGGCTCAACGTTGGCCGCTTCAACTCCGTTGCATTGACTGCGCTGACGATTGCGCCTCGCGTCGCACGCTAGAGTTGGCAGATTTCGACGACTTGGCTCATTTGAAAGTTTGCTAGCCAGTTTATTAAATATATAGACGGAATTAGATCGTAATATTTGACATGGGGTCTTCCTATATGATACTGAAGAGGGCTGCATAGCTTTCTAAATATCAAAAATGAAGCGGAGTTGCCCTTTAAGAGGATTTTTTTTTATTTGTTTTTAGATTTGAAATTACTTCTTCCTACACGCGACACACAAAAGAAAAGAAAAACATTAACAAAATGAAAACCACAGCACGCGGTCTGCGAGCCTGAGACTGCTGCGGGTGATGTCTCTTAGCTGTAGATGAGAAAGTTAGCCAGTGCAGTACAACTACTAACCAGTGGGGTCTTTAACGTGCACCATGCAGTAGTAATTACACGAACGCGTGCCGGTACCATGACCCACGCCGGTACGAAACTCATCCAGGTCGAAACGAGCAGCGGGTGCGGGTAACTGTTTTTATTTCGAGTTCCGTGGGACGTAACTTTAATTTTCACATTGGGTTCCATCGGACGTAACTCGAAACCTTGGGGTAAAGTTACGTCGGACGTAACTTTAATTTTTATTTGGAGTTCCGTCGGACGTAACTTCAATTTACATATTGGGTTACGTCGGATGTAACTTGAATCCTTACGTAAAGTTGTGTCGGACGTAACTTTAATTTTTATTTCGGGTTCCGTCGGACGTAACGCTAGACATTGCGTTTTTTTTTTTCTAGTTTTTTCCTCTCCTTTTTGCGATCTTTTTTTTTTTTTTTAAGAGGATTTTTTTTATTTGTTTCTAGATATGAAACCACTTCTTCCTAGACGCAACACGCAAAAGAAAAGAAAAACATTAACAAAATGGAAACCGCAGCACTCGTGCTGCGAGCCTGAGACTGCTGCGGGTGACTTATCTCTTAGCTGTAGATGAAAAAGTTAGCCAGTGCAGCACAACCGCTAACCAGTGGGGTCTTTAACCTGCACCGCGCAGTAGTAATTACATGAACGCGTGCCGGTACCACAACCTATGCCAGTACAAAACTCATCCAGGTCGAAACGGGCAGCGGGGGGGGGGGACGACTTTATTTTTTATTTCGAGTTCCGTCGGACGTAACTTTAATTTCCACATTGGGTTCCGTTGGACACAACTCGAATCCTTACGTCGGACGTAACTTTAATTTTTATTTCGGGTTCCATCAGACGTAACGCTAGACACTGCGTTAAACTTAACAGTTTTTGGGTACAAAACAAAAGGAATGGAGGATTACTGTTAAAAAGTGGCACAAATATAACTGTCAAAGTAACACCCCCAAGCGGGGGAGGGAGTCCCCCAGGAATAAAAAATTGTCTAAAGTATAAATAAAAAAAAAGAAAGAAACACATTGTTTTAGAGTGTTGTTTGATGGCGCTTTACGTAAGCCTGCATTCGAGTGCTGTCCTACCAAGAAGATGGTGTCCTTTTTTAGTGAAGGATGGGCACGTTCAATTGTCGCTCTCAGCTCCAAACGGAGTAACTCGTGTCAGAGTTCTCGAAGAGCCTTTCTGAGCGGCAAAAAAAGCGCCGCTCTTCAGGTGCTTTTACTCAGTTTCTGCTTCCTTCCCCATTGCAGACGGGTCTCCACTTAAAATGGAAGCAGACGACGCCAAGCACAATCGCTTTTATTTGACGCCGGTATTGAAGTCTCGACAACGTTGTTAGAGAAAAAGCAAGTGACTAGACATCAGTGCCGCTGTTCGAAGTGGTCCAAAGTTATCGAACCCTTCGCAGGACAGTTAAAAAGGGTGCTATTGTTCTAAAAACCGACAAAAACGTCGGCACATGTGAAATATGGAGCTCAGCGAATCTACGCCTCCGGTTACAATACTTTTATACGACCATACATTTGTTCTGCACTTCTTTACAAACTTGCTATAAAATGTATTCATATACACGAACTCAACTCTGTTGCGTCGCGGCGCGGTGGTGACGCGTCGAGTGCACTTCCGGTCTGGGGCTGTGGGTGCAAGTCAACATGTGGGAAGTGCATTCCTGCGTTCTTTTGAAAGAAACCAGACAAAAACCTGCCTTCTCATCGAAACGCCGTGACTGGGGCTGTACCTAAAGGGTCGAGAACGGTTTGAAGGTCAGTTTTCATGTGCTCGGTTTGCCCAAGGACGTGGATATGTGCCGTGAAAAGCACCAGATGCCGTCGGAGCACAATTGTTTGGGTGGGAAGCACTTTGGGTTGACTTCACGGATGCCTGTGGTCATCAGACTTATTTGTTTTGTTCCAGCATGAATGCAGGAAAATTGTCAAGTTGTACGAACCACCTGCGGACTACATTCAGTGCGTCTGCTCTGTCCCTTGTACAGAGAAGGTGGTGTACTCCTTTCCCCTCTCTTGTGGAAAACTATACATAGGTCAGACCAACAAATGTCTTAACGATCGCCTTCGTGAACATAAGAACACTTTCACCAACAGAAACTTTGGACAATGAGGCATACACTGCCGAGACTGCAGCTGCTCTGTGCTGCTAAGCAACTGCGCTGTGCTCGGCAAGCACCACAACCGGCTAACGAGAAATAATTTAGGCAGAGGATATCGCAAAACATTATGTACATGTGTTAGTACTCCGTCTTTAACCCTATCACAAAAAGAACTAAACTACCTAGCCTTACACTAATTTCAATTTTAGTTTTTGGTTTACGGTTCAGCTTCCCATAGAAGAAAAAAGACCAATTATTCTACATGGCCCTAGTCTATAACACAAGAAGAAGACATAGAAAGAAGTGTAAACAGAACAGAGCAACCAACTTGCCTGAACCTCCGTGTTGTACCACCAGATGTTATTTTCTCAGGAAGAACAAATCGCAGTGACCAGCAGCATATATTGCAATGACATAATGTGCAAACCATGTCATGTCAAAGCAATTCAGTTTCCTTGTGAAATGTGATCTTTGCAACACTAACAAGAGTAGATGTCGAAATTGTAAAGTTGTGCAGTATAGTATATAGCAGTCTCGCAATGTGACATACAGCGTACTAATGAAATGTAAAGGCCCGTTCACACTCTTGCAACCGAGTACGACCGAGAGAGACGAGACTTGTTAAAACCTCTTAAAATTTCTTAGGACGAGAGAACACACTGGCACGCTGGCGCCATCTATGCGGTGACCCTGGAACTGCATTTCACAATAGCGAAGGTTTTGCGGGATTCCTGAGGTAAAATGTGCGTAATACCTATGCGAAAGGCCCATTTATAACGTTGACAAAAGTTTTTCGAGCCAAGAGAGAAAGGATAATGCGCGAGAGAAATAGAAAATATGCCGGACCACCAAGTTTACACTGCTACCCAGTGTGTCCTCTCGTAAGAGGTTTTAAGGAACCCAGTTTTAAGAGGTCGCAAGAGTGTGTACGGGCCTTTAGAGTGCATGACTGATAGGTAAGGGCCCAAAACAAGTGCATGTAAAATGGAATATAATATCAACCTCCCGAGGCAGTATTTTGCAAAGTTTCGAGTTCGTGCAAGCTGATGCCCAAGTGTGATTTACATTAGGATTATAAGAATCTTCATCTGTCCTTCGAGCTATTTATATGTAATATGGAATATCGTATTACATATCTATGTATTTTTTTTTGCAGTAAGGCATCATGTATTGGATTCTTCTTAAGATTATAATTTATTATCTTTCTCTTTCTGCGCATGTCGTGTATTTACCTTCAGATCTATCATGTGAGCACAAAGTCCTTTCTGGCATACCCCAAGACCAGTGTTTCACACTGCCGAACAGCGACCAACAAATCATGTTTCTGCAGACTCAACAGCTGGCGTATTTTCGAGTATCGCTTATGTGAAGTGGTTATGGGAACTTCATACAGTAAACTTAATAATGATAATAAATATATTTAATTGCTGACTGAAGATTTGATAACATAAGTAAACGACCAATAAACCTTAATGACGCGCCCCTAAATTATCTGAAAGATGCTCTGCAAACCTTTTCCAGCATTTTTATCCTCAATAGGCACGTGTTTAAGTAAAGCATTTAAGAAATTTCTGATTTTGAAGCTGATTTAAATAGCTATGCGTTCCTGACTCTTAGGGATACGGGCCATTCCTCATAAGACAATTTGTAATAGGGCAACTCGTAGCAGGGCAGTTCGTCAGATAGGACAATTCGTCATAGGGCGATTCGTCACTGGGACAACTTGTCGGAAAACCAAAGATAATGTTTGAAGATCTTGTTGCCCACGAACTAGCCTTTTTAGCGTTCGGCGGCTTTTGTTATTCAGCTTCTGTGTAACGTCCTGTTTAGAAAGTTTCGTCTTTTGTTTCCTTTTAAGTTTATAGACATTTTACTTAATCTTGGAGGCATAGAATATAAAAATTTCAGGTGTCCTGTGCAATCCTCCACATTTTCTCAGCGCATGTGTGACACAGAAAGAATGTAGCTCGTCTGCATGCGCGACACAGACACAGACTGCGCATGCTTGACCGAAATGTTTGCCATCCACTTTTTTCATCAGTGACAGAGGGGCCAAGATTGTGGTGGACGAGACATAATTAGTCAGTGTCAGTGGCGTAGCCAGGGTTTTTGTTTTGGGGAGTGGGGTGGGGGCGGCGAGGTGGTTGGGATGTTTATGACGGGGTGTGGAGGGGGGGAGGGAGGATCAAAATGCATGTGTATATTATAGGGTCGTCTGGATTTCGGGGAGGAAGGGGGGGGGGGGGGGGGTGGGCTGAAGCCCCATAAGCTCGTTCCCCTCAGCTATGCCCCTGGTCAGTATCTATTAGATATTAGTAAAAGTCTAATTTCCTGTGTTGCGAAAAAGGAATCATAGCAGAAGGGGGTCAGAGGTAATTGTACACATTTTAGAGAACTATGCTCGATAAACATCAGAAATACTACAAAAGTAAAATTTATCTGTTAACAGTTTGACAAATTGTCTATAGTGATGAACTGACCTGCGACGAATTGCCCTATGTGACGAATTGCCCTGCTACCGGTTGACGTGTGACAAATTGTCATTCGACGAACAGTTCTACAGCTGTTCCTGACACATGAATAACTTCTCATCTAGAAGTATGCTATTTTCTCTTTGATGAACAGCAATTTTATGTGTGTGTGTGGGCTGGACAAAAACAATGTACACAGGGGCGTGTGGCGGAACAATAACAATTAGGCACGCATAGCGTGAGAAACTGACCAATTAAGTAGCTGCAATGTCGAATAGAGCATAAACTACTACTTGGTTTTATTTGACAGAAAATCACGAATTAGCAAGGATGATGCTAATTTGCAAATTGAATTGACCGGCATCTTGTAAGGCACAAACCTCAACAGCCAGGCTATGTTGTTCCTCTTGTATACGATAATGTTCGCTTGGGCGCACACTTTTTTTGGGTCAGATCCAATCTGAGTACGAAGGTGTGTATAGATTAGACAATTTGGATCACTCCTTTTTGCATGAGTCTTCTCCTGTAAAACATTGCTGAGCATGAAGAGTTTTGGTCAAGAAAACGAGCGTTGTGATTGCCGCTCAGTGTTTCTATAAAAGTTAGACTTTTGCAACATTTTGAAAATATTATTGCTTTTAGTTCAGTTGCATCGTCGTCATGCGTATTGTTAAGCTTATTTCGTAAATTATATTTCACTATATGGCGACGAGGTGGCCTTTTCATGATTTTTTGCACATTGTTTAGTTCAAGAGCACAACCACGATCCAACTCTAATACTGCGAAGCAAAGTTGTACCAATCACGTGTACTTTAGGCAACCTACCGTTCTTCGTGACAACCTTTCGATTCAGGTAAAATAGATGTGACTGAGGTAGACAAATGGATGTTGGGTCGTATAAGCACGTTTTGAATGTTAATCCTGCTCTTTTTCGTTTTTTTTACTTTTGCGTATAAATTAAATAACGGCATTTCTTATTTTTGATATCTGAAAGTAAAACTAGATTTTGGAATGATAAAGATAAAACTATATAGATAGTTACTCGTTTCATGGTGATAATAGTGCCTGTTGCCAAAACAATGCGGAAAATATATTATCAATATAGCAGTTAGAAACTGTTTCAACCATTATCTTTGCTCCCCGCGGAACTGAACCGAAACTGAACCGAAAGCCGTCGTCTACCCAAACCCGAAGCACCAAGAAGCATGTTACGAGGGTAGTTACACATGCTACATGTGCTGTAGTCTGCAGCAGTAGCTGTTTTAGAGCAAAAACCTAAAACAAATATGCCATCTTGTTTGCACGTTCAGAACGCCTTCTTTTGGTCATTTACGTCAAATCTTTTATAGGGTGAAGGTGAGCGTGTGGGGCGTGTTGACCTGCATTCCTAGCATTCTCGTTGATGCTAGGGTAATTTAGCAGTAGGGCTTTTACTATGCCTGGTGTCATCTATTTAGTGCTACGTCGTCGAGGCTAGCATAGCTTCCACAGTACATGACTGCTGCACTGTGGAAGCTATGCTAGGCTCTACAATGCAGCACGAAATAGTTGATGCCTAGTATAGCTGCAACGATTAGGTCTCGTAAATATTGGGCACTCAACCATCAAAGTATATGTCACTCCATTGCAAACTACTTCCTTGTACCGTGAAAAGGTGGACGAACCAACAGCTGGCAAACCTAATTTGACAGCGGACATTGCGTTAAAAGTCGCCCTGGCTGACAACGTTACTCTGAAAGTTTTGTATTTGTCTAGTTTCCAGTGAGTTCTAGACCCGCCTTTTTTGTGTGTTTGCAGCTTGCCTTCAGCTTGGCGAGAAATATTTCTCATTCAATGGTTCTGAACTCGATTCCAAGGGTGGAGGGGAGTCGGTGACTGGACGTGTTAATGCACCTGCAGCTCAGATAACGTGGATGAAAGCTTGTGCTGGAGAACCCGGGGATCGCGGTTTAATCCCCGCTCCTGCCAGTTTTGATCCAGATGATCGTCAAACAGATGTGCAGTTGTGTGTCACCACTGTGCGATGCACATGAACGACCCCAGGCTAGGGGTCGTACTGCACTGGCAGAATTTCGGATTTACGGTGAAGACAACAGACACCCATTGGAGATCACTAACCTCCCACTGTCTAAACTTGCAGCACAATTACAGTTGTGGGAGCCTCGTGGAAAACGGCTTGGCTTCCGTGAGACGGCATTTGGCGGGTGTCTTGGAGCTTGACCCCATCCAACAGTTCCTATGGAACCGAATCAGTCTTCAGGTCTAGGTAAGTTCATTGTTGCCATCTCTTTAATAAATGTAGAAGAAGGATGCTTGACTACGGCCAGTCAAAGTCTAGATCAGCTCTTGTACAGACTCCTAGAAGTCCGTGCTAATTCTGAGTTAATGTATATGGTCCCTACGGGAGCCCGAGTTGCGCGTGTGTTTTCCTCGTGTTGCCGCACCTCTATTCACTGAGTTGATCACGTGAGGAGCAAAAACCTTGCGTGATGCAGAAAAGTCGGTTCGCCGGTGTGTCACACCTGCACGCTGGTGTGCATGTGTGACAGGAGGCAAAAGACGTACTGCTTTTGCCTCCTCCTCCTCCTTTCCTGTTTTCCAAGCGAGGCTTTGTGCGCGACACCGCTATTAAAGGGACCATGAAATGACCTTTTTACTTTAGCCAGATAACTTTTACATTAAACCTTCAACGTTCACTGAATGCCGAACAGGCATCCGTTTTCATCTTGGTTTATTAACTTCTACAGAAAAAATTAATGAAATATCGACTTTTTCTTTCTCTTACACTGACCGCAAAACAAGTTGCGGCGTAATTTTGACGGTCATGACATACTCTGGCACAGGAACTGGAAATTCTCTTGGACAGTAGGAGAATGGGAGCAGTTAGCGGCGGCGAGTTGGGGGTGCGCCGGTAGGTTTTACTGCGCTGATGGCGCTGATGTCACCGACGTATTTTCTGAATCGGCGCCTCTCATCGCCGTGATAGCCATGGACACATTGCAGCTGAGCAAAATTCAGTGAGATATGTTGCGCTACAGTGACAGCATGGGACTAGTCCCATACGCAGTATGCCTGTTGGGAAGTGCGGCGAGTCTTCCGGTGAAGACTCCAAAAGTCAACCCAACTGTTATTGTCTGTAAAAGGCGGCCCGTGTCAGTCATTTGCAAAGCGACGTAGATGGAAACAAATTGCTGCGGCGTTTTTCGCGGCCTCGGAGATGCAGGAGCGAGCCAACGTTAAAAAAAATATGTTTGAACTACGACAGTGTCAACAAGAGCCATGTAAATACCTGTTCACACTCAAAGCAGACGCACGCGTTTGATGGAAGTGCTGTATTCGTGCTGTTGGTAAGCGCTTCGGGACCGATCTTCTACGATTGCAACTCGATACTGACGTGATACTCGGCAAAGGAAGGTTGGACCGGCATTGCACGTAGCTCCCACGAACTGTTATATCTCAACAGTGACGTGCAGTCGTGTCAGAATAAAAATGGCATACTAATAACAAAGTGTACATACCGTGTTACGAAGGTAATCCATACATCGTTTATTTGACCTCTATATCGCACAAAACAAGAGAGAATCGACGAGAGTCCCTTTTCGACGACAGTGTTCGTCACCACTGCCTCGGAAAACAAGGAGATGACGAGGGGAGAGATTGACCTCACCTCTCAATCTGAAATTGAGGTCAGCGATCAAACTATAATATGAGAAGGGTCCACAAGGGTCGCGCGGGTATATTCCATTCAGCATGTCAGCCGGTCGTGGGCAGACGGTCTTGGCCAAGTGTTGTTGAAGCAATGCTGCGCCGAGTCGGAGTGCCTTCTAGGCCTATATTCTGCCGAGTTAGCTTGGTCGGGGTCGGTGTATTCGTGGCCATTGTAGCTTTTCTCGGGTGTTTGTGGATCCAGCGTTCTTGTTTGTTGTGGTCTGTTTCAAGTACTTTTTACTTTTTTCTTGCTGCTTGAAGTCGGGACGCGCGAGAAGAACTCGTAGAAAAATAAACGTTTGTTGGTCGTCGCGACCAAGTAACTGAGCGACGCTGTCGGCTCTACTGCGCAAGCGCAGTAGGGTCTCTTTCTTGCTTTGTTTACCACACGATAGATGGCGCTTGGCTCTCAGCATTATCAAATTTGGCAATTTTTGTCGCATCTCTAATTACGCTACAAAATGTGAATCTTAATATTATTTAACAAAAATTTTAGGAAACATTCGCCGGCTATTTATTGTTTATGATTGCGGTGCTGGTGAGGTAGGCTTTTACCCAATAGGCGACGTGGATTCGGCTGACGTGCTGCGGTTCCGCGGATGCATCGCAGTGAAAAGTCAGAGAGCTTTCGAAGGAAAGAAGGCGCAAAAGAGTCCAGTTTTCTTTTTTGAAAGTTCTATAGCGAAGAATTTTTTTTTGGCTCCCTATTTTTGTGTTTTTGTGTTTCTTTTCACACCTTTTACGACGATCGGTGGATGAAACTTGATTTCAGAATCGTTTCATGGTCCCTTTAATTGAATTCAGTCACGTGACCGGCTGCAATCGACGTACCGTATTTACTCGCACAATGAACGCACTCGCGTAATGAACGCACCCCCCAAGTCGGCTCTGAAAATTTGGACTTTTTTTTTTCCCCTCGCGTAATAAACACACCCCCAACTCGGACGTCAAAATTTTGACCCCCTCCCCCCACGCGCGCGAAATGAATGCACTTTTCTATCCTGGTACAGCGAGGTCGCGAATGCGTGGGCAGCGTGGGCGAACAAAACGCCTTGTAAAAGGCGTTAAAAAATAAAAGATCCAACGGAACCAAGAAAAAAAAAACATAGAGAGGAGCTTTTTTTTTTATTTGCAATCCACGGAACCAAGAGAAAAGAAAAAAAACAAAGAGGAGCTTTCTTTTTCTTGCACAGCGCAGTCTGGACTTTGGGTCGCGCGCCGCGCGCAAGGAGATAAGAAAGAGAAGCGGAGAAGCCCTCGCCTAAGCAAAGTGAAACGAAACAGCTTGCGAAAGGCGGAAAAAAAAAGAATCCACGGAAGCAAGAAAAAAAAAAAAAGGAGTTTTTTTTTTCTTTTTCTTTGCACAGCACGGTCTGGACTTTGGTTCGCGCGCCGCGCGCAAGGAGATAAGAAAGAGAAGCCCTCAGCTTGCGAAAGGGGAAAAAAAAAGAAAAACAATCCAAGGAACCAAGAGAAAAAAAAAAACAAAGAAAAGCTTTTTTTTTTTTGCACAGCGCAGTTTGGTTCCGGGGTCGTGCGTCGCGCGCGGCGCGCAAGGAGATTAGAGCGAAAAGTGGAGAAGCCCTCGCCTAAGCAAAGCGCACATAATGAAGCCATCCTGCCCTCGCCTCCTCCTCGCACTTTAGAAAAGAGAAGCGAGAAGCCCTCGAAATGAACCCACTTTTCTATCCTATGCAGCGAGGTCGCGAATGCATGGGCAAACAAAACAACTTACGAAAGGCGGAAAAAACAACAAAAAAGAAAACACTGAAGCAAGAAAAAAAAAAGGAGAGGAATATTTTTTTTTTGGGCATCGCAGTTTGGTTTTGGAGTCGCGCGCCGCGCTCAAAGAGGTAAGGAGTTACGTCGATCTTTCCGATAAAAGGTCCGTTCATTATCCGAGTAAATACGGACGCAAAAATTTTACTTCGCGTAATGAACGCCCCCCCCCAACTTTGCATCGATTTTTCGGAAAAAAAGGTGTGTTCATTATGCGAGTAAATACGGTAGTGCGGCTCCTACATGCGGATTGGGCTTTCCTGCATAACTTAAGATTTCATGATGGCTGAACGCGTAATCCTGGCTTCCATAGGGAGCATATGCAGGAGGTCGAGATCCCAGGAAAAGGTGTGCATGGTGATAAGGGTTAGGCTTAGAGTAAACGAAAGCGGCAAATGAGGAATTTTAAGGGAGGTTCGTGGCTGTGGTGAGTGAATGTTGGCAAGTTGAGTGTTAAGGTCCTATCCGTGGTATTCCAGGTACTTCTGGCCACCTTGACAGGGGTCGAAAATCCTTTCCGGTTCAAGTATTTGTTGCATGCTTTTAAGAGGCAAAGTTTTGTGTTTTGTAATCAATCGGTGTTTTGTGGTGCTTTGCGTGCCCGATGGCCAAAGTGTTGTGCGGTTGACTGCACGGCTTTGATTCGAGGGATCTCCGTGAAATGAAATAGACGCTGCCATGCCTTCTTTTATTTCACTGAGATCCCAAAGCCGAATTTGAAGTTCCCGCACGATCCGCGCCAGTGCAGTGACGTAGATTGAGCCGTCCTGCAACTTGAGTTTCTCTCACCCCGAATCATCCCGACCCGAAGTGTCGTGTTCACCCGCACCCCGCGATCAAACTGTTTTCTGTGCCTGTGACTGCCGCCCATCGCTGTGAGCAGACAATGCTTCGCTTTCGAGTTTGAAGTTCTTTTAGGTTCCTTTAGGCAATCTCAATTTCTTTGAAATAGTGTAAGGCCGAAGAGAAAGCACAGTGACCTTTTGTGAGCGACGTGAAGGGCCACTTTGCGCCGGTTTCGCGTGAAAGGCTGCCCCGGTGGAGTCACAACCGAAGTTACGTTAAACAGACACCAAACCCAGTTGTTTTGACTGTTTGATGATTTCATTTTCAAAGTTAGAGGTCGTCAGGCACCTAAGAACTAGAGCTTTGTCTGATTCTTTGACTCAACGATCATCCTCAGTGCTACATGTGCGGAACGCCGCCAGCGCATTGTTTTTCAGGGCAGGTTAAAAAGCAGCGCCTCCTCTATAGGGTAATGCCTGGCGAGAGAGTCCGAAGAGCACGTTCATGCCGTCTCCTAACCTCCTCTCTCCCTCGATGCGGATTGCTGCTAGGGGTGCTCGTATCTTGCTACTCTCCGTGAACTTCGTCAATGCCGTGCAGGCCCACATGGCCGTGCTGGCTGCGTGGAGCTGCTGGGCGAGATCGTTGTTTGTTTGGACGAAAATGAATAAAAGAGCATGAGCTTGGGGGTTACACGGAGGATATTTAAGTAAGGATGAATATGAGTTGTATACTGCTCGCAAAGAACTATACTCCGTTCACCTTTAAGCTGAGACTTGTGGGAGCGAGGGTCTGCCACCATGCTGAGCGAGGGTCTGCCACCACGCTCAGGGGCCGCTGCTAACCGCCCAAAGTGGACAACGTCCGAGGCGCGCAACAGCGCACGTAGGACAGGCGCAGGAGCCTATAACAGAGGGGACACGCCCACAGAAAAGGGGAGACAGACCGAGGGCACGGAGACGTGTCGGTCGAACGCTACGGCAATGTTATACTTTGAATACTAACAACCCATTCCTGTTATTCTAATAAATGTAGTTTTTTGCTTTGGAAACCCCGGCTTCGTGTTGTTCCTCCCGGATAAGCATACTGCAAGGCAATCCTACCACATGGCCCCACGTTGGGCGCCATGTGGTAGGGTTGCCTTGCTGCATTTGTTAGAATAACAGGAATGGGTTGTTAGTATTCAAAGTGTAACATTGCCGTTGCGTTCGACCGACACGTCTCCGTGCCCTCGGTCCGTCTCCCCTTTTCTGTGGGCGTGTCCCCTCTGTTATAGGCTCTTGCGCCTGTCCTACGTGTGCTGTTGCGAGCCTCCGACATTGTCCATTTTGGACGGTCAGCAGCGGCCCCTGAGCGTGGTCGCAGACCCTCACTCAGCGTGGTGGCAGACCCTCGCTCCCACAGCCTAGAAGCTCCGCCTTTAGCGCGAGCTCGCTGGCTTCCGCAGTGCTTTGGTTGTGCTTGCCTGCGCATTTACACTTTTGTTAGCAAGGACAGAAAGCTCACACTGAAGGCGGAGCTGTTAGTCTCAGCTTAAGGGTGAACGGAGTATAGAGGGCCTGCAACCGGGTGTGTTGGCCAGCTGGTAGAACAGGGGGAGCGAAAGCACACTCCGCAGAACCCAGGGATCCTAGGCTCGATCCCCACCACTGTTAGTTCCGACCTGAATGAGAGTCGCACTGCAGAGCAGTCGAGTAATTCCTGTTGCGTGATGCACGTTTACTATACCTGCTCCTTTTCGTCATAAGTATGAGCGAAGAAGCTACCAAAGCAGGAAATGCCTGCTATGCACCCATGCTCGTGGGGTGAGGTGCTGTTCAAACGTTATGCTATATACTATTTTGTTTCAAGTGTGGACGGAAACGCAGTTAGAATTGCGAGCATGATGCCTTGGCAATCTTCGCATTTCGCGAACGAATGAGCTCATCACTACCCCCACCGAAGAGGTGGGTATCGTAGTACAGCACCGAAAGAATGTTGTGAAACCACTGCAAACCAGTGTGGAACACGCTGTGAATGTAATAATGGAACTCCTCATCTTGACTTGCAAACAAGGCGACAGGCAGCACACTGCACAAAGTGTGTGAAGTTCCTGCCCAGGAACCATGCAGTTAGGGAGCTGACATCACGAACAAGAATTCGGCCGTGGCAAAACTGTATGATGCAAAACACTCAGTCTAGTTTCATGGAGCTCGACTAATTCGATTGGAACAACCACTTTTCAGAACTATGTTTGTGCTATTAAATTATTTTTAGTTAAGCAACTGCAGCAATAAATAGAAACCGCCGCACGAGTGTTTTTTTTTATGACATTACGAACAAAACTTTTATCAGTTTCCTTGAAATTGCTTCCTAACTTATCATTTTCGCTTCCCTCTCATACAGTGTAAATTTTATTCCCGATTCACTTCCTACATCTGATGTTTTATTTTGAAGACACCCCACTGAAGAGCATAAAATGCTGTGCGAGCTGCTTTGCATGCTCCGCTGGCTTGGATCGCTGGGATAAGATGCGTGCACCGCCTGGTGTCGCAGATGAAGAGCTGGACAGCCCGGCCCTGCTCGGCAAGAGCGGGATCTGACAAGCATTACCCTAGAGGAGGCGCTAATAAAAAGGCAGGAGGTGACATCATTCTAAACTCCGACTTTAGTTTTTTTTAAAAGAAGGGCAGTAGTGCATTCACAATTGCTTTAAATTAGCATGTTTTACGAATGCCGTTTTTAAATATTACAGAAATGTCGCTTACAAACCTTCTCAATTTCATAATTTTTGATGTCACAAACAAAAAGAAGCGAGGAGTTAAAAAAAAGAAAAAGAAAGACGCAAAAAAAAGACGCTCGCCCACATGGGAATCTTTTTGCGTTGTATTTTGTGTTTATGACTGCAACTTGCATTGTATTACACAACAACAATGAATATGACCTTTGGGGTGTCAGTGCCCCTTTAAAGACAACATCCAAAGGAAAAAACATTTTTGGAAAACAGCCTGGACGGGAAAAGGATGCCATAAAATGAATTTACAATGAAAGAAAACATATTTGAGCTATATTTACGGCGCGAAACAAATTTGTTGTTGGCGCCCATGAGAGCTGCCACCGGTCATCTAGTAGACCTGTGCACCGCCGTCGCCACTGCCGTTCAGCACCGCCGCTGAAGTCCCCTGAACCCCCACCCCATTCCACCGCCGCACGCTGAGCGTGGCGTGCCACCGGTTGAACTGATTGAATGCGTTTCTCCATGCCACTGCTGCCGCTGACGTAGGGGAACACTCCGGCACACCCCTGCTGGCAGTTTCTGAGTGGCACACAGGTCTATCACGTTCTTGCACTCTCTCGAGAGCTTTCTTTGGGCTCTAAAAGTTACTTATTAATCTTCAGTGTTTTGTTGCATTTCAAACATGGATTAATAAGTAAATTTTAGAGACCATAGGAAGTGCCTGAAAGAGCGCAAGCACCACGTTACCATAGCAGCCAGTCATGTGACCATAGAAGCTACTTTGCTGCAGGTGCCAAGTACAAATTTCTTTCACACCGTAAACAGAGCTCTAGAAATTTTTTTCTTGTATATTCGTTTTAGGACATCCTTTTCCCGCTCAGGCTGCTTAAAAAATGTATTTTTCCTTTGCATGTGTCCTTTAAAAACTCCTGGGCTGGCCTGAGCCAGCCAGATTGGACTGATTCTTGAGCAAAACGTGGCTGCCTGTAAATGTGCATAGACGAAAGAGGCCACACAAGCTAGGAAAGCAGCCATATATATAACAAACCTGAAGAACATTGTAAGATAAGGAAAGACAGGTTACGCATTTGGCTGGAAAGACCCGATAAATTGAACCATTGTTTGGTGCCAAGGTCATGCTTTTCGAAGGAAGCGCAACCGACAGCCGAAAGTAGTGAAACTCTCGGTGAACTCTGTAGCCCAAGGTCTTAACTGAGCTTTTTTTCTTTTTTTATTAGTTTACCTTCTTTTTTTCGTAATAATGAGACAAACCTGCATTATTTTTTCAGTTCCTATAACTAGCTATCCATAGTCTGGACTGAGGGTTTAATATTCACAAGGCAGAGTTGCATGAGGAGGAATTGATCCCCCAAAATAGTGTGTATTAGCATTGCGTCCATATTAGCGAGACATGACTGCATCACATGTTGAAATTCTTTTTCTAATAACTTGAAGGAAGACTTTCGATCTGACCTGCCTTAGTAAAAGTAACGGACCTTTTCCCAGTATGCTTCTGCGCATGCATACATTCCCGCTGCCACCATTTTCGCAGGACATCAGGACGCGGTGCCCTGCAAAAATGGCGACAGCAACATTGTTAGCATCTATCTTCGTGAATAGTTAGTCTATTTTGACGCTTTGTTTTTTAGTATCGGTAGTATGGGGTATAAGAAGCACTGAAAACCAATACAACGGCTCAATGCCAATGTGTTTTGACGGGCAGAGGCATGTTGGGCTGCTCTTCTATTGTAGTTCAGACAACTCCCCAGTCAGCGCTCGTTACTCGAAAAATGTCCATTGGCCAATTGGAAGACATTACAGCTAACAGTCTCCAGAAATATTGTTTTTGTTGCACTCTTTGAAATATGAGGTATCCAGCCCCCAAGAAGTATTCAGGTCCATATTTTCACTTTTCGAGACTGGGACTTTCTTGTGACAAAAAAAATGCTAAGAAGACAGGAATATTTTTTAAAGCAAGAAGATATCTAAAGTGTGATATAAAAATCAAAATAGAAAAGTATAAATATTGTTTCTAGGATTTTAACTTTTTAATATTAGGGATTCCCCCTAATGGTGCCAGTTGCATTTGAGTGCTTCTGTGAACCGAGTTTCGAAGTGCAGCGTAATATTGAACTGTACACCTACGGCCAAACTGTGTTTGTTTATAACTATTCTTTTCCAAACTAAGTGGCTATCTTGATTGGGCTTTGTGTATCAATACATAAGGTATTTTCTTCTAGGTGATGGAGCCAAATTGTTGGGTGAGACCAGCTGCCCACTGAAAGTCACCAAGGAGATCTGGTTTGGATGCTGTTCCTGCACCTATGTCACCACAGATCAGCGTGTAATTGTGAGCCACCTGGCTACCCATGGTGATGAACAATCCAAGTATCAGTATCCCCTCATGTCTGGCTCTAAGTCCCAAGTGCTTGGCAATATTCAAAAGCACAAGGGTGAAAAGCCATTTAAGTGCAAGCTCTGCCCCCGAGAGTTTGCCTATAATTCCCTTCTTACCTGTCATAATCAAACACACTCTGGTGAAAAGCTGTTTAAGTGTATGATATGCCCCAAAGCCTTTGCTCTAAATTCCCATCTGCGAAGCCATAATCGAACACACACTGGCGAAAAGCCATTTAAGTGCAAGCAGTTCCCCCAAACCTTTGCCCAAAATTGTCATCTGCAAACCCATAATCGAATGCGCACTGGTCAAAAGCCATTTAAGTGCAAGCAGTGCCCCCAAACCTTTGCCCAGAATTACTATCTGCGACACCATAATCAAACACGCACTGGTGAAAAGCCATTTAAGTGCAAGCAGTGCCCCCAAGCCTTTGTTCAAGATTCCCATTTGAGAAATCATACCCGAACACACACTGGTGAAAAGCCGTTTAAGTGCAAGCTGTGCCTTCAAGCCTTTGCTCGAAGTTCTGATCTGAGAAATCATAATCGAATTCACACTGGTGAAAAGCCGTTTAAGTGCAAGCAGTGCCCCAAAGCCTTTGCTCGAAATTGTCATCTGCAAATCCATAACCGAAGGCACTGTGGTGAAAAGCCATTTAAGTGCAAGCAGTGCTCCCAAGCCTTTGCTGATAATTCGTGTCTGAGAATTCATAATCGAACTCACTCTGGTGAAAAGCCATTCAAGTGCAAGCAGTGTCCCCAAAGCCTTTGCTCAGAGTAACCACCTGGTGCGTCACAATCGAACACACACAGGTGAAAAGCCGTTTAGGTGCAAGCAGTGCCCCCAAGCCTTTGCTGATAATTCGTGTCTGAGAATTCATAATCGAACTCACTCTGGTGAAAAGCCATTCAAGTGCAAGCAGTGCCCCAAAGCCTTTGCTCAGAGTAGCCACCTGGTGCATCACAATCGAACACACACAGGTGAAAAGCCATTTAAGTGCAAGCAGTGCCTCCAAGCCTTCGCTCAAAATTCCCATCTGCAAAGCCATAATCGAACCCACACTAGTGAAAAGCCATTTAAGTGTGAGCAGTGCCCAAAAGCCTTTGCTCGAAATTGTCATCTGGAAATCCATAATCGAATGCACACTGGTGAAAAGCCATTTAAGTGCAAGCAGTGCCCCAAAGCCTTTGCTCTAAATTGTCGTCTGCAAATCCATAATCGAATGCACACTGGTGAAAAGCCATTTAAGTGCAAGCAGTGCCCCAAAGCCTTTGCTCGAAATTGTCATCTGCAAATTCATAATCGAATGCACTGTGGTGAAAAGCCATTTAAGTGCAAGCAGTGCCCCCAAGCCTTTGCTGATAATTCGTGTCTGAGAATTCATAATCGAACTCACTCTGGTGAAAAGCCATTCAAGTGCAAGCAGTGCCCCAAAGCCTTTGCTCAGAGTAGCAACCTGGTGCGTCACAATCGAACACACACAGGTGAAAAGCCATTTCAGTGCAAGCAGTGCCCCCAAGTCTTTGCTGATAATTCGTGTCTGAGAATTCATAATCGAACTCACTCTGGTGAAAAGCCATTCAAGTGCAAGCAGTGCCCCAAAGCCTTTGCTCAGAGTAGCCACCTGGTGCATCACAATCGAATGCACACTGGTGAAAAGCCATTTAAGTGCAAGCAGTGCCCCAAAGCCTTTGCTCGAATTTGTCATCTGCAAATCCATAATCGAATGCACATTGGTGAAAAGCCATTTAAGTGCAAGCAGTGCCTCCAAGCCTTTGCTGATAATTCATCTCTGAGAACTCATAATCGAACGCACTGGTGAAACGCCATTCAAGTGCAAGTGGTGTCCCAAAGCCTTTGCTCAGAGTAGTTCCCACAGTGCTCTGCTACGTGTGCTCAGAGTAGCCAGCTTATTCACCACAATCAAAGACACTCAGGTGAAAAGCCATTCAAGTGCAAGCGGTGCCTCCAAGCCTTTTCTCGTTATACCAGTCTGATCTGTCACAATCGAAAACAATGTTTAAAAGAATTGAGAGTCTATTTTTTTTTTATTGTGTCTTATATTTAGTATACCGATGTATTTCTCAGTGGTGATTTCAAATATGCAATTAGTTTTCAGATATCCTTACTAGATTCTGAGTTATCAATAAATTTGTAACTTAGGCCCTTGTTATGGGCCGTTAGCGTAAATGTTTTCTGAATATATCAAAAAAAATTTATAGAATTGCATTCACCAAGACATGCTTTTGTGGTGATGCTATTTTTTTGCTTTATGTGTCATACAATAATTTTAATTAATTAGTCCCAAAATCTTAAATAGTCGCTAATGACCTGTTGGAGGACCTAATAACAAGCTAACAAAAATTCCCCACTAGATTTAGCGAGGAATTTTTTCCACGAAAATTGGCAAAGATATTTTTCTGCTAAATTTAGTGGAACTTGTTTCTACTAAATTTAGCAGAAACGTTTTTTCGCTAAATTTAGTGGGAAAATTTTTTCGGTGAATTTTACGGGGAATTTTTTCATTGAATTTAGCGGGAAATGTAGCGAAAATTTTTTTTGCTAAATGGGAAGGGAGCAGTAGAGGAGGAGGGGAAGGGTGGAGAAGCATACTCTCACCTCTGTACACTCCCCTCCTCCTCAAGAGCTGCATTCTAATTTGGCATTCCAAAGAGTTGTAAACGTCTCATTTTTTTATTGACATTAAGGTCTGTGGAAGTTGTGTGTAGCCTCTACTGATACCGCTACTATAAATATTTGTTTAGAACCTTTACTGATATTGTTGCTGTAAATATTTTTGTTTATCTCTTTTTTGTCTAAACAGTTCTGAAAGTTCTCATTTATCAAGACACGACATACCCACGAACCTATGACATATTCTTTGCCAGCTGTGATTTTGAGGCTGGGCAACGTAATGTGAGGCTTTGTTACATCTTTTTAAAGCAGCTTCTTTCCATATTTTGTGTCTGATTGCACATTTGGTCATGCTTTAGCTTTTGCTCCGAGTTTCTTTGCCCTCGCTCTAGGTTTTGTCCTTGAGTCGATGTCTAATGTTTGTAAAAATGTCTATCGTTTTCCCTCGATACTACCTTTATGTATGTGGAAGATACAAACATGCCAAAAGTTATTGTGTAACCAGAATTCAGTCATGCTTATTAAAAAAAAGGTTGGCAGTGTCAACTTTTACTCTTGTCTCTTTGGCTGTTGCAGATTTTGGCACTGCAATAACGGCTGGTTCACACGGTTTCAACTGCTTACGAGCTTAGCACTACACGGTTTCAACTGCTTACGAGCTTAGCACTTTTTGCATGGCTGTGCAGCCAGTCATTAGCAGTCGCAAGAGGCTTAAAAACCGGTCTTGTCTCGGTCGGTTTAGTCAAACGCAAGAGTATGAATGGGCCTTATAGGGGTACTCCGGCGTTTTCTTCATAGTCCCCGATTTGCCTAAAACTTGCTAAACACACCAACAAACATCGCTGAAATAGTAACCCAAATATTTGGCCAAAATCACTTTTTTTCGCTAGTTTTGCGTAGTTATAGAATTTACAATTTTGGTCCTCATTGTGTTTTTCAATGTGAAAAGCTCTACTGGCAACATTGAAAAAGTGACGTCATGGGAAGGCAGGGGTTCACTTTTTGGGCTGTAGACTTTGTTTCCAACTGATTACAAACAGTTTCATGGTGTCAAATGAATGCTTTGGAAGGTCGCTCCAGCTCCCGCGCAGCAGCACGAAACAAATGCTCGGCATAGTTCATTTTTAGACAGCCCGCTCAAACCGTAAGCCTGCCATCCCGTGACGTCACAGCAATGAAAAGCGCGGGTACATTCGAATCTTGGTTTTGGCGTAATTTTCATTTCCCAATTTCACAATAACTATTTTGAATTTCGCTATACTGTATAGCATACCGAAAAGAGTAAAAAATGGCGATTTCGAAAATATAGTTAGGTTGGGTTGCTCAAAAAATCGCTCGAGTAATCCTTTAAAGTGTAACTCCGCTCAAATTCTGAAGATTTCAGGAAAATGAGTGATTTCGCATTAAAAAGCACTAGTAAAAAACACTATGTCATTTGCTTCGCGAAAAATTGGATATATATTGTGAAATCTATTTTTAAAGGAGCTGTGCAACAATTTCAGTGCTTTGCTTAAGTAATTTGGGAGTTGGTGTCTCAACCTTTCTGAAGTAAAAAAAAAAAAAACGCTTTTGCCTGCATGTTCTAGTTTTTATTTTAAAAATTGACAAATATTGAGGTTTTCGGCACATCTCAACACCTTCACCATCTTCCGAGTCACGTGCACTGTGACGTGAATGGGTGACGTGCTGGGTTCCGGTGAAGCTATCTCTCTAGAGCCATCAGTGAGCAGCGAGAACTCACCCGATCGCGACCATGTGCTTGCGCAGCGCGATCAACAAAGCGAGAGTTCGGCCATCCACGTCCGGTTCTGTCCCCGTCCCCCTCCGGCTTCTGGCGGCTGTTCACGGTAGCAGATAGAGCTGACGGTTTTGTTGACCTCGGATAGATGGCGCAACTAAAATTCTGTATAATAAAAGTTTTGTCGATGATACCAAGTTTTTGACGCATTTATATTTATGTTGGAATGACCAGATTTATAAAAAAATTACCTTTTATCGAGCGGATATTTGCACAACTTCCCATCTTTTTACAAGTCCCCCATTAACGTTATGCCGCATTCTTCTCATGGCTGCCGTTCGCGGCTGCAGGTCGGGAAATATTCTAATTTTAAACATGAACAGAAATCGAAACCAAAGCTTCGGCTCTATCCAGCAACATTGGTCTTGGGTCGCCAAGAACATGGGTATCACGTGGTA
Source organism: Ixodes persulcatus (assembly GCA_013358835.2). NCBI lineage: Eukaryota > Metazoa > Arthropoda > Arachnida > Ixodida > Ixodidae > Ixodes > Ixodes persulcatus. The sequence continues at coordinate 135,687 of JABSTQ010011270.1, forward strand.
CGCGGCCATAATCTGATTACGACGCCTTACCGAGGCTTCATAATCGGATTATGATGCGTCCAAGCGCACCCCAACTAGGAAAGATGGCGCCGCCCTGAGTCCAGGCTAACGTCTAACGTCCGTCCGGCAAGGTGGCGCCACCCTGAGGCCAGAGGCTGACGTCCGGCAAAATAGACCGTTAGCTATATTCCCAAGCGCCCCGGCCCACACTCGAGGAATCAGGGGAACGGTGTTCCTTCAGCTACCCAGTGATTGCTAATTTCGACCAATTTCATGGTTACATAGTTTTTGAGCGTAATTTGGAGTCGCCCTGAACAAGCGCCTGATATACCCCAAGGACTTGTCATATCACTTTTAATATTTCTCGTCGATGTCAGCATTTTTGATACTGTGCATGCGATCCACCTTTCGACCTGGTTGAGCTGCAGAAATCTCTTACAATATTATCATTCTCGTGATTGTTGTTTCAGCAGGAATTGCTTAAAAAGCCAAGAATTCACAACAACAAAAACCAGGATTTAGCTCAGAGTCAGCACGGCTGTTTATAGCATTTTTAGCGTTTCTAACTTGTAGCGGGTGACCTAACCTATCCCAGCAGAAAACGAGGAAGAAGAGCAACGAAACGAGGGAATGCTCAAGATGGATGTAGCATACCAGTGTTCGGGGATCTCTGACGTCTTTTTTTTACATAGCTTTTTGTATACAGTTGTCTGCTAAAACTAAATTGAAGGAACCTTCGGTCCCTTCAATTGGTGACCCGGGCTGCACAACCCTGCATCCATGGCTACATTCGGAGATCCTCCACCGTCCGACCACCTCTCGGCAATTCATCAGCTCCGTCTTCCGAAATTATGGTCCTCTGATCCGCAGGTATGGTTCGCCCAAGTGGAAAGTCAGTTTAACATTAGCAGGATAAATTCGCAAGCACAAAGATTTCACTACGTTGTGACAGCATTGCCGCCCGAGATCTCCATGGACATTCGGGACATCATTCTCGACACACCGGCTGCCTCTCCATACGATGTGCTAAAAGCAGAACTGGTGAAACGGACTTCCGAGTCTGAACAACGACGACTCCTACAACTCATAAGTTCGGAAGAGTTGGGAGACCAAAAGCCTTCCCAGTTACTCAGGCGTCTCCAACAACTACTAGGAGAAAAGGCTCGGAACTTCGACGTCGCTCTCTTACGAGAGCTATTTCTTCAGCGACTGCCTGTCAACTTTCGCATGGTCCTCGCATCGGCATCGGGACTCGCATTACGTGAACTTTCCCAACTGGCTGGACACTGTCATGGACGATGCCACTGCGGCATCCTCCCAGATCTCGCTTTTATGGACCTTGGGCCATCCACCCTCGAAAATTCCGTTTCTACAAACACCTGCACCCGTCGATGACATACAAGAAGAATTTTGCCGTGAAATGTGAGACCTTTTAGCGCAAGTGCTGCCATCGCGACCCGTCTGACTTCAAGAGCGAACCAACGATTTTCGCAACGTTCTCGCCACAAGTCTCCAGCTGCACCTTGAGCGAGATCACCCAACACCTGTGCTGGTATCACCGGACCTTCGGAGACCTCGCTCGCAACTGTGTTTCCCCCTGTTCAGCCTCGGGAAATGCATCGACCCACCACTAGAGGCGGCGAGTGGTGTCGGTAGCAATACCAGCCACTTGTTCTTTGTGACTGATCGCGACTCTGGCTTCCGTTTCCTCGTAGATACCGGCGCGGAGGTAAGTGTTCTACCCCCTTCTGCGGTTGCATGAAAATCGAAACAAATGCACTTGATGCCACAAGCAGCAAATAAGACAACCATTTTCACTTACGGCAAAGAGCACATGACCCTTAACATCGGACTACGAAGGGCATTTCCTTGGATATTTCTTGTAGCAGACATGTCATATCCAATCCTTGGTGCAGATCTTCTCAGACACTTTAATCTGGTGGTTGATGTGCACAAAAAATGCCTCTACGGCGTCAGCGACGCAGACGACAGGGGTTCAGTAGCGAGGTGTGTTTGGCGTTCGTATTGATAGGTGGCGTCGGGAGCAGCGTCCGAAGGTGCAGCCGACCAGCGAAAGAGAGCAGACGACACGCAGACGAAATACGTTGGCAGCAAAAGCTCCGCCGTTATGCAGACACATTTTTTTACTTTAAGTTTTGCTTTTATTGTCCGCATTTATTTTTTAACCGAAGGTACATTTCAAAAAGATTATGTTAATTTTAATAAACCATGGTGGTCGCGATAAGGAGGTAGCGCCATCTATCAATACGAACTGCCAAACACACCCCGCTACTGGACTCCTGTCGTCTGCGTCGCTGCCCGCCGTAGACCCTGGCAAGTTTCTCGGCCTTATTTTTTTTACAGAAAAAGAACTACGCTTTGTAATTTTACAAGAAAAAACCGACCTGTGAAATACACCTTTGACGAAAAGTTTAAATTGCTACGTGCAGGCGTCGATTTTTACGGTCCATTTTAGATCGAGCCTGGTGACTTGGACCACCCTAAATTACCTCCGTCGGTGCCAATGATCGACTAGCTTGTCTAACTCTCTCAAATATAGTGATAGAGAAGACACACGTATTAGAGTAAGGACAGAGTCCAAGAGCATTTATTAAAACTCTTAATGAACTACTATGTCCCAATCCAAAATCCCCCCCATGCCGGCAAGGTAAGGAAAGGTCCTTACCTGCCAGACGCGGGGTTCCGGAGAGCCAAGATGGGGGAAGCATCGGAGAATTCGCCGATACACGTCCTATCCCTTCTCTGGTCACCGGACGAGTCCCTTTCCTGAAAGCGGGAAAACAAGAGGCGAAACCTCCTCGCCTGTCAGCCGTGATCCGCATCCGAGCGAGGGAACGGAAAGAGGTCCCCCCGTGAGAGACTGAGAGGAGGTCAGGAGGATCCTATGAGAGGAGGTCAGGAGGATCCTTCAAGACAGGGGACCCTCTGCTTCACGAACAGGTCGGAGCTCACGGCGAAGGAGGCCGAGTGTCCCGACCCGCGGCCGTTATCGCAGCCATCGGGGAAGAGAGACACAGGAATCCCCGCAATGGTTACAGAGCATGTGGGTAATGACAGCAGATGCAAGTACAAAGTGTGATGGCAGTGTTGGGCGTTTGCAGTTTGTGCTGAGTTGAGGTATTGGGCCCACCCTGAATGTTCTGAAGGCGAGAAAAACATGTAGGTCAATCACTGACAAAGTGAGAAGGTCGGCGCATGTCTTTCAATCGTCCAGCCCTCAGCACGTGCTCCATATCTTCCGGTGTACTTTGGCAACGTGTGCGCGCACGAGGAGCACAAGACGGCCAAGCGTTTCCTAATGCATACTTCTATTCAATAAAGGACACTAACAAAGTATTTATGCTCACCATTTTTTTTTTTTTTTTTTAATATGATTTGTAAGAGTTTAGTTAGATAAGTCGGAATTGCTTGGGTAAATTGGTGATTCATCTTGAAGGTTACAGCAAGTGGCGTCGCAAGAGACGGGGGTGTCACGGGTTGCAGCGGGCTACTACCCCAGGTGCCGCTGTCCACGCGTGCCCACTCGCAGCGTAAAGCGAGTTTGTTTCGGCCGGCACTCCACGAGTGGTTGCACTCTCCGAGTTCGTTTCAGCGGCGCCACCCCACTCGTGCATGCATTCGCTGCACCGAGAAAAATCGAGAGTGCGCCATGCAATCCCGTCATGCCTCGCTCCGACGAGGCCGGCAAGGAGCGGGAGCAGACGACGAGGGTTTGTCTGCTACAATGTGTCGCGAAACTGAAAAGAAAAGCAAAAAGTAGATTTTCCGATAGAAATCGCGTCCCGCGGGCAACGGAATCAAACACGAGCTTGAATTGTGAGCGTCTGCTATTTCATGAAGGAAGAAATTGACAAACCGTGTTTTATTTGGAGGTTTTAAGTCGCTCTGTCGCCGTCCAAACGCTTAAATATACCAGTGTGTAAAGAAATGCTCAGAACAAACGCATCAGCGGCCCCCGAGATGTTTATCACCATTCGTGTGCGGGTGAAAAATTTAACATTTGTCGACAAAACTTCCCCAGCAGAAAACGCCGGCAGCCCACTAAGCATCAGAGAAAGCTAACATAGTGACTTTACCCGAGGCTTGGGCAACACGATCATGTTTAACATTTACCTACGTCAACTAACTTGCCCCGTCGTATTTTGTTCGAGAAAGCTCTCGCTCTCGACGCCCTCACTAAGGCTGATATCTGATCCACTTAATGACGATCGAAATCGAAAGTCCCACGAAAACGTTTGCTGGATATTCCAACAGTCTAGTTTTAAGCCGTACCGTTTCAGTGGTTCACCCAAAATACCATGCTCAAACGGATCAAGCTTCTGCTCGGACAGCATCATCAGTTTTCTTCAGTGTAAACGGTTATAAAAATTGAAAGATCGCAACCAGCTGCTTTGTAGACAGCTGGTTGCGGAAATTTACGCCGTCTGTATACCTATCTCTACGACAGTCGAGTTGTTTGAAGTCATCGCAACTATAAACTACAGGTTGCAGCGACCAACGTTTTTAGTAGTGATGGACCAAATCTGCCGAACTTCAGATTCGGCAAATGCCGAACTTTTGCAGGGGAATTCGGCCAAAATTCGGCAAATGTCTGCGCACGCGCGAGAACGCGACGGAGCCTTGGATTGCAAATGGACACCGTGCAGTCGTGCGGTTACCATCGTGCAGTGCAGGGGGGCTATGTTGCGCTTTTTGGACTCCCAGGAGACTAGGGAGAGGGAAGTGACGTCAACAACGCAGCAAATGCAGATTGGATGTTGATTTTGTTTTCTTTTGTCAACATCCAATCTGCGTTTCTCTAGTCGTTGACGTCACTTCCCTCTTCCAAGTCTCCTGGGAGTCCAAAAAGCGCAACATAGCACCCCAGTACAACCAGCAGTTATGGCGCGGTGTGGGGTAGGCAACACGGTAACTGCGTTTGTGAGCGAGTGTGGTTCTCTTCAATATTTTCTGCCTCAAGAATTGAAGATCGACCAGTAATTTACGCAGTCCACTGCGCAAGTTACAAATGATGCGGCGCATTCTGAAACATTGAGACATTGGCCGACAATAACTCTAAAGCACTCCTCGCAATTATAACAATTCTGTTTTCGGCTCAGGAGTAGTGTGTTCCAAAACAAAATAATATTGCTTTTTCAATCAGTAATATTCCGCGATTTTCATTTATCTGCATAAAACTAAGCACAGAACTATAATGCTCGACGTTGCACATCCGTCATTCACTCTCCCTATCATCCGAAACGTTTGTGTGTGTCCTAACACCAGAAACTGGCATTTTAAAGGTTAAAAACAAGACGTTGCGAATATGGGACGCACACTTTCATGCAAAGCTGACGTCAAGTGACTCAGATCGAAGAACAGGCATATTTACAATATTATTATTCTCTCTTCTGGTGAAGGCTCAGCAACCGTTGCATTCGTTTTCGCACACAAAACGGTGACTCCCAGAGAAAGCAGGGACGCTGCGTTATTGTCGTCATTTTAGCAATGTACACAGACATGCAGGCTTGCGCTGATGATGCCTCAAAACCGAAACTCTCGTAGCGTGATTCGTGACTGCGCCACGCTCGCTTCTATCCAACCTTGTTGTGACGCCACTTCTGCAAGGAGTCACTAAAATTTCCAGTAAACACACAAAAACGACACCGATGCAGTTATCTTGTAGAATTTCACCTTATTTAGTAATAACTATGTCAATATGCATTACACATTGCATTTAAGTTAAGAAAAAAAGAAACATAAAACCTTTTTTTCGCCAGAAAAAAACGAAATATCAACAGGTCTGGTAACAATGTATTTTTGCTGAATCTTTAGAAAAGTTCGGGAAAAGTTCAGCTTTGCCGAATCCCAAGATTCGGCAAAAGTTCGGCCCATCACTAGTTTTTAGATAAACGTTGGTAGCGACTGCACTCTCGCATTCCCACCCATCACTCCGAACAGAAAGGCGCGAGTTTCGGTTTGAGGCCGGTACCTTTTCTACAACATAGATGGCGGCAGCATCAGTCTTCTGCAAAATCAGCATTGGAGATGTACAGGTTGTGTAAAACAGATATCGATGAAGAGAGTCTCTATGATAATTCAAGGGGGAGTTCCCTGCTATTTGAAGCCAGAACGGGAGTGTTGCGGACTAAGACATATAGAGCTAGATATCAGGAGGTAGACACGGTGTGTGGAGCTTGCGGAGGGGAGGAGGAGACGGCTGGACATTTGGTACTTTACTGTAAGGGGCCTCACCCTGTAGTGGCTGAAGAGCCTATTAATATAACAACCGCACTGGGATTTAGGAATAGTGAGGGGAAAATAGACATGGGGAAGGTGGAGATAACCAAGAAGAGACTATCTGACTGGTGGCATAGCTCAAGGGAAGGGTGAATATTTTCCTATTCCCTACTGGGCGACCCTTTCTGCGGAAGGTGTGTGCACCCGGTTGCATAGAGGCGCCTCCGTCGTACGGACCGTAGCTTTTAAGACTAAATATCTAGATTTGTAACTCGTAAATTAAATAGCTTAAAAAAATAAAAAATACTGGCTAGGTGGCGGAAAGCCGCCGCCCGATTCAAAGGGTTCAGCCCCATTCCATCCATCCATCCATCCATGCACTCGGTGCAGGCGAGTTCGTTTGAGTCCCGTGCAACCAAGGAGAATAGAAGAGTAGGAGAGGGCATGACGTCAGCCGCGTAGCCTCCACAAGCCATGCTCCCTTGACGCCTTGCCTCTTTCTCATTTTCCTCCTTACTCTCCTCACTTATCAGCCCAACATGACCACATCACGTGACCGTAGCTAGCCTTCGTCAGCCTTCGATCTGATAAAACCTACAGGACGGAGCGCGCGCAAGCCTGCAAGGAATCCTTCTACAATCAACCATCCATTTCGCACATGACATGTCACGCTCACTAATCACCAGAGAGATCTGCAGTCACGTTGGGCACAATATCGTCTAAACTTTTTTGACTAGGCTTCACCAATATTGCAACGTGCCCCCTCCTAGTACTTATAACTAAGGTTCCGTGTTTTCGGTATACACCGATAATTAACACCCGAGGCGTTTTTTTCCTGAATCGGTAAAAACCGAAAAACACAGAATTCAAGCTGCGGAAAAAATGGCAGCTTTGCTGAAAGAATCTTCTAGCCCGCTTTCTTTTCTCGTTGACCCGGAACACAGCCCCGCTGAACTGTCCTTGGGGTCGTCCCTTTCTTTTGAAACCATGTTTATTGCCCCGTTCCCTTCCCTTATCTTTTTTAGCACAACGGTTTTCAAGTCTTTTGTCCAGGCATAGGTTTCCTGGTATATGGGAGAAAGGAGGGAAGGCAAGGAGGAGCAGGGGAAGGGGGAGAGGGCAGTAGGGTCTACGGATTGTGTACTCTTTTCCTGGGCGTGCGGAAGGCCAACGCCCGTTAGTATGGGTAGAAAACGGAAAGCGATGGAGGACTACGTCCAAAAATTTGACTGATCTCGAGGTTTTGTGTGAAGCTGCGAAGAAGCTCCTTGTTTGCAAGGGCTGCCGGCTAAGTATTTCTGATGACCCTCATCATATCAGCAGTCGTCTGAATGAGCATTTGAAATCTTCTCGACATCTACAGTTGAAGAATACCCGGACAGAACCAGGTATGGCCTACTCATGTCAAATATCTCCACTCGCCATCTCTAATCCAGGAGAGCGCACAGCAAGGAATGGCCAGTGTTGTCAAAAGCTTCCTTTGATTTTCTTGCCATCCCCGTTTCAAGCGCGAACGTGGAGCGTGCGTTTTCTGGACTGCGTTTCCTCAGCCGCAAGGAACGTGCTCGGATGACTGACAAGTCTTTGACAATGTACATGTCAATTTTTTTCAATAAGTTTAAGTTTTGCTATCATGCTTCTGAAAGAGTCACGCTTGCTGTTATTTCCATATGTATGTGCATTGTGCGACGTGTTTGGTGTGTGTACAATACGTGTGTATTGTGAGGTGTGCCGTGGTTTTTCTAGTAATTATGCTGTCGCTTTGCAACACAAGCCCCGATAATCACCTATTTCTTTCCAGCATTGAAATTAAACACTGATTCGAAGCGAAAAAGTAAACACCGATAAATAACCCTCGAATCTGAAGAAAAATAGATATCGAAAACGCGGAACCCTACTTATAACCTCCTTGCGTGCAACACCCTGCGAGTGCAATGCATTTTGGGAGAGAACTCGAATGGTGCCAGTGCGTGTGAAACAAACTTGCTATAGTGACACTAGCTGATCCTAGTGACGCGACTGATTACAGCGCACGAGACGAGGACAAAACGAGAGGCACACAAATAGCGAGTTCATTTCACACGCACTGGCACCGTACGTTCGAGTTCTCTTCCAGAATGCATCGCACTCGCAGAGTGTTGCATGGAGAACTGTTGGACTCACTGAGATCATTGGTCATCATTGGTCATTGAGATCAGTGGTTGAACTCAAACGAACACGCCAAATGCACCGAGTGCATGGATTGATGGATGGATGTATGGGGCTGAACCCTTTGAATCGGGCGGTGGCTTGCGCCACCTAGCCAGTATTTTCTTTCTTTTTTTTTAAGCTATTTAAAGGGGCACTGACAACCCAAAGTTCGTATTTTTTTTTATTGTCTAAAACGATGCAACTTGTAGTCATAGACACGCAAAAAAAACCGCATCGCGAAAAAAAATTTTTTCGCGCGCGCGCGCGCCTTTTTAGTTTTGGCGTTTAAATTTCCCGCCGCCACCTCCTTGCTTCTTTTGATCGGTGACGTCAAAAATCAGGAAATTTAGAAGCTTTGTAGGTGACATTTCTATAACATTTAATAACGGCAATCGTAAAACATGTTTTTTAACGCAATTGCGAACGCACTACGGCCCCTCTTTTTGAAATACCAGAAATCAGAGTTCGGTGTGATGTTGCTTCCTAGATTTGTACCCTCCCTCGGAAAACTTGGCGGCGATCGTTGGCGAGCTTGGCGAGTCGGAGAAAAACCGGTTTTTTCCCGCCGGCGCCCTTGTATCCCTCACCTCCTCCTCGCTTGGGGTTGCCGTGGCAACGGCGGAGGTCCGAACGAAAGTCGAGTCGCAGGAGACCGCAAAATGTGACTCACTGCACTGGCGCGGATCGCGCGGGAACTTCAAATTCGGCATTTGGAAATTGTTTTTTTAATTCACAAATACTGAATTTTAAAGTTTCAAATTTTGAGGGTAATGTCCCGGCATAGTTTTCGATCGTTTCTGATAATTAAAAAAATATGATTTTGACGTGTCAGTGCCCCTTTAATTTACGAGTTACAAATCTAGATATTTAGTCTTAAAAGCTATGGTCCGTACGACGGAGGCGCCTCTATGCAACCGGGTGCACACACCTTCCACAGAAAGGGTCGCCCAGTAGGGAATAGGAAAATATTCACCCTTCCCTTGACCTATGCCACCAGTCAGATAATCTCTTCTTGGTTATCTCCACCTTCCCCATGTCTATTTTCCCCTCACTATCCCTAAATCCCAGTGCGGTTGTTATATTAATAGGCTCTTCAGCCACTACAGGGTGAAGCCCCTTACAGTAAAGTACCAAATGTTCAGCCGTCTCCTCCTCCTCTCCGCAAGCTCCACACACGGTGTCTACCTCCTGATATCTAGCTCTATATGTCTTAGTCCGCAACACTCCCGTTCTGGCTTTCAAATAGCAGGGAACTCCCCCTTGAATTATCATAGAGACCCTCTTTATCGATATCTGTTTTACACAACCTGTACATCTCCAATGCTGATTTTGTTTGCATACCGGCTTCCCATATACTTCTCTCTGTTTCCTTAACCTTCTTTTTAACTGTCATTTCCTGACCCACCTCCCCACTGTTGCCCACATAATTAGATCTGAGTTTTCTTGTTCGCTTTCTCCATTTTGTGTCAATACCCTTCATGTACAGATAGCTAAACACTCTTCGTGCCCACCGTCCCTCATCCATTTGTCTCAGTCTATCCTCAAATTCTATTTTGCTGCTTGCTTCCCTTCCTTCGAAAGACGACCACCCCATGTCGCCATGTACCCCCTGATTTGGTGTCTTCCCATGCGCTCCGAGAGCCAGCCTACCCACCCCTCGTTGTTTTATTTCTAGCCTTGCCTGAATGTCAGGTTTCATACATAGAACTGCATTCGCAAAAGTTAGGCCTGGCACCATAACTCCCTTCCAAGTCTCCCTGACCACTTCATACTAGGGGTGTCGCGAACTTTTGTCGAACCGGATTTTTAGGTCGAACTTTCGGGGTTCAACTGGGTCGAACCGGTTCGACGAACCTTTGAACTTTTCGCCAGATTCGACCGGTTCGACTTTGTGGACACTGTGGCCAGACCTTGATACAAGCATGTCTAGGTTTGGAGAATTCTTTTTTATGCAATGGGTTATTTTATTTTATGAACAGTTGCAATTAGAAAAAAATCAATTCTTATCACTGAAGAAGTTAATAACTTAATTCTTTGTACTGTATTAACTGAAAGAACCAATCAGCGCTGCCCTTGATTCATCCCTTAGCCATCGCCATCCAATCCGAAGCCAACTGGCCAGCCTGTCGCGCATGCGCACACGAGTCGAACCTCAATACAAGGTTCGCCGAACATTTCACTAAAAGTTTAAAAAAGTCGAACCTGGTCGAACTCGAACCGCGGCCGGTTCGCGACACCCCTACTTCATACCTGTTATAGTTCCACAATGCTGATGCTGCCGCCATCTATGTTGCAGAAAAGGTACCAACCTCAAACCGAAACTAGCGCCTTTCTGTTCTGAGTGATGGGTGGGAATGCGAGAGTGCAGCCGTTGCCAACGTTGGTCGCTGAAACCTGTATTTTATATTTGCGATGACTTCAAGCAACTCGGCTGTCGTAGAGATAGTTACAGACGACGCAAATTTCCGCAACCAGCTGTTTGCAAAGCAGCTGGTTGCGATCTTTTTATAACCGCTTAAATTTAAGGAAACTGATGATGCTGTTCGAGCAGAAGCTTGATCCGTTTGAGCATGGTATTATGCGTGAACCACTAAAAGGGTACGGCTTAAAACTAGTCTGTTAGAATATCCAGCAAAACTTTTCGTGGGACTTTCGATTTCGATCAGGTGGATCAGATATTAGCCTTGGTGAGGGCGTCGAGAACAAAAGCTTTCTCGAACAAAATACGACGGGGCAAGTTAGCTGATGTAGGTGAATGTTAAACATGATGATGTTGCCCAAGCCTCGGGTAAAGTCACTATGTATAGCTTTCTCTGATGCTTATTGGGCAGTCACAGGTTTCTGCTGGGGGAGTTTTGTCGACAAATGTTCAATCTTTCACCCGCACACGGATGGTGATAAACATCTCGGGGGCCGCTGATGCATTTGTTCTGAGCATTTCTTTACACACTGGTATAATAATTTCTTTTTCAGCGTCTGTACGGCAACAGATCGACTTAAAACCTGCAAATAAAGCACGATTTGTCAATTGCTTCCTTCATGAAATAGCAGGCGCTCACAATTCAAGCTCACATTTGATTCCGTTGCCCGCGGGATGCGATTTCTATCAGAAAATCTACTTTTTTTCCTTTCGGTTCCGCGACACATCGTAGCAGACGAACCCTCGTCGTCTGCTCACGCTCCTCGCCCGAGCGAGGCATGACGAGATAGCATTTTGGCGCACTCCCGGTTTTCTCGGTGCAGCGAGTGCACGCACGCGTGGGGCAACACCTCCTAGAAGAGAAGGCCAGAGCGCTCCGAGTCGTTACGTCACAATGGCGGAGGAAGGAAGTCCATCGCGCAACTACGTAAAAAAAAGTTCTAAGCATCGACGTAAAAAAAAAAAAAAAACTTGAGTGGCGCGGGGTGTTTGTGAGCGTTTATCTGACATTAATATATGTTTTAAAAGCGCAGTATTGTACAATGTATTATATATATAATATAAACATAATATACAACGCGCTACCAAGGTTGAAAGCACGACCAGCTTTATTGGGGCGACCTGCTCACTCCGCGTGTTCCTATGGGAGCGCGCGGGCCAAGAAATATCACGTGACCGGCTTGGAGGGACCGAGTGTTCCGCTTGGGGCCGCCCTAGCTCAACACCAAAAGCGCGGCGGCCGCTATGGAAGGCAATGGGACCGTGTTGAAACAAGGTTGGTTTCGGATAATTTCTGTCGCATTTAATAGGCAGGCGCCAATGCTAGCAAATAGTGTGTTTAGAATTGGGTAAAATGAGTCACTATATCATAGTTTTCTCGAGCAGAATAGTTAGTATTGTGAGCTAAGCATCTATAGTGTGCATGTACGGGTGTACAGGATGGTGCATCCAGTCCGCCTGCCCACTCCCGTGATCGGAATAAAATATCAAGTTAGATGCTCCGCAGGTGGGCCGTGACGCTCTTGGTGAATGTTCGAAGTGAGACACTGTCGATTAGTGGTGAACTGGTGACTGGTGGGGGGACCTCCGAAGTTGCACTGCACAGGGTGCGAAGGAGTTCTAGTGACGAAGCGTATGGGTTAAAAGGGGCTGCGGATTGACTGCAGTCCACCAGTGCGAGTATGCCGCAGGGAGGAGGCAAAAAGAAGCGAGGAGTCCGGTAGCAGAAACGTGGCTAGGAGCCACGTGGTCGCTACTTAAGGACGATGTTAAAGCGGGTCCCTGCCGACTGGACGGAGGAGGGGCAGTGCTCGATAAAATGGTGTTCGGGGGCCAAGTTGGAGCCATAATAAGGTAGGAAGCGCGACGTTGCACCGACTCGAGGGAGGCAACAAGTTGTCTGGTTGCCGAATCCCACACCGAGCAGCAAAACTCCAGGATGGGCAACAGCAGTGCTGTGAACAGCAATCTGGGCACATCGCGACTGGCACTTCTTGTGGACCGAATGACGAAGCCAAGGAGTCACCTTTCCCCGGACACGACGTTTTGGACGTAGCGATGGAAATCTAAGTGCTGGTCGATGATGACACCTAGGAGGTGGATATGCGCTGTACTTGGGATCTCCATTCGGTTCAGTAAAAGTGTTGTAGGGGTTGAAGGTTGGCGCGAGGCAGTGATGTGCATGGTAGCGCATTTGGTTTAAGTTTAGGGGAAGTTTGTTATCTTTTGACCAAAGAAGAATGCGATCTAGATCAGCTTGTAGCTCTTTACCGAACGTACAATCGCAATAACGACGAGAAAAGTCTTTAAAATGCAGCCGATTATCGTCAAAACGTCGCCGGTCGGGGAGCGGACACACATAGATACACACGCGAAACCGTCTGCTAGCGTGGTAAGCTACGGCGCCAGTAAACGCGGTGGCGGTTCAGCGAACTAGAAAAAGTACTAAATAAGCAAAAGCAAATGCGGCGCGCTCGCGCTGGCTCGGGCGACCGGTCGTGGTTGAAAGTAGGGGTGTCGCGAACTTTTGTCGAACCAGATTTTTAGGTCGAACTTTCGGGGTTCGACTGGGTCGAACCGGTTCGACGAACCTTCAAACCTTTTTACCAGATTCGACCGGTTCGACTTTGTGAACAGTGTTGCCAGACCTTGATACAAGCATGTCTAGGTTTGGAGAAGTTTTTTTTATGCAAAAGGGTTATTTTATTTTATAAACAGTTGCAATTAAAAGAAACCAATTCTAATCACTGAAGAAGTTAATAACTTAATTTTTTTGTACTGTATTAACTAAAATAACCAATGAGCGCTGCCCTCAATTCATCCCATAGCCATCACCATCCAATCCGAAGCCAACTGGCCAGCCTGTCGCGCATGCGCAGCCGAGTCGAACCAATTTTTTTGTACTGTATTAACTAAAATAACCAATCAGCGCTGCCCTCAATTCATCCCATAGCCATCACCATCCAATCCGAAGCCAACTGGCCAGCCTGTCGCGCAGCCGAGTCGAACCTCAATACAAGGTTCGTCGAATTTTTCACTAAAAGATTGAAAAAGTCGAACCTGGTCAAACTCGAACCTCGGCCGGTTCGCGACACCCCTAGTTGAAAGTACCAATTTTTATATTTATGATTATCCCCGTAACCGCGGGACTACGTGCAATCCCGCAGATCACCACACTTTTCGAATGAACCGGTCCGCAGGGACGTTTTCTTCCCTCGTGCGGGCTCCGATTCTGGTAAATTTACGTTGTGTGTGAGCTGCTGACTGTGTTAAAAGGAACGCTGAGACTTTCAGAAGAGAAGGGAACCGAAAAAAAAATCCAGTAATCGTCGCAGGGAGCGCACGCGAGCAAGAGATGGGTCGACGACGTTAAGCCTCCCACACTGCGGCCGCTGCTCTAGTGTGCGTGTGTGTGTGGTTCTTTTGATACTCATACCGTCGTTTTTTTTGTCGTCACCGCAGTCTCGGGTAGTTTTTTTGTGTTCGCTTGATACTACGGCATTTACGTGGATTCGCGGAACAAGTCCTGCTACGGTTTGAGTGACGTGTGGCAACTAGTCAACGATGACACTGGGGGGCTATGTTGCGCTTTTTGGACTCCCAGGAGACTTGGAAGAAGGAAGTGACGTCAACGACTAGAGAAACGCAGATTGGATGTTGACGGAAGAAAACAAAATCAACATCGAATCTGCATTTGCTGCGTTGTTGACGTCACTTCCTTCTCCCTAGTCTCCTGGGAGTCCAAAAAGCGCAACATAGCCCCCCAGGTCGATTATCGATAAGCCTCTCGACAGAGAGACCTAAAGTTCGTGTTCAAATGTTTTCGTCACGGATATTGTGGGACGTATGGATACGATCGACAGGTGAGAAACAACTTATCTACGGGCTTTCTTGGTCATGTGGGATGCGAGTAAAGTCATGGGAAATAAGCGCCAAAGGAACACGGACAAAGAGTAGAATAATAAAATATCAAGTTAGATGCTCCGCAGGTGGGCCGTGACGCTCTTGGTGAATGTTCGAAGTGAGACACTGTCGATTAGTGGTGAACTGGTGACTGGTGGGGGGACCTCCGAAGTTGCACTGCACAGGGTGCGAAGGAGTTCTAGTGACGAAGCGTATGGGTTAAAAGGGGCTGCGGATTGACTGCAGTCCACCAGTGCGAGTATGCCGCAGGGAGGAGGCAAAAAGAAGCGAGGAGTCCGGTAGCAGAAACGTGGCTAGGAGCCACGTGGTCGCTACTTAAGGACGATGTTAAAGCGGGTCCCTGCCGACTGGACGGAGGAGGGGCAGTGCTCGATAGAATGGTGTTCGGGGGCCAAGTTGGAGCCATAATAAGGTAGGAAGCGCGACGTTGCACCGACTCGAGGGAGGCAACAAGTTGTCTGGTTGCCGAATCCCACACCGAGCAGCAAAACTCCAGGATGGGCAACAGCAGTGCTGTGAACAGCAATCTGGGCACATCGCGACTGGCACTTCTTGTGGACCGAATGACGAAGCCAAGGAGTCACTCTTCCCCGGACACGACGTCTTGGACGTAGTGATGGAAATCTAAGTGCTGGTCGATGATGACACCTAGGAGGTGGATATGCGCTGTACTTGGGATCTCCATTCGGTTCAGGAAAAGTGTTGTAGGGGTTGAAGGTTGGCGCGAGGCAGTGATGTGCATGGTAGCACATTTGGTTTAAGTTTAGGGGAAGTTTGTTATCTTTTGACCAAAGAAGAATGCGATCTAGATCAGCTTGTAGCTCTTTACCGAACGTACAATCGCAATAACGACGAGAAAAGTCTTTAAAATGCAGCCGATTATCGTCAAAACGTCGCCGGTCGGGGAGCGGACACACATAGATACACACGCGAAACCGTCTGCTAGCGTGGTAAGCTACGGCGCCAGTAAACGCGGTGGCGGTTCAGCGAACTAGAAAAAGTACTAAATAAGCAAAAGCAAATGCGGCGCGCTCGCGCTGGCTTGGGCGACCGGTCGTGGTTGAAAGTAGGGGTGTCGCGAACTTCTGTCGAACCAGATTTTTAGGTCGAACTTTCGGGGTTCGACTGGGTCGAACCGGTTCGACGAACCTTCAAACCTTTTTACCAGATTCGACCGGTTCGACTTTGTGAACAGTGTTGCCAGACCTTGATACAAGCATGTCTAGGTTTGGAGAAGTTTTTTTTTATGCAAAAGGGTTATTTTATTTTATAAACAGTTGCAATTAAAAGAAACCAATTCTAATCACTGAAGAAGTTAATAACTTAATTTTTTTGTACTGTATTAACTAAAATAACCAATCAGCGCTGCCCTCAATTCATCCCATAGCCATCACCATCCAATCCGAAGCCAACTGGCCAGCCTGTCGCGCATGCGCAGCCGAGTCGAACCAATTTTTTTGTACTGTATTAACTAAAATAACCAATCAGCGCTGCCCTCAATTCATCCCATAGCCATCACCATCCAATCCGAAGCCAACTGGCCAGCCTGTCGCGCAGCCGAGTCGAACCTCAATACAAGGTTCGTCGAATTTTTCACTAAAAGATTGAAAAAGTCGAACCTGGTCGAACTCGAACCTCGGCCGGTTCGCGACACCCCTAGTTGAAAGTACCAATTTTTTATATTTATGATTATCCCCGTAACCGCGGGACTACGTGCAATCCCGCAGATCACCACACTTTTCGAATGAACCGGTCCGCAGGGACGTTTTCTTCCCTCGTGCGGGCTCCGATTCTGGTAAATTTACGTTGTGTGTGAGCTGCTGACTGTGTTAAAAGGAACGCTGAGACTTTCAGAAGAGAAGGGAACCGAAAAAAAAATCCAGTAATCGTCGCAGGGAGCGCACGCGAGCAAGAGATGGGTCGACGACGTTAAGCCTCCCACACTGCGGCCGCTGCTCTAGTGTGCGTGTGTGTGTGGTTCTTTTGATACTCATACCGTCGTTTTTTTTTGTCGTCACCGCAGTCTCGGGTAGTTTTTTTGTGTTCGCTTGATACTACGGCATTTACGTGGATTCGCGGAACAAGTCCTGCTACGGTTTGAGTGACGTGTGGCAACTAGTCAACGATGACACTGGGGGGCTATGTTGCGCTTTTTGGACTCCCAGGAGACTTGGAAGAAGGAAGTGACGTCAACGACTAGAGAAACGCAGATTGGATGTTGACAGAAGAAAACAAAATCAACATCGAATCTGCATTTGCTGCGTTGTTGACGTCACTTCCTTCTCCCTAGTCTCCTGGGAGTCCAAAAAGCGCAACATAGCCCCCCAGGTCGATTATCGATAAGCCTCTCGACAGAGAGACCTAAAGTTCGTGTTCAAATGTTTTCGTCACGGATATTGTGGGACGTATGGATACGATCGACAGGTGAGAAACAACTTATCTACGGGCTTTCTTGGTCATGTGGGATGCGAGTAAAGTCATGGGAAATAAGCGCCAAAGGAACACGGACAAAGAGTAGAATAACAATGACACAGGGCGCCCTGTATCATTGTTATTCTACTCTTTGTCCGTGTTCCTTTGGCGCATTATTTCCCATGATGTACCAACTGGCCCATCTAAGCATTGTATTGCGATTAAAGTGCTGCAGTCGGGTTGTTTTTTTTTGTTTTTCGTGATAGAATGGCATCTTGTTCGATCGTTATCCGTGTGCGGTTGCGTCGACATTTGTAAATCTAGTGGTAATATTCTAGTTTTCACTGGAAGGTGAATAACAAGTTTGTGTGATTATAAAAAGTGCGTTGTTTGTGCTTATGTGTTTATTTATACTAATGTTATGTTATTGCCTTTGCCGCTTTTATACTAGAATCTTAACTGTATTGTATACAAAATAAGATATTTTGTTCTAAGGCAGCTCGAGCCCATAGGGAGAAGTAAATTAGTTGACTGTAAATAGTATATGTTCAGTACCCCTGCCACACGGAAAAGTTCATATATTTTCATTAAATGATATGGGACTTAATCAGCTCGCGGTGTTGACTGATTATACGATCGTCGCAAGCTGATTTGTCGACCCCATAATGTAATTCGAGTGAAATTACATTTCTTTTGCCATCTGGCCGGGGTATGATGCAAGAATTCAGTGACTGCACGCGATAACATCGCTTACATGATCGTAAGTGACATTTGTCTAGCAGTGTCCGCGTTGACTATGTCTACCTGATTTTTAACTGTGATCTGTTTTGCTGTGTCCAATCACTGCGTGTCTCACCATTTTGTCGAAGTATTTCTGTGTAAAATATGCATTCCTACAGCAATAATTGCGTGACTCAATGTTTTTCGTACCGATTATTTAGCGGTGTAATATTTTGACCGCGTAACAAAATATTTTCGAGACCCCTTGATATATGTGCAGCTTTCATTCTAGCTAATAAGACACGCGTATGTGACTAAAAGCGCGTTACGACGGTCGATCCACGCGCGTTGCCTTTGCTCCGACGCGCGCCCCGATGGCCTTCCTTCGCGACGTCACGAGAAGAGCGCTACGGCCTTGTCTTCTGTGCTGCGTGGGGTGTCAGCGCTGAAACAAACTCGGAGATTGCAACCACTCGTGCAGTGCCGGCTGAAACGAACCCGTTCCACGCCGCGAGCGGGCACGCGTGGGCACCAGTGGTGGGCACGAGTGCCGTGAAACGAACTTGCTCAAGCGCTGTGTTTGTCTCTTTGTGTGTCTGTCGCTTTGTCCTCGTCTCGTGCGCTGTAACCAACTATACTCCGTTTCACCTTATGTTGTACCGCAGCGAAGGCTAGAAGCGCGAGCTAATAGCGTTGGCAGCTGCCCTTGGTGCACGTGAGCTTGTGCCGCCGAGATGTGCCCTAGAGCAAGGAGCTCGCGCTTGTAGCCTTTCCTGCGGTACAACACAAGGTGAAACAGAGTATAGATAAGCCAAACTACCCAGAACACAGTTTGCGGCTGGAAATTCGTTTTCTTCCGCCTGAAAACAGCCGGTCATGAATGAACAATATGCAAAATAGCAGCGCGCTTAGCGGTTCAAGTGCACTCTGGGAACAGAAGACTGTCAACGGCTAGTTTCAGTTTCGTTTTATCCGGGTTGTGCATTTATCGCCTCCGCACTGCATTGCTCACGTTGTAGTAGACTCTCTACACTTACGCGCGACGCAGTAAGTACCCTTCTTCTCGTCATCAGACACTGCGAATAACGAAACAATATCGATTTTGCTGGCACTGGGAGCGAACGAAAACGCCGGATGGATGAATGCGTGGCACGCCCACGGCTGCCACGGCTCTGGGCCATCTGGGCTCCAAGGGATGCAAAGGATGGATGGATGGATGGATGAATATGCTGAATATGGCTGAGCCCTTTGGATCGGGTGGTAGCTTGCGCCATCTAGCCATTTTGTCTTACCCTTTAAGCTTAGAATATTTAAATGTGAAAACTAGGGATGTCGCGAACCACCCTAGGTTCGATTTCGAAAGGTTTCGATATTTGCGAAGCGAACTGAGGTTCGATTTCGATATTTTCGTACCGTCCGAGGTTCGAATTCGAAAAATTCGCAACTTTCGATCACAGTAGAGTTTCGAATTCGAAAAGTTCGAAGCTTTCACGGTTTCTAAAATTTCGGGTTCGAATATTTCGAATATTTTTTTACTTGAGGTTCGATAAATTCGAAGATTTCGAACTTTCCTAACTTGAAATTCGAGATATTCGAAAAATCTGAATTTCTTAAGATCTGAAGTTCGAAAAGTTCGAAGATTTCGAAATTCTTTGGAAATAAAATTCGAAAACTTCGAACGCTTCGAATTTTTATAGACATGAAGGTCGAACAATTCGAAGATTTCGAATTTCTTTCTGCATAAAGTTCGAAAAGGTCGAAAGTTTCGATTCTCTTTTAACGCTGAATTCAAAAAAAAAAAAAGAAAAAAACTTCGAAGATTTTGAATTTTTTTCGAGTCCAAGTTTTCAAAGTTCGAAGTCCAGTTTTCAAGTTCCTCCACAGTTTCAGTTTCAAATAACGTTTTCACGACTCACTGGTTTTTACGAAATCAAGTTTAGAAAAGTTAGGGTGTGATATCTAGACTCTGCGAAGTTGGTCAGGCAATTAAATGAGACGACAAGTGTCCCGGATGTGCTGGAGTATTTGCCAGTGCAGAGTGACGTGTGACCATAGATCAGTAATTGTGACCGCCAGCCAGGGGGGGGGGGGTTCTTTAACGTGCATCACGCAGTAGTGATCACACGAGCACACTGTTTTACGATACTCATCCAGTTCGAAATGGCCAGGGGCGGGCAGGAGGTTGAGACTCAGAAAAACCTTGAAGCGACCTGGCAAACTACCTCCCCACCCCTTGCATGCTGGTAGTAATCGGATCGAACGCCGCCCGAGTGACGCTGGCATATTATAAGTTAAGTTTGTAATTGTCCTGGAGGTTTACTTTCTGGGACGGAGGAATCGCCTCGCAAAAAGCACAGAAGCCGACACAACTCGAGGTCGAGGAGCGTTCTACCATACAAGTGGCGTCGGAAGAGGAAAAACGGGGGAGGGAAGAGAAGAGGGGGGGGGGGGGGGGGGGGTCAGCTCAGCTTCCCCCCTTCCAGATATTTCGGACTGTTAAAGAAAACAATACGGGGAAAGAGGGCGTGGTCGAGCTTATTTTAATCTGAAATTATTTATGCCTATGTATAGCTACTGTCGCTCTTCACTGCATAAAAGATGGCGTAGATGGTCATTGTTAAAAACTCGTTGTCAGAAGGCACTACTTGTCACATGCTTAGTGGTTCGGAAGATCAAAGCTATGTCTTTACGACCTAAATAACTGTGCCAATGGTAAAAATGAAAAAAAAAAATTAATAAATGCGGGGATAAAAAGCCGGAGAAAGAAAAAAATATCAAGAACTCGCCGGATGTGTTGTATTCTTGCATATTCCGAGGTTCAGAACTTCGAAACAACTTTCTCCTACCAAAATGTGTACAGGCTAAAAGAAACACGTCCCAGGAACGTGAAGCGAAAAAAAAAAATGTTTTCTTTTAATGACGTGCTGAACTTGAACAATATTAGAAATCTTCTCCCATGAGTTAATTTATTCCTTAACGTGAAAAAACAATAAATACATTATATTGTATTCTGCAGATGGCAATGATATGTACCGTCTGTGGTGTTAATTTAAATGCGATACCTCAAACAACATAGACGAAAATAAATACCAAGTTTAGGGCATAGTTGCATGTAGATACATGTTTGGACATTTCTTCGAAACTCACCTTGAATAACAATAGTCATATCTTAAGACGACACTTATCTAGGCTATACATAGATCATTCTAAAAAGTTTAACATCTCTACCATAAATAGCTTCGGCTACATCGCGCTTCAAATCTGGCACAAACGATAATCGTCAAAAACCCGTCGTCCTTCCTCGCTCCTTCGGGAATTTATATCTTTAAAACTAAGCATGCCAGAACATTGAAATAAACGGCATTGTCTTTCGTAAAGAACGGAACACCGCATGTAAAAGTTTGAGAAAAAAAAACTACGAATGTACCTCACTACTTGAATTCAAATGAAACCGTCCGCCGGTCTTTCGAAGTTCGACGAACGTCGAACTTTTACCCTAAAAGTTCGAAGTTCGTCGAACTTCTGACTTTTCAGGATTCGAAAGTTCGAAACTTATCGAATTCTATTGATAAATAAGTTCGAAAGTTCGAAAATGATCGATTTCCTTAGCATAGGAAATTCGAAAGTTCGAACAGCTTCGAACTTTTTAGTGCAAGAAAATCGAAAGTTCGAAAATCATCGATTTTTTTGGTCAGTCAAGTTCGGAAGTTCGACAAGCATCGAATTTTGCAGTGTGATAAGTTCGAAAGTTCGAAAATCATCGATTTTTTTGGTCAGTCAAGTTCGGAAGTTCGACAAGCATCGAATTTTGCAGTGTGATAAGTTCGAAAAGAATCGAATTTTTTAGCGTAATAAGTTTGACGGTTCGAAAAGCGTCGAACTTTTTAGCCTAACAAGGTCGAAAATTCGACTTCTGTCGAATTTTACGATATAGAAAATTCGAAAATGCGAAATCGTTCGAACCTTCCGAATCGCTTGATTCGATTCGAAAAAAGTTCGCGGCATCCCTAGTGAAAACTATATTCACTCCGTACTGAAAAGAAAGGACCCTGTTTCAGTGGCGCGCCTAGCGGCAAAACGTTGCACTTGCGACAACGGTGGCGGTTCATTGTTTTCCCATTGGTTTTCCGACTCTTCACGACAGCGAGTTCTTGGAGGTGAGAACGATTTCATGTTCTGAAACTTCTAGACTTCTTTTTATTCAACAAGCGGGTACCTTTCTTAGCAAGGTAAAACAGCGCTGTGCCAGGTGTTCTTGCGCTGCCTTACCTTGATGATCCAGTGGCGTATCTAGGGTCAGCGGCACCCCCTGTGGTGGCCCGCGTCGTTCCTGCAGCATCGGCATACATTCGGGTGATGGTAGCAGCTCAGCCCGTTTCTATGCCTTGCCAACTTCAGCGCATGTCTACGATGAACACTGACGGTATATAATTAGTGTCAGATCATGTAGCCGCTTGTAGTTATGGCGAGTTAAAGAGAACAAATGGGTGTTTTAGCAAGTTGTCACGATGAAGGATTAGTTTTCAATTATATTTGCTGAAAGTACAAACATGCATGACCTATGGTACTACATGTAGTTAGGGTGACCACCTTCCTGCTAAAATGCGGGACACGCTGACCCGGCAAAGGGGGGTGGGGTTACACAGTGTCATCGCAACTGCGGCATCTAAGGAGGATACATTAAAGGAAATTTATTACCAAGCACACCACGAAATGTGGTTAAAAGTATATTATACACCTGTACACTTGCACCGGCTATTCAGCTCATATAATTTTCATACCCATGAATGTCTATCTTTTATTTTAATGACAAGTAAGTTAATTAGTGATGTGTCTATGTTGAAAACATCCAAATTGACAGCAACAGAGCTGAATGCATCAAAAGTAAAAAAGAAACAGTAAACCTTATTTCGGAAAAACACAAAGACAGGACAGGCGCTTACTCTTCACTAAAAAATATTTCACATCAACCCTTTCGCATTGACAGTTTGATTTGAAAATAATTACAATAATTTATATTTCACATTTTGGACAGCAATTTTCTTTTGCAGTACTTTTGCACCAGGGGGAGGGGCACAACGGCAGATGCGCGTTGATCTCCTGCAAGAACGGCGGTCGCTTCCCGCAATGCTAGGATAGTAAATAGCGTACCATTGCAATAGACCCTTTCCGAAATTCAGTCTGGCCACTTTGATCACTATCATCATCTGTGGAACGGCATCTGTGCCATACCAATGGCGGCCTTCTAGTGACTGATAAAGGAAGACGTTGAAGATGCTCCTAAACGGATGTTGCGAGGCCTGTACATTCGGGGGGTCAGCACGACGCGACGTAGGAATTCAACACAAGAGCTACGTAAGCGTTTATTTCTAATAACTCAGATTCAGTCAATCTGTGGGCGGCACACAATCGGCTTTAAAGCACTTTGGTGTGTAGAAGTTTTTTTCGAGGCATCTGAGTGGGTTGGAGCTTTGTTCTGAATGCAGGTTTTTGGCCACCATCGAACTGAAAGTGATCGAGAAAGAACTCACAGTGAACGATTCCTCACGTGCCGTTGACTTGCGAAAGTGACGGTGCCGATACAAGCAATACAAGTTCATTTCTGCCATTGATATGGCAAAACCTTAACTGCTTTACGAACCACCAGATGGCACTGAATTTCGGAAAGGGTTTATTCACACGATTACCAGCGGCCTCCACGCTTCCCCACGCCCCATTGTTCGGCAGCGCCATGAGATCAATTGTGAATTTTACGACAGCGTGAAATATATGCGGGACATTTTGAACATTTTTGGTATATCTATACGCGGGACACAAGCCGTTAATGCGGGACAGTCCTGCGAATCGCGGGACGGGTGGTCACCCTACATGTAGTACACATCATTGATGCACCCAAACATGTTTTCATTGTTGCTGAACTCCACAAGAAAGTTGTCCCCGAGAATAGGAGCATTGAAAGGACTTAATTTGACTGATTTATACGACGTTATTTAGAAGTACAAGTGTGTATGGGAGGAATATTGAAAAGCAAAATCCTAGTGTCCTCAGAGGGACAGCCAAACGTTGGCAGCCACCTCACAGGAGTGTCATTCTCAAGTTATTCCCCAAACTTCAACCGCCTCCATATATTGTTTAAACTTCACAGTTTTTCGGTGCAAAATAAAAGCAATGGAGGATTACTGTTAACAAGTGAGACAAATATAATTGTCAAAATAACACCCCCAAACAGCGAAGGGAGTCTCTCAGGAAAAGAAAAAAAAAAGGGGGGGGGGGGGGGTTAGTTTTGTCAACATACTGTGTTGTAAAGGTTTCGCTGGTCGCATTTTTGGCACATGCCCGAAAGCGTTGCCCCAGAAACTACTTTGTTTTCCTAAACACTCTCGCCAAAAAGCGTGCTTTCGTGGTGCCAGACGCTTGTGCCGTTCGTCATGACGAAGCACCAAGCACAAATAATTTGTCTCTGAAATATACGGCTTGCACTGCACTCAAAACATTTGCAAGGAGGACGAACCGACAGCTGGCAAACCTAATTTGACAGCGGACATTGTGCTAAGACTTACCTTGGCCGACAACTTTAGTCCGAAGGTTATGTATTTGTTTACTTTCCAGCAAGTTCTAGACCTGCCTTTTTTGTGCGTTTGCAGCTTGCCTTCAGCTTGGCGAGAAATGTTTCTCATCTACCGGTTCTGAACTCGATTACAAGAGTGGAGGGGAGTCGGTGACCGGACGTGTTAGCGCACTGCTGCTCAAATAACGTGGATGAAAGCTTGTGCTGCTGAACCCAGGGATCCGGGGTTTAATCCCCGCCCCTACCAGTTTCAATCTGGATGAGTGTCGTATTGGCATGCGGTCGTGTGTCGCCACTGCGCGTTGCACGTTAAAGGGACACTGACAGTTTTTATGCTTGCCAAGGTTTTTACTTGTACATGACATATGAGATTCCAACTACTCAGAACACAATTTGCAGCTCGAAATTCATTCTTTTCTGCCCGAAAACCGCCGAACGAGAACTGGCCGGTTTGAGTCGCGCTCATTCTCTTCTCCGTGGTCACGTGCTGTTTTCTAAGGTTTTGACACAACTACCAAAGATAATCATCGTTGTGGGTCATTGAAAGCATGCATCAATATTAAAAATAGACAAAAATATTATATCCATTTTTTGTAGCTTCTAATACCCCTGTCAGATGGGCTAGTTTAGTGTCACTACAAGCGAGTGCACTTCATCTCGTCGAAACACATTCCAAGTGTGTTGGTGCTACACGGGAAAGCTTAGTGTCACTCCAAAATGATGGCAATAACGATGGGTAAGTAATGGGCACGCAAAATATTACAGTGCATACGCATTTGTTCATAAATAACTTCGTCGTCTTATTAGAAACACGTTACCACACATTGTTGCGCTAAGTCACGCTAATCCAAATTTAAATCCAATTTGATCATTACGATCAGCCATTACAAGCCAGTGATACACGTCCGCACGCCGGTACGGTGCTCATCTATAGACCCTTTCAGGCAACATTTCATGGGCGCCGCCATCTTGACGTCACGTGACCCTGCCGCCATAGCCGACCTTCAGTTTCTTGCCGTTGCTCCGCGTTGTGTGCTGCACCAGCCACCGCCGGAGCTTTGTTTTCGTGCTCTTTTCGTTCCGCGTTGAAATCGTGTGTTTTCTTTAGTTCTTTTCGATATTTCGGGCTTTCACATAATCATTTGATATCTACATTTTAACATAATTCTTGTATTTTCTTATTTATGGAATGGAATCAGACAGTGAATGGATCCACGATACAAGATTGTGGCCTAGGCTTCCGAGACCATGTAAGTTCATCAAATTCTTATGTTTTTGTCGCTAATAAAGGGCAGTCAACACCATTGCGGCCTATGCAAATTTCAACTGACGCAGTAAGGCTCTCGCAGTCGTGCTTCTCGCTGCATGTGCGCGCTCGTTTCCGTAAAGCCGAACCGCATGTAAGCGATTTAGCGTGCGACGAGTCGAGCGACGGCGACAACGACGGGAGTCATCGACGAGCAACGGAGATTTCTCACTGTCGCCCGTCGCATCGCTCGGTTTTCGGATTTCTAGAGAACTTAGCACTCACCGTC
The DNA here is from genome assembly GCA_013358835.2 of Ixodes persulcatus. Taxonomy (NCBI): domain Eukaryota; kingdom Metazoa; phylum Arthropoda; class Arachnida; order Ixodida; family Ixodidae; genus Ixodes; species Ixodes persulcatus. Next base: position 161,695 of record JABSTQ010011270.1, read on the forward strand.
TTCGTCGCTTGCTCCCGTCGCTTCCCTGCGGTTCGCCTCGTTGCGCGACTGATCGAGCGACAGCGAAACGGGTCGCCGTCGCTTGTCTCGTTGCGCTTTATACTTAATATCAATGCGCTAATGGTTCAATGCTGTGTGCATCGAAATTATTTAAGTATAAAGCGCATGCAAGCGATTTGGCGAGCAACGACCGAGACAAGCGACGGCGACCCGCTTCGCTGTCGCTAGGTCAGTCGCGCGACGAGGCAAATCGCATGGAAGCGGTGGGAGCAAGCGACCAAGACGGTGACCGCTAAGTTCTCTAAAAATCCGAAAACCGAGCGATGCGACGGGCGACAGTGAGAAATCTCCGTTGCTCGTGGACGACTCCCGTCGTTGTCGCCGTCGCTCGACTCGTCGCACGCTAAATCGCTTGCATGCGGTTCGGCTTTACGGAAACGAGCGCGCACATGCAGCGAGAAGCACGACTGCGAGATCCTAATTACTGCGTCAGTTGAAATTTGCATAGGTCGCAATGGTGTTGACTGCCCTTTATTAGCAACAAAAACATAAGAATTTGATGAACTTACATGGTCTCTGAAGCCCAGCGAATGGATCGTCGATCCATTCGCTGTCCGATTCCAGTCCATAAATAAGAAAATACAAGAGCTATGTTGAAATGTAGGTATCAAACGATTAAGTGAAAGCCCGAAATATCGAAAAGACCTAAAGAAAACACGATTTCAACGCGGAACGTAAAGACCACGAAATCAAAGCTCCGATGGTGGCCGGGGCAGCACACAACGCGGAGCAACGGCGAGAAACTGAAGGTCGGCTATGGCGGCCGAGAAAGCGCGCGGAGGGCGCGCCGACTGGTGGCAGCTCGAGTAACTGACTCGCTGAAAGCGTCTATACTCTGTTTCACCTTCTGATGTAGCGCAGGAAAGGCTACAAGCGCGAGCTCCTTGCTCTAGGGCACATCCCGGCGGCACAAGCTCTCGTGTGTTAAGAGTAGCTCCCAACGCTATGAGCTCGCGCTTCTAGCCTTGTCTGCGGTACAACATAAGGTGAAACGGAGTATAGATCGATACGAGCAGAAGTAGGGATTGAACCCAGGATTCCTGGGTTCTGCAGCGCGAGCTTTCGCTCCGCGTGCTCCGAGCTGGTGTGCGCGAGCCCACTCGGCCACTCGCCACCCGACACAACGAAACATCCCTGGTGAAGTCTTGCAGGTGCCTCCTGGCCGTCGCGCAGGGGCCAAGGCTGGAAACTAGATTAGCCGCTTGTTTTTTTACAATGCACTACTTTCCTGCCAACAGAAAACAAGTGCGCATCTAGTATTACTCCTATCAAAATAAAACTAACTGTACGCAGCGTTAATTTCTTCTATTATTTTCACTCCTTGAACACTGCTATCGAGATTACACACTCGGTCTACCGGAGCGAGCGTAGTGTGCTCCCCGAACTCACTTCATTGGAAGTGTGTTCCTCGGGCAGGGCTGGGGATTGAGCTCAGGATTACTGGGTTCTCCAGCGCGAGCTTTCTCTCCATGTACTCCGAGTTGGTGTGCGCTAGCCCACTCGGCCACCGATACCCCTTATTAAAGACACGTTAAAAAATTAGACGTTTATTTCGCTGTAATGCCGAATTGGAGCGCAGCTCTTGAGGAGGAGGGGAGGGTACGAAGGGGGGGGGGGGGTATGCTAGCTGCTCCCCCTCCATACCCTCCCATCCTCCTCTCCTGTTCCCATCCCACTTAGCGTAAAACGTTCGCTAAATTTCCCGCTAAATTTAGCCGGGAAATTTTCCCGCTGAATTGACGTGTGACGTCACATGACACGTCATCTGAAATTTTAAGTTTGACGTCACACGGGTAAAACTTTTGCTCTAAATTGAGTAGAAAAATTTTCCGCCAAACTTTGCAAAAACTTGTACCGCAAAATTTAGCGAGAAAATTTTACCCTCGTGACGTCACACGTGACGACACACGTGACGTCACGTTGACGTAATTTTGGGAAACAGCCCTTAATTAATGCAACGCGCGATTACGCCGACGCCGCTCAACTCAGAAACGGGTGCCTAGGAGCTGTGCTCTAAAACAAAGTTATATTAATGGACGAGTTTTACGCCAATTGGATGATTCTGATCGAACATCGCAAGCCAAGATAAAGAACGAAGCATATCCAACCTTGGCGTTCCCTTCGTGCCACGGAAGTCTACGAGGAGGCCCTGACACTGCCTAATCAGATCATATTTATCGTGTTGTCTCGAATAGTTACATGCTAAAACAAAAGTAGGCTCTATCATTCTCTGCTAACCACGATAGCCATGAATGACTGACTTTGTCGTCGTCTTTTATTAATTCACCGCTGCGCTAATCTTGATTCAGATCAGCCTGAACTCCAAGTCCACCCCACTATTTTTTTGCAATGCCACTCTTCTACATGTCGTTTCTTTCACGAATTTCTTTTTCTTTATAAAATGAAACTTACGTCACGCTTTTGGTTTCTGTGTTATGTCTTACTGTTGAAACACTCCTATTGATGCCACGCACGCGATCGAGCGAAGTGAGTTCGTCAAACTCACTCCAAGCCAAGTGTGTTTCTCAGGAAGGAGCCGTGTGGCACACTACAGAAATGACACTAAGGGCGAAGTGCACTCGCTTGTAGTGACACTAAACTAGCCCGTCTGACAGGGGTATAAAAAACTGCAAATACGTCGATCGAAAAAAAAAAAAAGTTGCACAGCCACGTGACTTTGGTAACTTTCTGCTCCACTATATTTCTCCTCGTCCCCAGTTCAGTTTCGTTTTCGGTTTCAAGCAGTTGCGTTTTCTGACATTATTGGGCGCATTAAGTCCGCGCTCCTTCACTCCTACTCCGACGCTCCGAGTTTCATTCTCCGAGCGCAGCAACTAAACGACGCATGGCATACAAGAGCATGACACACCGAGGCTGCGTTCCAAATCTACTCAAATGTATCTGAGTTACCCTGATGGAATATGTCACGTGACAACAAAAATAGAGGAACACTGGATGCGGGTAGGTTTTCAAACGCTAAGGTACAGAACCTTTACTCTAGAGTGAGATAGAGTGAATTTCGGAACACGGCCTGAAACTATCGACGAGCCCCACAAACTCCTTTCTACCGCACGGTTATGACGAACCCGGCTTCTCCTGGATACGTGTGGCAGAAGTCGAAATTATTTCGAAGATAAATTAATTAGGCCCGTGTGGAGTGGCAGAGTCTAGACCAAAAGAGACGGCGACGTTATGAAGTTTCTACGAACGATTTGCTATTCCTGAAAGGTTTGAAGACTCACTTCGAGCACGTATGTGGAAAGTTACCTTGGCCGATCTATTTATTGACCATGCATGTTCTTTATAATTAAATTAAATACAACATACTTGAACCAGCCTGTCGACGCAGGAAACCCTCGAACCTGTCAGATATTTTGTGGTTGCGTCTCGCAGCGTGAGACGGAAGCTATGTTGATACCGGCACCTGCCGGCACACCGTCGTTCGATAGCACGTCAATTTGTTTTTAAGCGGTATGCATGACCAAACCTTTCCCGCAATGCTAACTGATGTTTCGGCTTTCCAATCTAAATATCTTTATATGCTGCGGCTGGGCTAAGCATTCTAAGCAGGGCAGCGGTCTGACTGTCTTTTCATCAAAACATTTCTGTCGCTGAGGTAACGGCACGCTCGTTCGATAGTTCAATTCGTTTTCAGGCAAGACGCGTAAACAAACCTTTTCCTCAACGCTCACTGGTGTTTCGGCTTTCAAATCGAAGTATCTTTATTCGCTGGGCTAAGCATTACAAAAGGGGCAGGGCAGTCCAAATGTCTCCTCATCTCGACAACTTTGATAGATGAATTTCTTCTTCAGGCGAGATGCACGAACAAACCTTTTTCGGAATGCTAGTTGCTGTCTTGGCTTTCAAATCAAATTGTTTTTACCAGCTGGATTAAGCACTAACCAACTGAAAAGAGGTCAGCGGTCCGGCTACGCCTATCGTCTCCACGGTCTCTACAGCAGCGCAGCCATCTTGCTTGCTTACGTGACGTCACGAAGCGCGAAGAAGTCACTCGCGCTCCGAGAAATTCTTGGTGCACGAAGAGCGCGCTTGAGTGTCAGTCTTTGGTGGCACTCCTGTCCGTTTAGTGAAAGGAGCGCCAAACTCTCGCGCTACGGAGCACGGACTTAACGCGCCCATTAAGAATATACGTGACGCCTTAGAAAAAAATTGATTGGGTAGTCTTCTGACATCATTATAGATCGCCTGCAATAAATAAAAAATGAAATATATTTACAAATCTCTGTAATGCCGAATTAGAGTGCAGCTCTTGAGCAGGAGGAGGGGAGGGTACGGAGAGGAGGGTATGTTCCTGCTCTTCCTCCGTACCCTCCCCTCCTCTCCTGCTCCTCCCTCATTCAGCAGGAAATTATTGCTAAATTTCCCTGCTAAATTTAGCGGAAAAATTAACCAACATTTTCCCGCTAAATTTAGCGGGGAAATTTAACGAAAATTTTCGTGCTAAATTTAGTGGGGAAATTGAATTGGTTTTGAGGTCACGTGACATCAATTTCCCCGCTAAATTTAGCAGAAAAATTTCTGCTAAATTTAGCGTGACGTCACGTTTCCCACACTGACGTCACACATGACATCACATGTGACGTCACGAGGGTAAAATTTCCCCGCTAAATTTAGCGGAAAAATTTCCCGCCAATTTTAGCAAAACATTTTCCCGACAAATTTAGCAGGAAAATTTTACCCTCATGATGTCACACGTGACGTCACGTGCGACGTCATTATGGGAAACGTCCCATAATGCAACGTGCGGTTACGTTGATGCCGATATCGCTCAACACAAAAACCTGCGCCTAAGAGCGGCGCTCTAAAAAAAATTTGGGAGCTGTCGGTGTCCCCTTAAGGACCCCATGCTAGTGGTCGTACTGCACTGGAAGAATTTCTGATTTACAGTGGAGACAACAGACAGGCATCATAGTAGAAAAACTCAGAGACAAGGAGCAAAAGGGACAAAACAACACCGTCTCAGGGTGTGGTTCTTGTCCCTTTTGCTCCCTGTCTCTGGGTTTTTCTACTATGATGCGTCACCAGCTCGCCTGCGTCTTCACTCTAATTTCTTTGACAGACACCCTTTGGGTCTCACTAACCTCCCGCTGTCTTAACATGTAACACGGTTACAGTTACGGGAGCCTCGTGAAAAACGAATTGGCTTCTGTGAGACGGCGTTTGGCGGGCGTCTTGGAGCTTGACCCCATCCAACAGTTCGTATGGAACCGAATCAGTCTTCAGGTCATGGTAAGTTCATCGTTTACACCTGTGGCTTTACTACGGTCGGTCGTAGTTTAGAGCAGCTCTTGTGCAGCTGTCCCTGGACACCTAAGGGGTCCGTGCTAATTCTGAGATCCTCCGCCATGGAGTCGTCCTCAGTAGTGTCCAAATAGAGTTCCTGTATAGGCTCCTTACGGGAGCCAGAGTTGCGCGTCTATTTTCCACGTGCCGCCGCGCCGCTATTCACTGAGACCGATCGCGTGAGGAGCAGAGGATCCTATGCCATGCAGAAAGTCGATTCGTGGACTTTTCACACACGCGTGCCGGCATATGTTTCCTGCTTTTGCCTCCTCCTCCTTCCCTGTTTTCCAAGCGTGGTGCCATGTTCTCTGAATCGTCACGTGACCAGCTGCAATCGACAGAGCACGGCTCTTACACGCGCGAGGAGTGGCTTTCGCGCATCAGTTAAGATTTCAAGATGGCTGAACGCGCAACTCTGGCTCCCCTAGGGATCCTTTACAGGAAGTCGAAATCCCAGAAAAATGTGTGCATGGTGATGCGGGTTGGGCTTGGAGAAGCCAAAGGCAGCAAACTAAGAATTTTAAGGGAGGTTCATGGCAGTGGTTAGTTAATGTTGGGTAAGTTAAATGTCAAGTTCCTATACGTGTATTCCGGGCACTTCTGGCCACCTTGACAGGGGCTAAAAATCCTTTCCGGTTCGGGTATTCGTTGCATGCTTTTGAGAGGCAACATCTTAGCAAAGTTTTGTGGTTTGTAATTATATCAGTCTTTTGTGGTGTTCTGCTTGCCGATGGCTATGAAGATGCCAACGAATTGTGTGGTTGACTGCACGGCTTTGATTCGAGAGGTCTTCGTGAAATAAAAAACGAAACATATCGTGGCCGTCGAGCGTAGCCCTGGGCTTAGTTATTTCCAGCCGCTTCACGCAAACATTTTGAGTCCTCGCTTTATTTTTATATCAAGGTTGCACACACCTGACTCTTCCAATGAGTGAAGGGACTGTCATATAAAGATTGATCAAAAGAATAGTTTATGTCTGCCACTTTCAAACGTTCAGACAAAATGTAAATATAACTAAATTTACATTTTAGTTTGAGGCATATTCTGCCATACGTGCCATACATGAAGAGTTGCTGACTATTTTTAGACATTTAATAATACAGTATTAATAATGTTTTTTTGTTAAAGCAAAATGCTTTTATTTACATTAAATTTTGGACGCTCGCAGGTTTGTGACCAGACAGCTTATATGACGGTCTTGAACAATCATTAGCTGAGAAACCCACACACAGAAAAAAAAGTAAATTTTAAGAATGTGCCAGGAGAGGACTGAGGATTGGGATCGTTTGACGTAGAACTGAACCTGGGAATCCGCAAGCTGGCACTTTGCCCGAGATAACCTGAGAGCCACAAAAGCTTTTTCTTCTTTTTTGTTGTGCAATAAAGTGTCTCTTCATGAAGCAAGAAATGAGACATAGCATGAAACTATTGGTACCATCCTCTCCATTTAATCATTTGTGCACGTCATGCACGACGACGCGTGTCTGCGTGGTATGTCCTACGAGCTTCGCATGATCGGCAGCAAGTTGGACACAAATCTTGTTTCCTTATCTTATCACCTGGGTTCTAGAATCTTGTACAGCCTTTTCAAGTCCGCATCTGAGACATCTCCGCGTGAATATCATTCATGAAATTGCCATGGTAGGTTGACGTTGCAATCGCGATATCTCCTCTCGTCGGCGAAAATGCACGGCTTGCTTTTTGGTGGACTCAAGCACAAGCGGCACAATCGTTTGCATTCTTAAAGGACCACTCCGGCACATTTTCTTGATTTTAGGGTTACGATACTTTTTAGAAAAGGAAGTGTTCCTGAATTAAGAGGTGTCCATTTTTTTCAATGCGTTCTGCAGTCTTGTAGATATCCTATCTCAAACTTTTGTCTGGGGTTTCTACGGCAAAACCAAAACTACCGGCATGATGGCAACCCTTGTGATCAGCTGCATGGCCATCGTGTTACGTAAAGTTTGTATTGCGATACCGCGAAATGTACGACTGGCCTAGTCTAGAGAGCAGTTCCAATCAGTCGAGTAAGATGCTACTGCTGTTTACTGCTTTGCTTTGGAGATATCAAACATTTGTAGCAAATATTAATACACATTCATAAAGTTGCCGGCCAAAAAGAGAGTTTGCCACAATGAATGCAGGCTCAGAGCGAGCCCTCAGTTTTGAGAAGGACTACAATCTTGGTGGTGTGCAATGCACGTTCCGGAAGTGTTCTGGAGGCTAATCGTAAGTAAGCTTGCGCTGAACAGGAAGGGACTAATCTATGGCCATCAGTGAATGCCCCCTTCAGCGCCACAACGCGCTTGAGTCAGCAGGAAGTGAATGATGATCTCCATGCGCGATTGCCGAGCGCTTACAAACTATGGCTGCTAAAACATACCATAACAAGTAGAAATCGCCTGCTGGAAGGGCTAATAACTGAGCGAAAAGGAACATCGAAGAAGCGGCAGTATGAATAAGAAGGCTCCTTAAAAACGAAGATGACATCAGGGCACAAGGTTACTTGATAAACAGCCAACTTGCTGAACGCCCGCTGTGTTGCTGGTGGTAGCATTTGACCAGCTTGAACAGTCACAACACGCAGGCAGTTAACGAAGCAATGTGAGCTGGGGGACACACTCACTTCCCATTCACAAAGTTATTACAAAGGATGCTTACGTCTTGAAATTGCTGTTCTAACAAAACAAATTTCCTACTAAGACCAATTATGGTGGTGGCCACCTTGCTTTTTTGAAAAAAGTGCTCAAACCCTTTTTTCTACCGCAACTAGAGAAATTAAACCTATTAACGACTCAAGCTCAGTATATAAGAAGCGGAGAACAGCTAGATGACCTTTTTAGGTCTGCCCTGCCCTCATGCAACATAACCCTCAACGTATTGGCTCAAAAAGCGAAAGTTCCGTCCGTGTGCGCTTCCTCTGCCGCACCTTTGCATGCGAAAAGGCACCGCAGGCTGCTGAACGAGTCTCACTGTCGAATGCCAGTTCCTCCGCTAGCAGCGCTACGCGCGTTTTTCGAAGCACCCCTATAGTTCCTGCACAGAGTGTATAGCATTGCGTCCATATTAGCGAGACATGACTGCATCACTTGCTGAAATTCTTTTTTACTGCTAACTTGAAGGAGGACTTTCGATCTGACTTTCCATAGTCGGAACAGTCATTGGCCAATTGGAAAAGGTCATATCTAACAATCTCCAGAAATCTTGTTTTTGTTCCACTCTTTGAATAATGATGTATCGAGACCCCAAGAAGTATTGAGGTCCAGATTTGCATTTTTAAAGTCTAGGATTTTCTTGTGACACAAAAAGAAAAAAGAAAGTTCTGAGAAGTCAGGAATACTTTCCAAGGCGAGAAGATAAAGTGTCATTTGGAAATCAAGATTTAAAAAATATATCTTTTTTCTAGGATTTTCACTTTTCAAGAAAAGGGACTCCCCTTAATGGTGCCAGTTGCATTTGAGTGCTTCCGTAAATGGAATCTCGGAAGCGCAGCCAAATATTGAACTGTACAGCTGTGGCAAAACTGCGCTAATGACTTTGTGTATCAATAGATGTGGTATTTTCTTCTAGGTGATGGAGCCACATTGTTGGGCGAGACCAGCTGCCCGCTGAAATTCACCAAGGACATCTGGTTCGGGTGCTGTTCCTGCACGTATGTCACCAGAGATCAGCATCTAATTGTGAGCCACCTGGCTGCCCATGGTGATGAACAATCTAAGTGCCAGCATCCTCCCATGTCTCATGCCCAAGTGCTCGGCAACACTCAAAAACACAAGACTGAAAGGGCATATAAGTGCAAGCTTTGCCCTGAAGAGTTTGCTCATATTTCCCATCTGCGAAGCCATCTGCAAAGCCATATTCGGACGCACATTGCTGAAAAGCCATTTAAGTGCATGCAATGCCCCAAAGCCTTTGCTTACAATTCTGATCTGCGACGCCATAATCGAAAGCACACTGGTGAAAGGCCATTTAAGTGCAAGCAGTGCCCCCAAGCCTTTTCTCAAAATTATGATCTGCGATGCCATAATCGAATTCACACTGGTGAAAGGCCATTCAAGTGCAAACAGTGTCCCAAAGCCTTTGCTCAGAGTGGCCACCTGATTCACCACAATCGAACACATACAGATGAAAAGTTATATAAGTGCAAGCTGTGCCCCCGAGCCTTTGCTCAAAATTCCCATTTAAAAGATCACACCCGAACGCACACTGGTGAAAAGCCATTTAAGTGCAAGCAGTGCCCCCAAGCCTTTGCTCATAGGTCCAACCTCAGAGAGCATAATAGAATACACACTGGTGAAAAGCCATTTAAGTGCAAGCAGTGCCCCAAAGTTTTTGCTCGAGGTTCCCATTTGAGAAATCATACCCGAACACACACTGGTGAAAAGTCATTTAAGTGCAAGCAGTGCCCCAAAGTCTTTGCTTAAGATTCACATTTGAGAAATCATATGCGAACACACACTGATGAAAAGCCATTTAAGTGCAAGTAGTGCCCCCAAGCCTTTGCTCAAAATTACTTTCTGCGACGCCATAATTGAACGCACACTAGTGAAAAGCCATTCAAGTGTAAGCAGTGCCCCAAAGCCTTTGCTCAAGATTCCCATTTGAGAAAACATACCCGAACACACACTGGTGAAACGCCATTTAAGTGCAAGCTGTGCCCCCAAGCCTTTGCTCAAAATTCCGATCTGAGAAAGCATAATCAAATTCACACTAGCGAAAAGCCATTTAAGTGCATGCAGTGCCTTCAGCTTTTGCTCGAAATTGCTATCTGGGAAAGTATAATCTGATGCACATGGGTGAAAAGCCATTTAAGTGCAAGTAGTGCCCCCAAGCCTTTTCTCATAATACCAGTCTAATCTTCCATTATCAAAAACAGTGTTTGAAAACCTTACAACTGCAAACAATGCCCCAAAAGCTTTGCTCAGTACAGGAGTTTATCTGCCAGAATCAAATGCACACGTGCGGAATGCCTTGTGGTTGACCCGTAAGCTGAGCCTGCCCCATGTGTAATTATTTAACTCGTGCAAAACTTTATGCCTTTTCAATTAAAGTATGTATATAGCTGAGTGTAAGATAGGTCCCAAGGCCCTCTGTTCAGATTGATAGTGAAACTCGCCGCACTGAAGCGCTTATGCGTAATAAGCCTCACAAATTCCAGCAGCGCTCTGTGTTGTGCACCTGAATGCACTCTGGGTCATGATTCAGCTCTTGTTCCAAACTCCCTTGAACTAGCTTGAGTTGCGCTCCTTTGAGTGAGGTCTAATATGTTTGTAAAAATGTCTATCATTGTTTTTTAACACTACTTACTATCTATGAGGGAGATACAAACGTGGCAAAAGTTAATGTGTATCCAAAATTCAATCTTGCTATTAAAAAAAGAAGCAGTTTTATCTTTTGCATTGTTTCTTTCAGCTGCTGTGAATTTTGGTACTGAAGTAACGGCTGGTTGGCACACTTGGGACTGCTTACGACCGGAGAGGCTAAAAACCTATTTTAGAGCGCATCTCTTAGGCAGTGTTGTGGCACTGCCACTTCGGTTCTTCCCTCGTCGAGCGGCGAAAATTCCCTTTTTTTCTCCCACAACACCATTTTAGTGACAGAAGTCGTTTTTTAAGATACGCATGACCCCACGTATACTTACATACAGCCACACCTCACGTATGTTTTTGTTTTGTAGAAGTTTGCATCGCATAAATTACGAAATGTAGAAGTTGACATTCGACAAACTGGTCTCCCCTCCCCTTTTTTTCCGCACTATGCATTGGTTGAATGAACCAGGGGAACTAAATGAAGGCAAGCGGGCCATTAAATAAACTAAACTAAAATCGCCTGCTTGTTTCGTGATGTGAAAGGCGCCCCCACCCACTGTGCTATCCATGAACTATAGCACTCGCAGAGGACGTGTGTGCATAGCTAGCGATGAGGAAAGCTCTCGAACCGGGAGTACTGTACCGACAGGCTTACAGCACGCACATGATGTAAGTCGTGATTAATTAGATTGGCTCTTCAAAACAGCAAACTGTCCGAGTTGCTGGTGCCACTCCCTTTCTCTTGTTCGATGTAGATAAGAAAATTACGAAACGTTGGTTTAGTATTTTATTAAAAAATATTTCCCACGTTTTACATGTGTTTAAATTCTGGTTTCCCTTTTTCCCTAGCTGTCATGTTTTCCCTACAATATGGGAAATTTCCCACGATTCGGCAACACTGCTCTTAGGTGTCCGTCTCCGTCTTGAGGGCGTCGCTGTCAATATAACTGCGGCGACGTTTCGGCACCGTGCCGAAACGTCACGTGACCCCCTGAGGTCACGAGGGTCAAGCGACGTCACGTGACCTCACGGTTACGCCGACGCCGCTCGGAGGGAGCAGTAGCAGGCAGGATGAGGAGGTGAGGAGGAGGGAGGAGGGGTATACCCTCCCCTCAGTACCCTTCCCTCCTCCTCCTCAAGAGCTGTGCTCTAATTCGGCGTTACAGGGGGTTGTAAACGGCTTTCATTTTTTAAGCCTCTTGTGAAGGCTTACGACTAATGCTGTGCATCTGGTCGTAAGCAGTCACAAGAGGCCTAAAAACCGGTCTTGTCTCAGTCAGCCGTAGTCAAACGCAAGTGTGTGAATGGGCCTTAAGTAGTGTGAAGTAACTTTTTCCAAGATTTTTCTTTTGACATTCTGTACCATGCCAAGACCTCATTCTAGCAGTTTCCTCAGCGGGGGACCGATTGGCATATGAGTGTGTGTACTGCAACACTTCCTCCTACTTTTTGGTACATCGCTAGTTGAATCCCCCGCACTGGCCAGGAGGTTTTGCTTTACATTGGCACTGTACCCATTTTGAATACTGCGTAATGCCCCTTCGGGACTGCATTGACAAACGTTTTGGAAAATTTTGAACTGACTAACATGCTCATACTCAAAGTACTTCTGCCTTCCCTCTTTGCACTGGCATCTTCACATTTATGTACCGTATTTGCACGAATATAACGCGACCACGAATATAACGCGAGGGCAGGTTTTGATGCCCTCAAAAAGAAAAAAAAAATTATTACTATTATAACGCGAGCCGAGGCCGCGTCAGTTTCTTGCACTTGGGGGCATAGCAGAAGTGAAAAGTCAATGGAAATAGAAGAAATATCAGTTTATGTTTTGACTGCACTCATCCTGACTGCTCAAGTCCTTCGTTTACAATCCACTTGGCGACTACGCAGATAGGCAGCAGCACGGCACGACGGCACCGCTTGTCTGGAAGTTCCTTTTTCTTCGGCGTGGGCTCCGCGGCAGCCCACAATCCAAGTAAGGCACGAAACAGAAGCACCAACACACAAACACCAGACCACTCTGGAGCAGAAACTAAAAAATGCGCAGGCAGAAAAAATACCGTTGAACCCGATACACGATCACACTTCTTGTTCTGGTCCCTCCGCATAAACAAACCTCGTGCTGCACGATTGCGTAAACGCGGACGGTGGTCTTTTGGCTTGGCTTGTGTTGACTTGACTTGACTTGACTTGGCTTGGCTTGGCTTGAATTGGCCAGTGCCCGCATTCCCGCATGGCGCGCGCGCTGAGTCGTGCGCGCATTGTACAAACACAAAAGCGATAAAAATGCCTTTTTATGTTTTCTTTTACCCCTTCAAGTGGCACAATAGCTAATAAATTCCCTCCCACACCCCAACTTCTTTTCCCACCCCATCTCCTGCATTGAGCAGGAGGGATGGCTTTCTCCTCTGGCTTTCTCCAGACTCGCGCGCCTTGTGGCTGGACTCGATTCCGAATATAGCGCGAGGTGCGTTTGGGAGCACGTAATTTCGAAAAAAAACTCGCGTTATATTCGTGCAAAATACGGTATTTATATGACATCTGCTTGCAAATATCACTCTCCTTTGTGTTAGGTGTTCCCAGTGTTTTCTTGCTTCGTGTTCATTTTCCTGGCAGTTGTTTCCATGTTGAATGGCTGGCTGCATCAACATTTTCACACCGTAGATGTCATTGTTTGCTAGAAAATTTCCTTTGCTTTTTTTTTTGTGTAACACAAGATGGTTTGTTTCTCTGCTTCTCTGATGGCTAACATTCTTACATTTTTTGAAAAGAATGAAAAGAGCCAGTGAAGCTAAGTCTCAATGAATACTAACTCGGCCATGACTTTGCTTTGTTTACAGGATCCTTTGAATCGTTATTATGTTTGCATGCGTAATTAATTTGCACGCATATCTTTATTACGGCAATATTTTTCTTTTTACTTTTATGTCGTTTGCCTTGTACAAAATCTGCAGATGATAAATATGTAATCAGACTTCCGTTTCACTGTTTCCCAGAAATATACGTTGACAGTCAAGCTCCCGGAGTGTTGTTGTCTTTTTTTTTTCTTCCATTGCATATCTTAGTTGAAGCAAATGTGCTACGGGCAGAGTGGCTCTTTAGAAGGTTCCCACTTTGCCATCCTGCTTGATGCTGGGGTCCCACTGTAGCAGTTTTGTCGCCATGAAATTGACTACCAAGTGGAAGTCCGTAGCGCGGCACATAAGATAAAGTGGCGGCTTCTGGTGTCGATTCTGACCGTAGCTCGATTCCTGTCCTCCAGCAGGATTAAGTAGGAGGTGACACCATGTTTTTTGTGCTGTTTAATGCATGTGAAGGCATTGCACTGCATTCTCAAATGGTATAAAAAAGATACGTGGCAGCCTAGAGGAACTTCAAACCGATTTTATTGGGCTGATAGTCCTCAGCACGGGCATCTTCGTAATCGCATATTGTTAAACGACAGTTGCTTGCTTTTGACCATCGCTTCCTAGCACTTACGTGACCGCATTATTTTGTTGCACCGGGCACTTGTTCCTGGGTGCTGTAGTTACTCCTGGCTCTCTTCACCAAAATGTATAGATTGAATGTTGTCTTAACAAGTCGCAGAGTTTCTTCATTTTCTTTTAGTTTAAAGCAGGGGAGTTTAAAGCAGGGGTCTCAAACACGCGGCCCGCAGGCAACCGGCTACGAGTCCCGGTTCCCATGCTTCGAGCGCTGGAAATGGCATGCGCCATAGTGACCTTATCTCGCTGATTCATTTTCGCTCGAAGAGTAGCTCTGCTGTTTTAACGTATTCACATAGTTTTTACTGATCTGTGTTCATTTGCCCTTTGTTTAGCCTTATTTTTTGCTTTCCAGTTTTTTGTAATGTACAACAATTTCGCTACTAGGCTGCAAGTGCAAACTCTTCGTTGAAGGATGCATCTCGGCTGCGCGAACCCTTGCTCAGAAGGAGCAACTGCCAAAGATAAAGCTACGAGCTCGGGATTCTTGCCTTATCATCATTAAGGCCCGTTTACTCTCTTGCAACGGAGTACGACAGTCAACTTCCTCTGGGCGTCGTAATGTGGGGGTGGGCGTCCGGGTCCGGATGGTCACTACCGATGATGGTGCTCGCCCGATGACAACAGCCCCCGGGAAGTTGACATAAAAAAACTAAAAGTTGTTCGATCCCGCTGAACACATTGCGACGTCGGTTGGCTTTACAGTGACCAGTGTGGCCACGTTTATTATGAAACAAAACAACTCAACAGTCATGAGTTAAAATCCCAAAATTAAACGAAACAAAACAACTCAACAGTCATGAGTTCAAGTTCCAAAATTAAAACCCCGTACTTTTGTCCCCAGTCTCCCAAAATCGAATCGAAGCCAATCCCCGAGAATCCTCTCCGCACTCCTTTTGTAGGCTCGTAGGAGCCTCCTTTCCCCTCAGGGACCGACCAATCCCTTCAAATTTCACCACTCCCACGTGATACACTGTTGCCCAATGGTCGGCGAGCTGTCAACCTGGCGCTCCAACGGCCAAATCCGAATTCCTTGTAGAATCGTCCTCTGCAATTTCCGCAGTCTGGCTGGCGCCAACAGCTAAATTATTACCTCGGGTAAAAGGCGGCAATCTTATACTAAGCGGCGAAACCCTCTATATACAGGAACACTCGGTTAAAAGCCGCACGCAGCTCAAAGCGCGGGCTCTCTCCGCACCGAAACCCGAGACGTTTCTTAACGACCGCGGGGGAGGCTCTCCCACCTCGGTCGCGATGACCCCGCGGAAGCTCCCTCCAAAACGCCGAACCCGACATAGAAAGTTAAAAAAAAGGAAAACAACGCGGACGCAACTCCGGAAAGATAAACCTTTCTAACAAAAATCACCTTAAATAATAAGCAGGATTTCTCCGTACTTAACAACGACCGAGAAAGACGAGATCTGTTAAAACTTCTTAAAATTTCTTAGGACGAGGGAACACACTGGCATTCTGGCGCCATCTATGCGGTGACCCTGGAACTGCGTTTCACAAGAGCGAAGGTTTTGCGGGATTTCTGAGGTCAAATGTGCATAATACCTATAGGAAAGGCTCGTTTATAACGTTGACAAAAGTTTTTTCGAGCCAAGGAAGAAAGGATAATCCGTGAGAGAAATAGAAAACATGCCGGACCGCCAAGTTAACACTTCTACCCAATAGATGGCGCCAGTGTGTCCTCTTGCTGTAAGTGATATTAAGAGGTTCTAAGGCACCCAATTTTAAGAGGTCGCAAGATTGTGAACGGGTTTTTAAGGGGGGACACGGGCCCAAAATGCCCATTTTCTGGAAAAAAATGAGTTTTTCAAATGTTGCACTTTTGGCACCTCTAACTATTAATGAGCAATATGGCGAAATTTGGTAAGCTTCCGCACCGTAATTACCGAGAAAATAAACATTTTCAATACCTCCGTGGTGCTCTCAGGTGTGGCGCGCTCGCGAAAGACGCGAGGAAAGCACCATTTTTCCGACTTTCAGTACGGTACCGCGCCGCGCCCACGAGGCCTAGCGTGGCATTCGTACCCTCGTTGGAAAGGTCGTTTATCGGACGTTTTAGTAAAATAGTAAACACGGGTCGAGGGTATGTGTGCGCCGGAAGAACCCCGTCGCAAAAACTAGAACCACGTCGCAAAAATAGGGAAATTGACGGAACTCGTCTTCCTATTGGTCGGAGAACCGAAACTAGAGCCACGATTGGTTTTCAGCCATCACGTGTTATCTTTCGCGGCGCTTTTTGCTCCAGACCACGTTTTATCGTCGGATCTGCTATATCTCGCTTTCTCGCTTCAATCTTATCTCATCTTTGTTTTCGTTCCGAAAATGACGCCGAGTAAAGGCTACGTGCACGGAAGCTTCGGTAACCGTTCTCGGTTCACGAAACCAAGAGGCACAGCGGGTGGCCGGCGTTCTACAGCTCCTGACGCGGCCACGTAGGCGACGTCGCCCAAACTGTCGCGCCCGTCACGGTCTCCGGAGTCCTTTTCTTCTCCGCCGCGTCCCGAAAGTGGCTCAGCATCGACGGAAGCAGATGAGTTGACGACCTTCGAGCGTAAGATCATGCTTTTGGACCGACCTGCCGACTTGCCAAAACCAACTGATGACGTTGGCGACGCGGCGCTCAATGGATATCGTTTCGTGGATGTGTCTGCCGGGAAGACATTGGTGAGCGCCTTGCTGTGTCCCAACTGCCATGGAAATGAACTGGACTTGAAGGAAAGTGGCGTTGGAGCCAGTCTTCAGTTTGTCGTCGTGTGTAGAACTTGTGGGGACATCGTGACGACGCCCCAGTCGGCGACCGTCGGAGAGACCCGACAGAGCGAGCTTGCCGCGCGCCTTTGTGTCGTCGGAAAGGACTGCGGCATCAGCTTCACGAAGCTGAAGAACCTTTTCGGGGACATGAATGCTCCATTGCCGATGCATTTAAAGACGTATCAGAACACTGCAGAGAAGGTGCACGAAGCGTCCATGGCAGCAGCGCGCGACGTGATGCAGGAGGCAGCGACCGCAGTGAGAGGAGCTCAGATGTTCGAGGATGGAGAAGACCATGTAAACAACGCAGATGACTTGCTCGACATCTGCGTCAGTTACGACGGTACCTGGCAGAAGCGCGGTCACACGTCGAACTTCGGGGTTGGCGCAGTCATTGAAGTGAACACCGGTTTGGTGCTTGACTTCTCCGTTCACAGCAAGTACTGTCACGGATGCAACCTGGGCCCAAAGGAGGATGCAGAAGGCTACCAGGCCTGGATGGAGTCCCATAAAGATGTTTGTCAGAAGAACTTCGGAGGATCGTCAAACGCTATGGAGGTTGCGGCTGCAGGAGTCATTTTCAGCAGATCTTTGGAGCTCCACAAGCTGCAGTATGTCACCATGCTAAGTGATGGTGACAGCAAGGCGTACACGCACGTTGCTGGTCTTGGCGTCTATGACAAGGACATCCAGAAGGAAGACTGTGTCAACCACGTGGCCAAGAGGATGTACAGTGGCATGGAAAAGTTGAAGAAGAGCAAAAAAGGCCTTGGAGGGAAGGGGAAGTTGACTAACGTCATGATGAGAAAGCTAACGAACTATTATGCGACTGCTCTGAAAGACAACGCCCCTGACGTCACCAAGATGCAGAAAGGTGTGTACACGCAAGTCTCTTGCACTCATACTCTACTGATGAAGCACCACGGCATACTGCTTGCCCTAGCGGAGAAGACTCATGGTGCCACTACAACCGCCACAACGCGCTGGTTGCTGCTGGGAAACTGTCTGTGCCACGCCCACATCGCCCAGCCTTCACGAGGGACATTGCAAAGGAGCTGGTGCCCATCTACAACCGGCTGTCCGATCGGAGCCTGCTTCAAAGGTGCTGCAGAATGAAGACTCAGAACGCCAATGAGTCGTTCAACGCGCTCATTTGGAAGAGATGCCCCAAGACGGAATTCGCATCGCTGAGGACAGTGGAAACTGCTGTGGCCATGGCTGTTCTCGAATACAACTTGGGGCCTAAAAGCTTTGAGAGGATCCTCAAGAAGATGGGCATCTGCCCCGGAAGCCACCACGAGGAGCACACCAGGAAGGCAACCCAGCAGAAGATCCTGAAGGCCAAGGTGAAGGCACTGGACACTTCTAAGACCACCCAGAAACGTCGCAAGCTCGAAGCCATCGCAAATGAGCAGAAGAGAATCGAAGAAGAAGGACCGACATATGGAGCTGGAGAGTTCTAGGTCACATGAAGATACCACAGGCAATTCTTTTGATGAAAGAAGCTGAAATAATAAAAAAAAGTGGACTTGAAATTTCAAACGCGTTTTTCTCAGTTTAGCTTTTTGGCAGCAAATCCCACCTTAATAAAACTATCGTTTCAGTATGAAACTACCGAGAGACTTAATATTTGTGGATTATATGCCGAAATTTTATCAAGCTGGTTACTATGAACTTAGATTTTGCATTTTCATGTTCCTTTATTATGAAAAGCTGTAATTTGCAAAACTTGGTAAATGTAAAAAAAAAAAATCATAATTTTTTTTATTTGAAAAATGCATATTTTTTAAAATTTCTTTTCATAGTAACCGGCAACAAGTATTCCAGTATGCATTCCACCAGAAAGACATGTGGTGATCAACACCATTTCTCAACGATAGATTCATTGAGCAGATTCCATGCAAAGCTATATTTTACTTTGTTCTGGGGGTATAGAACCTCACAAAATTGGTTCACAGGGTTGAAACTTTGCATGGCCTCCTTCCATATGGCTACAAACATCACCTGCAAATTTCACGCCGATTGAATGAGCGGTTCAAAAGTAGACATGCCCAGGTAGTGTCCCCCCTTAAAAGACGAGTATTTTTTCTGTGTTGCAATAAAAATCGCTAGGAAAGCAAGAACTGTCAAATTAACTGATTCCTGTTTAAAGACGTTTTGAGCTTGGGTGGTTCCCGAGTGAATTGAGCAACGGGAATGACAGTGTACTTGCTCTCTTGTTCTATTAAAAATGCCAGCACATTGGCAGGACGGTGCCATTTTAATTCTTACCACATGAGGTCAGAGCCCCAAAGTAGTCATATAAACAAATCAATTCTAAAGATGTCACTGGCAGAACTGAGTTTACAGAAAGAGCTCTCTTCCCTTTTAAATCTTTTAACCCCCCGTCCAATGTTGGCACTCGGCCTTTCCAGTGTGGGCTATCTGGCCCCCTCACTCAAATGAGTTGGAGACCACTGGCCTAAAGGGACCCTGCTACGACTTTTGACTGGTTTTTAATTTGCACCGAACCTGAGCGCACTGAACGTAGTAACTTAATGAAATTTTTCTTTTCTAGAAATTCCCTTTATTTTAAAGTGTTTAAGCAAATTAAAGTTACAAAAACATGCAAAAAATAACCTCCTTCATGACGTTCCTGGTCCTTGCTTGGGTAGTCAACGGTAGAAGCGAAGCGACTAGCCAGTTGGCTGGGACTTACATTGATGTTGGTTCCCCTGCAGCTGCATGCACATCCACGGCTCGTTGCTTGCTCCGGCCCTCCACGGCGCTTGCCGGCATGAATTTACTGGGTCTGTCAGAGTTGGGGCTTCGAATCCTTGATAGAAGTGCAGAGCTGGGAGTAGTTCCGTTCAAGGACACTCCACGTAAGCGTTTGGAGCGCACTGGCGAAGCCTCTCAGCCCCAATTCGACGACGCTCAAGTTCTGGGCAGCGGCCTCAGCATTCTGGAGTCCGTCGATAGCGTAGAAAAATATGGTTATTGCGGATGCATGAAGAAAAAACAGCGGGAGATGCAAGACTATTTCATTGTGTAAAATGTCAGCAGAAAGTGGATTTTTGAGAGTCAAATTCATTAAAGCTGTTATTTCGAATTACACGATATATTGAACTAATTCCCGGTTTTTGCGAGCTCGATATCTGTGGGTTTGACTGTATATGTACATATATACGGGGTTCTCCCCACGGTGTGCGGCAGTGGCTTTGCCGCCCACCGCTCCGACTGGCCGCCCACCGCTCAATTTGTTTTTATGCCGCAGGATGACGATGCGATTTTGCCTGCGCACATGGCTGCAGACTTTCGCCGTCGTGCTCAGCAGGTCCGCGCACCATCACGTTATTGTTCGCTATCGCATCGCTGACTGCCGCCATTGCCACACTGCTTCAAACAAAGAGCGCGGGCGCTCGGCATGTTTTTTTCTTTTTTTTTCTTTCTCTATCTTAGCAGCGCGCCGCCGGCAGTGCCCGGGGGGAGGGGGGGCAATAAACAGACATAAACATGCTTGTTCTTGTAATTTTAATTTGTCTATAACTTTTAAAATAAAGCGAAATTAGAGAAATGAAAATTTTCATTAAGTTACTACGTTCAGTGTGCTCAGGTTCGGTGCAAATTAAAAACCTGTCAAAAAGTTGTTGCAGGGCCCCTTCAAGATCGAGTGCGTGATTGAGCGCTACCGTTGACATTTTTCCACACACCCCCATTGCCTTCCATAGCGGCCGCCGCGCTTTTGGTGTTAAGCCAGGGCGGCGCCTAGCGGAACACTCGGTCCCTCCAAGCCGTTCATGTGATATTTTTTGGCCCGCGTGCTCCCATAGGGAAACGTGGAGTGACCTAGGTCGCCCCTTATAACGCCGGTCGTGGTCGAGACTGTGGTCAAATACCATGTAAGCCAATACTGGCAACTCCCGCGGAGCGCAGGCGAAAAGTGATTGCAGCTCCCCTGGCGAGCTCGGAGTCTCCGCTAGTAGACGAATTCTCCACAACGCATTGGTTTTGCCTGTCTCCGTGCGAGGTGAGCAATGAAAAAAAATTGTCACGGGTATTCGCTGCTTTGAATGTTAAAAAATAGATGCCATTTCATGGGTGAAGGACATTTTCTTCACGTGGGAAAGAACTTACGTATGCCAGGCAAAACACGAATGTACCTTCGCCCTGTTTCTTGAAAAAGGGCAATGTAAAAAAATTTCAGAACATAGCTACGTTTCAACTTTACTTTTCTTATCGATCAATTTGTTTTGTTGTTGCTATTCCAATTTCTCATGAATGTATTGCTTGAAACCGTTTTGTCGAATAGGCGAGCTGGCTAATCCCGATCGTCTCCGGATCAAGAAGCAAACGGCAATTTCGGACTAGGTATCTTAGTGCGAAGTCAGTATGCTCTGGAAGAAGTTGATTGTGCACATGCAAATCTGACGCTATTACTGAAACTAATAGAAGCGGAGTTACAAAAAAAAAAAGCCATCGGACGATCGTGCACCTCCTTCCATTTTCCAGTCTACTTTTTTTTTTTTTTTTTTGAGGCGACGCTACATTGTTGCGGTCTTTTTTCTTTTTTTTGTGTTTATGTTTTTTGTTTGCTTTCTTTTTTCTTGTGTTTACTTGACGTTCGAACCATCGCGTAGTTTGCTTTGCCTTGTTTGGCTTAGTTTTTAATTTTTTTCCTTCAATTCGTCTTTTACTACCACCGGTTGGTCTGCTACGCTATGCCCGGACGCGTATCTGGACGGCCGTCTGCAACTTTGTTGTTATTGTTTTTGTTTGTTTTTTTCACTGTCGTCTGTGATAACCTCCTATGTTCGCCTTCGACAGAGTTTCTGATCCGAAGTCTTTATATGTATATTTTGATACTTAATAAATATATTAAAAAGTGTAAGCTCGTTATACATTTCTATTCGGATCTGCAAAAACAAGTTTTGGTGATGTGGTGGAAAATCCTTCCGCTTCCCAAAGATCGAATATACATGAGTAACAGGGTTGCCAGGTTGGGCTATTAAAGGGAAGCTGAAGAGCTTTTGAAAAAAAATGAGTTAATGGTTGATTCTGACGTGTTTGTGCCTGCTGAGTCCAAATATCACAACCGTTTGACCCAAAATAATCCCTAAACGCGAAAAAAAAACGAAGAAATCAGAAGCGATAGCCGCAGTGGCACGCCATTGGCTAGCCACGCGTGACGCGCCACTACGTCATAAAAGGACCATCTCGATTCTCGTTTGCTCCTTCGCTTGAGGAAGTGGCCGGGCGCCGGGTCTTCTGCTCTTGTAAATCGGGTTTGGCTTCTGATTTTTCGAAATCTTTCGGTGGATCCGAAAGAGCAATGTGTGCAGACGACCCTCAACGTGACAAAGTACGCGTTCCAGCCGTTGGCAAAGTAGAAAAATGACCCCCCACAGTAATAAACGCAGACACGAGGAACCGCTTGCACGGACGCGACGTGGCCGGCTTCATACCTTCAGGAACGCACTGACTGCTACTTATTGTAACGTAAAACGTTGACAATAAACGGAGTGCTATTGACGGGACGCGTCAAGCCGGATTAGCGTGACCCTCCCCAAAACGGTCGTCAGAGGACAATAATTCTGCACACATCGGCCTTCGTGCTTGCCAGCTGCTGGACGCGTGAGCGTGCAGGCTCCATTGTTCATCAAGGCTGAAGGGGTTTGAAGGGATAGTATAATCGGCTTCGGGCGACGGGAGAGCTTCCCTGAGATGAGATGGGTGATAAGACAGGGTCGCCGTTCTGCCACCGCCATGTCCTTGCGCGCTATGCGAATAACTGCGCAGAAGGTCCATCCTTGTGATAGCGGTACCCTCTGCTGCGTTTAGTTTGTTTGCCACAAACTATTACACCATTATAGTTTAAAAAAAAAGTGGAGATGTGTGCCCGGCAGCCCTTAATTTGATGTCGAAATCGTGAGAGTTTCCTGGGCCTCTCTCTACATTCGCATTTGTTGACTGCATCACACCACCACCAAGCATTATCATCGTTCGATCGCATTTCTACGGCACAAAGAATTGTGGCATGACACAAACTTTATACGGAAAACTATGCGTAACTTATAAAAAAAGAACTCAATTCAGAACAGAAGGTCACATGCTTTGTATTTCCAAAAAGCTCTCCTGAAGAGAAGGAAAATTTTAGCAAAATTTATGTTTACGTTTAAAAAATATGTGAGCTCAAAAAATGTCAGCAACTGTAAAAAAAAAAGTTTATGCTAAACCAAGTTGCACCGCGAAAGTCGCATTATGAATGCATGACCACTTATTAGAGCAAGCCCTCCTCTCCCAAGTGACTGGGTAGCCGAGTAGATTAAAAGCAAAAGAAAATAATCTTGGGATACCCAAGATTGTTTCCTTTTGTTTCCCAGATTGGTCACTTCAACAATATAAGAAACCAACACTAAAACACTAATATAAGGCGGTTAACACAAGAGAGCCAGTGGAAACCCGCTATTCGGCTAAATGATCGCGGCTTTTGTAGCACACTGCACATTCTAATAACGCAAATAGTTTTTTTTTCTAGAACAGTCGACCTCAAATACCTACCTAGTTACGTTTCCTCTTTGCTTGTGACTTTTAATGCGCTGAATTGCCTTCTTACCTTCAAAGATGGTCGGCAGAGCGTCGGCTTCAGGCGAGCCTTCTTCAGACCCAAACCCAAACGTACATAGTTTTCATATGCGCCGTCCGAAACACTGTTTCGAGCAAAAAACGGTGTGCTTGCTCAAACCCACCCACCCCTTTAAAATCTCGGTGACGAAGTGGAAAAGACGCTAAGCGGAAAGAACCACTTCGACGAGCGCTGTTCGTGAAAGCTGGCGGCTACACATGAGTACGACATCGTGCAAGAGCACGAG
The DNA here is from genome assembly GCA_013358835.2 of Ixodes persulcatus. Classification (NCBI taxonomy): domain Eukaryota; kingdom Metazoa; phylum Arthropoda; class Arachnida; order Ixodida; family Ixodidae; genus Ixodes; species Ixodes persulcatus. Next base: position 185,470 of record JABSTQ010011270.1, read on the forward strand.
TCAGTTGGTTCGGTGCCACGAGAATTCTGCAAACACGTGAACAAACGAGAGAACAATCAAGACGTCAGGCGACTGAGTCAATAGCATGACCGGTCAACGAATCAAAGCAAGCGCTGTGCAGCGGCAGAACTACGACGGCTCGAAAAGACACAAGAGCAGCCTACGAGGAAAGCGCGGCTAGCCGCGGCGGGGTCCCCCAGCCGGTCCTTTTGTGACGCCGGCTGACGGGCTTCCTCCTCTCTCCCCTTTCCCTCTGCTTCAGAGAGGCGTGGCTTCGGCGCTACTTTGAAGGCGCTTTTCCGGTTAATCCGCGCAGAAAATGACCAAACGAATACGATATTCGTGATGGCTGAGGTCTCATTGACTAGGCTCAGGTGTTTTTTCTCATATTTAAAACCGCATCAGCTTCCCTTTAATAGCCAAATTGGGCTAATTTGTCACGCATTTGGCGTCGAAATTTGGCAGTTGGCTGTGTGGCTATTTTGGGGCTATTTCAAATCCTTACGCGGCACTTTTTTTATTTTTTTTTATTTTTTGCTTGGTTTAGAGTAGATGTGCAAAAACACTTCAGCATGGACACAAAGCGACAGTCCACGTCTTCTGGATTGCCGCTTTCAGGGATTTTCTGCATGAAGATTCGTGGGCGTGATGCCATAACCTGTTAGCTCAAGTGAGCTTCCCTGACCTAGATTCAACTCCGACGACATCGCTTTTGTATTAATTGTGGCTTATTTTATGCTCCCAAGTTTTTTCTGCTTCCTACTGGCGTCTCTTATTTCCTCGAGTTTCCCACCATCCTCCTACACGAGGCACCTCATCCGAGGAAAAAAGGTACTAAAGGCAGCTCAAAACATCCTGCAGAATTGAATGTTGCCCGATAACGCGTGCTGTACCGTATATAACAAAGAAGGCTTTTCCACGAAACATGGAAGTTTCTTAAAGCACATTGAGCTATAACAAAAGACAACAGATTTGGGACAATGAATATACTCCGACCAAGACCAAGGTCGATGCGCATGAGCAGCCCTGTTTCCGTCGCTATCCGAGCTTGCCATCGCGCCCCCGACACTGCCCATATCGAATGCCGCCGTGGAGAGTATTCAGCGACGTCTCCCTCACAAAGTCAGGCCTAAGGAAGAACATGTCCCTTCGAACTCTCCAAAACGTCCTCTATGTAAAGTTTGCTTTCCTTGGGCAGAACAAGAGCTGTAAGGACATCCAGCCTACTAATGACGTTTTCGCCCGTTTTGACACGGAAATCATGCATGAGGCGAGTAAGCCAGGCACGACGGGATCCGGTCAAAATGGTTCCGGTCAAAATGGTCCCGGTCAAAATGGTCCCGGACAAAATGGTCCCAGCGTGGCATTATTTATTTGCTGTTTGCAGGTGTTTATATTTTCTACTCTTGATGAATATTAGCAGCGGCTTGTAAATCTGTGCACACAGTACGTACAAGGACTCCGTCCCTTGATTGACTTTTTGAGGGGTGGGGGTCATAAGAATACATTTTCGTATTAGGCCTTCGCTTCAGCAGTGTCGACTTCTTGTCTCTTAAGTGGTCTATGTAATAAATACGCTCATACTTGCGAAATCAATTTTTAATTTCTTTAATATACGTTGTCCAGACAGAGCGATGCTGTTTCTGGAAAATAGAACACGGTGGTACGACAGGTTCATTTCAGAAAACCACGTCAAGAACCTGTAGTACGTGTGTGATAATGATTTTCATTCCGAATATTGTTTTGAAGCTCGTGGAATATGTTGGAATATATTTCTACCAATATATTCCACACGTGGAATATATTGGTAGAAATTAAGAACCTTTGATAAATAGAGCTATATGGTGTAGATAGAAGGAATTTAAAATTTGTTTCAAATGATTATAATGAAACTGTTGATATTAAACTTGAAAGTGTGTCGATATAAATTTCAAGGTACCAAACCATTTTGTCCTATTAACCCCTTGACCGTTTTTCATTATTGGCAACTTTTAACCCTAAACCGCTTCTTTTTTAATCTTATGATTTCAGTTACTCCACGCATAAAGTCCTATTATGATTGAACAACAGAGCAAGCAGAAACATTTTATTGAAGTCGCTTGTAACTGCTTTGTTTTGAAACAAGTTCAACTAACGCATACTAAAGAAAAAGAATCCTCATGATTAGCTGGTACTGGTTACCGCTCATTACTTCTCCAAAGATGGGCGTGTGCAGAAGCTTGTTCTTCGACCAGTACCACTCTTGCTTCGGTTTTTGCACAATTCCTTGCAACAGCAGGAGCGGCAAGAATACCCGCATCTCCTCCGTTGTTGTTGGTACCCATTTCTTGAGGCGAGAATGCTCGCTGAGTTGGCTGGCGTTGAGTTTTTGCTCAGCGTATCTGTTGGTTTTTCTAACTATCAGCGAGAACAAGTCGTTGTCCAGAAAAGCTTCAAAGCACTCAAACGCGTCAGTGATTGATTGGGCCGAAAATGTCTTACCTGGGCTGCCGAGGAAAGGGAACCGAAGGGGTGCTGGTGGAACACTGTTCATGTCAATTTTCGACCACTGCCGAGCAACGGCAATAGACCCCTTTCGAAATTCCCGTGCCGATTATTAGAAGGTCGGAACCTCTGCACAATGGCGGAACAACACACATCGTGACACGTGCAAGTCATTCCATAAGATAGCGAACGTCAGAGCGCAGTCAGTGCTAGGAGTCGACGAGCCAATCAAACAGCGTCGAAAGTGCAACGTCACTGCGCTCATCGCCTTTTTCTGTGGGTCTGTTTTTTCTTCTGCTTCAACAAAACGCATAAAGTGTGCCGTGACGTTGCGGCTTTAGTCCGCCATTGTGCAGGGATTCCACAGCTGCCAATAGAGGGCAGTATTTCGAAAGGGGTCTATAGTGCCATCTGGATCGTCGTCATCCTCCGCTTCGTCCGAGGAGCTGCTGAGTTCCACATCGTAATCACTGTCTTCTTCACTTGAAGAACAAAAGTATACGTCAGCATCCATGTCGCTATCAAAGTCTTCCTCAAAAAAAGCATTTTTTTTTCCTTTGGATGGGCCCGGGCCACACGTGCCACCACCACCGGACGCTATTTTCCAATCTTGTCTTCAAAAGAAGAAAAAGACAAAACACAAACAAAACAGGCGCAAAATTGCCGTTCCTGTGCTGCCATCTGTCGGCAGCATCTCAAACTGCGTTATGAACGAGCCTGGGTCGTCTAAAACGGCGAAGGGACGAACGATGCAGGACAGACGAGCTACACTCGTCCTAAACGGTTTGGGGACGGCTCGAGATGGAAGAGCTAGGCTCGTCCAAAACGGTTAAGGGGTTAAGAGCGCTCAAAGTATTGATAAATTCACGTGGGACCATTTTGTCCGGGTTGGCACTTGGGACCTTTTTGTCCGGGACCATTCTGACCGGGACCATTTTGTCCTACACCCGGGCACGACAGTGGTTCATAGCTATGGAACTGTAAAAACGCGTGTAGAAAATTTTTGTACTTTAGTGCTTGAAATAAAACGCTCCATACATTTCAAGATGTTCTAGATCTTGCAAGCTACTCCTAAACCTTAGATATGCAGATGAAGCGCACATTTGAGCGCACAATATTTTGGGCTCTGCAGAATATGGCTACTTTTGGCTACATAAATCTCTTGCATTTGGCTACTTTTGGGCTACACCGTCTGGCCTTTTGGCAGTTTGAGCTAGAAACTACCTGGCAACCCTGATGAGTAATTAATTTACTTCAAAATGGCCGCTGACGCCTCAACAGATGATTATGACGACTCCACGGATATCACTGAGAACTTCACGGACGACATACCTGATGCACTACTGAACACCCAGTCCTATGTAGCCGGCTGGGCAGCAAGTCAGATCTGTCATCATGCTTGCTATCAGAAACATGGAACACATTCTGACATTCTGTTGAAGAACAAGAAATACTTGCATGCGAAAATGACACCAGCTTAATAGGTCGTCACCTAGCCGGTAACATCAGCCGTGCCTTCGACACACATTTCACTGATATATTTCACCAAACAAGAGCTCAGCTGAAAACGCACTTGAGGTCGCTGATCGACACTCAAAGCAAAGGCACGGTGTGCAAGGATTGCCTGGACACGTATGTCAACAAGTACTTGAATGTACTTTTGAACTGCTTCGCCAAGCGAGCAAACAAACAACCTGCCAAAGTCGCTGGGAAAAGTAATGCAAAAGCAAAAAAAGGTCACACACTGCTAGCACAAAGCAGATTGCAGCGTTTGACTTTTATTTACCGGGCAGTGTGAGCTATAGTCGGTTACAAGTCAAGAAGGTAGGGGCAAATGCCCCTCAAAGGAATCTTGTATTCCTCCGCCACCAATCGCGTCCCGTTGTTTCCGTGACGTCACGACCTGCTGGAACCAATCTTGTTCTAGCAAATGAATATTTTCAACATGGCTGCCGGGCAGATTTTCTACGACTCCAGTATCTTGCAGCAATTATTCTGTTTTTTAATGCGGTTTTTACTTACCCGAGCATACGTCGCTAAGTCGTAACCGCGTCCACTTTTATTCGCAATAGGTTCTGCACGACAGCGTGAGAATCCAGCGATAGCATTGCCATAGAAAATTTCGATGCGGGAGTAAGGCCTAGCATCGTAAATACGTAGAACGCCGTCTGCTTCTCTGCCTCAGGTTGCGCCTCAACATCGTGACGGCATCGGCGTTTCTTCGCAGTGGTTTCCGTGGAGCGAAGTTAAAATGCAGCGGTCACCAAACTACGTTATTCCCTTTCTCTGTTTTGTTCTTAGTTCGCAACAAATGCTTGCGAAAGCAAAGAAACAAACGTGTAACGTGCAGCTAAAAAAAAAGGTGAAGCTCTTTTTCTTTTTTTTTTTAATAGTTTGGTCGTGTTGCTTCCGCTTTGTTTGTTGTGAACTTAACACCAACAGCGAGCACCACCTGCTAATTTTCAATGCTCCTACCGACGCCCCGTGCAATCGTCGTCGTTGAAGGAGGTTTTTGCTGGGTGATTTGTATCTTTGTATCGTCTGCTAACTTTTTTGTTTCATTCGCCATTGTTCGCGACTGTTCCCCGTTTCTTTTTATTTTCGTCTGGGATGGAGACCCCATCTTTTCTGCAAAGTTCGGAAAGTGTTTGCGCGGTCATTTTTCTCGTTACTTTTTGTTTTTGTAATGCTGCAGAGCTGGTGCGCTTGCTCTGGTAATATTACATGTTGTTTGCGCACGTTTTAATAATCACCTATTGAGGTAAGAAATTGTGACAACGCAGTTTGTAACGGATAAACAGCAACCTCTTACTACGTAGTTCGAGTAGCTAAACGCCTTTTTTCCACTTCCCAGATAGGATTCAGACGCGTGCGATCCCCCTCAGTGGCGTTTGAGAGCTCTATATAAACTGCTCTATCTTTGTTTCTGCGCGCATTGTTATTTGATTGTCGTTGCATTTGCGATCAGTGGATTCTGCTCTTCAAGCGGACTGACCGTAATGAATTGTTTCAGCTGTTGGGGTGACGAAACGGGACTCGCAAAGCTCGAGGACGTCGCGGAGCCTATACAGGGTGTCACAAAAGAAAACTTACACGGTCTTTTTTACCGCAAAAATAAACTAGGCATCGCCGAACGCTCATTCTCCGCCCAAAGGTAGCGCTAGAGGTCACTACCAGATGCCAAAGTTTCAGCCCGATCCGATAACTTAATCAAAAGTTATAACTGATTTTCTGAAAATTTCAATGGGAAAATGGCGGCCGACGGAGTTTTCGAACACATGGGACTCTATGGCACCAGAAACCGAAACCGGGCAAAAATGGGCTTTTTCCCATTGAAAGTTTCAGAAAATCACTTATAACTTTTGATTAAGTTATCGGATCGGGCTGAAACTTTGGCATCTGGTCTGACCTCTAGCTCTACCTTTGGGCGGAGAATGAGCGTTCGGCGATACCTAGTTTATTTTTGCGGTAAAAAACACCGTGTAAATTTTCTTTTGTGACACCCTGTACTTTTCCATCGCGTCGTCTGCTTCCGTAGACTCCAAGTCCGCTAGAGGCGCTACTGTCACGTTCGTCGCCGCTCCCATACATGGCTTGCTCGTGACGTCATCGCCTCGTGCTGGTGGTCATTTCTATTTGTTCTTGCCGAGAATAACAAGTTTGATGGTGCGATGTGTATGCTGTCGAAGGTGCGCGCTCGGCAGCAATACCACCACGATGGCCGCTGTTGTGACGTCAGTGCAAGCCATGTATAGGTTTTCGGCGGAGTTTCCACTTGCTGCTCAGTGCTGCTGAGGAACTGCGCCGTGCTTGGCAAGCAGCACAACCAGCTGACAAGAGAGATCATTGAGGCAGAAAATATCGCAAAACATAACGATAGATGTGTTAGTACTCAGCCTTTAACCTTATCACAAAAAAGAACTAGACTACCTAGCTGTACTATTGCGCCTACGGGGCGCTAAAACTATGAAAGACTCATCGGACGGAGGTGCCGGTGTTCCATGGCCGAGCCGGAGAAGCCGTCTTCCCGAGTGAACCCTGTCTGGTTTACCCGGTGGCGAAAGGAAAGACAACCGTTCGAGTGTTGGCAAAACGTCTGACCGAGCGCTGGCCTCGAGGCCGCCAGCGCGTGGCACCTTTTTTAGATGCGGAGCATCTCTTGCTCGGGTCTATGTCCCGCGGCGTCGGCGTTGTAGTCGGCACTCGAACTACGCACGCGCAACTCTCCTCCTTCCCTCTCAGCTGCGCGTTACTCTCTCCGCTCTCTATCTCTACCAGCTGCGTGCACTGCACGTGCGTTCGCTTCTCCTCACACCGCGCGCGCACGCGCAACTCTCCTCCTCTAGTCTCCTCTCCTTCAAGTGGGAAAAAAAAGAAACGGCGAGCGGCGAGCGTTCCAAGTTTCTCTGCCGCGAGCCGCGACAAAGACTCGCGTAGGGGGTAACGCTAGGGCAGTCGGTGGCGCCATCTCTCGACGTCAGCACGCAACTGACTCTTTCCTCGGAACCAACACGATGCTCCGCATCACCCCATGGTTCCCCTCGGGAAGATGGTGTAATTTTTTTATTACAAAACTGATGTCCGTTGTTATGCCATCTTTGACAAAACTAAAAAGACCGACAAATGTAAATACTGCACTAGCCTTACATTAAGTTCAATTTCAGTTAGTTTACGGTTTAGCATCCCATTGAAGAAGAAAAAAGACCAATTATTTTTCCTGCGCCTAGTCCATATTACAAAGAGAAGAAGAGAAAAAAGTGTAATAATACCAGGGAGTTGTTATAGCGAGTTCGTTTCACGGCACTCGTGTCCACGCGTGCCCACTCGCGGCGTAAAGCGAGTTCGTTTCGGCAGGCACTCCACGAGTGGTTGCACTCTCCGAGTTCGTTTCAGCGGCGGCACCCCACGCGTGCATGCACTCGCTGCACCGAGAAAATCGGGCGTGCGCCAAAATGCAATCCCGTCATGCCTCACTCCAGGAAGGCCGGCGAGGAGCGGGCGCAGACGACGAGGGTTCGTCTGCTACGATGTGTCGCGGAACCGAAAGGGAAAAAAAGTAGATTTTCTGATAGAAATCGCGTCCCGCGGGCAACGGAATCAAACGCGAGCTTGAATTGTGAGCGTCTGCTATTTCATGAAGAAAGCAATTGACATCCCGTGCTTTATTTGCAGGTTTTAAGTCGCTCTGTTGCCGTACAGACGCTGAAATATACTAGTGTGTCAAGAAATGCTCAGAACAAACGCATCTGCGGCTTCCGAGATGTTTATCACCACCAGTGTGCGGGTGAAAAATGGAACATTTGTCGACAAAACTCCCCCGGCAGAAACCTCTGACTGCCCAAAAAGCATCAGAGAAAGCTAAACATAGTGACTTTACCCGAGGCTTGGGCAACATCATCATGTTTAACATTTAACTACGCCAGCTAGCTTGCCCCGTCGTATTTTGTTCGAAAAAGCTCTCGTTCTCGACGTCCTCACCAAGGCTAATATCTGATCCATTTGTAATGACGATCGAAATCAAAAGTCCCGCGAAAAGTTTTGCTGGATATTCCAACAGACTAGTTTTAAGCCGTACCCTTTCAGTGATTCACGCATAATACCATGCTCAAACGGATCAAGCTTGTGCTCGGACAGCATCATCAGTTTTCTTCAGCGTAAACGGTTATAAGAATTGAAAGATCGCAACCAGCTGCTTTGTAGACAGCTTGGTGCGGAAATTCACGCCGTCTGTAACTATCTCTACGGCAGCCGAGTTGCTTGAAGTCATCGCAACTATAAACTACAGGTTGCAGCGTTCAACGTGTGTACATAAACGTTGGTAGTGACTGCACCCTCGCATCCCCACCCATCACTCCGAACAGAAAGGCGCTAATTTCGGTTTGAGGTCAGTACTTTTTCTACAACATAGATGGCGGCAGCATCAGTCTTCTGCACTCGGTACATTTAGTTTTCCGTGCAACACTCCGCGAGTGCGATGCATTCTGGGAGAGAACTCGAACGGTGCCAGTGCGTGTGAAACGTACTCGCTATAAAAGTCAGCGCTGCGTGAGTGTCTCTTTCCTTTGTGTGTGTGGACTTGAGTGACTGTTTTGCGGGTTCGCTGCTCCCCCTGTACATCACGTCAACGGATAGTTTCAGTTTCGGTTTTACCGGGTTTTGCATTTATCGTCTACTATCGTCTCCGCACTACATTCCTCGCGTCGTAGTGGATTGACCTACACTTAGTTCGCGCGACGCAGTAAGTACCATTTTCTTCTGGGCAGTGGCACACCATATACGGCTCTGTGGCACACCGCACCTATCCATCCATCAGTCCAAAGGATGGATGGATGAATACGGCTGAGCCCTTTGGATCGGGCGGTAGCTTACGCCACCTAGCCATTTTGTCTTACGCGTTCAGTCCGCGCATCGGTTTGTCTCGATGTTGTGACTTCTCAGAGACTGTGGCAGGTACGACTTGTGCGAGTGGCCAAGGTGTAGCCAGCTCGGGGTCACTTGGGAGCCAAGCCGGGTCAGACCGTCTGGAACTATGGGCCAAGCGGTGGACACACACTTTTGGTGGTTTCTCTTTTGTTTTTGTTCCTATTTTTCCTTAGCCACGTCATATCAACAACGTTTTTTTGTTTTTGTTCTTTTTAACGCGCCTGCAACGTTCCTTTCGGAGCGACCGCCCTGATGCAAAAGGGTTTTGGTGCTACTGAATACTGATACTGATACCCTTAAGCCTTACCTTTAAGCTTAGAATATTTAAATGTGAAAACTATATTCACTCCGTACTGAAAAGAAAGTGAGGCTATAAATCCCCCTTGCCATCAGCTAATAAGAAAATGCCTAGTTTTCTCTCGCTTTCTGCCACCATTACTTAATCTTTGCTTGGTAATCTCTACTGTCTTGAAATCCACTTTTCCTTCGCTGTCTCTAAAACCCAATGACCTTATTAAATCTATGTTGTCTTCGGTATGCATAGGGTGAAGCCTTTTACAGTAGAGTATCAAGTGCTCAGCCGTCTCGTCCTCCTCTCCACAAGCAGCGCACACTGTGTCCATTTCCTGGTACTTCGCTCTGTATGTTCTGGTTCGCAAAACACCTGTCCTTGCCTCAAACAACAATGAGCTTCCCCTAGAATTGTCATAAATGCTTTCTTTGGCAATAACTGTTTTGTTTAATCTATAGCCTTCCAGAGCCTTCTTTGTCTGCATTCCCTCTAGCCACCGATCTCTTTCTGTGGCCTTAACTGAGACCTGCTCTTCCGTAACTCCACTATAGCCTAAAAACTTTCCTCTTAATTTCCTAGTGCGCTGTCTCCATTTTGTGTCTATACTCCTCATGTATAAATAGCTGAAAACCTTTCGTGCCCATTGCTCCCCACCCATTTGCCTCAACCGATCCTCAAATTCTATCTTGCTCACAGCTTCCCTGCCCTCAAATGGCGCCCATCCCATGTCTCCTTGTACTCCCTGGTTTGGTGTTTTGCAATGTGCCCCCAAAGCCAGCCTACCTACTCCACGCTGTTTTATTTCTAGTCTTGCATGCACTTCGGATTTCATGCAAAGCACTGCGTTTCCAAAAGTCAAGCCAGGCACCATGACCCCTTTCCAAATCTCTCTCACCACCTCATACCTGTTGTAATTCCAAAGTGCTCTATTTTTCATTACAGCCTCATTTCTGCTGCTCTTACCTATTATATACTTTTCATGCTCACTGAGATATTCTGCAGCACCACATATCCATACTCCTAGATACTTGTATTTACTAGCTCTCTCAACTGTAATATTCTGTATCTTCAGTCTCTCAACATCATCATTGTTAAAAATCATGACTGCTGATTTTTCACTACTGAATTCTAAACCTAATTCCTCTCCTTCCCTACCACAGATGCTCATTAATTCCTGCAAATCTATCCTGTTGTTAGCCATTAGTACGATATCATCCGCATATATCAGTCCCGGTAAGGACTGCTGAATTGTTTGGCCTAGCTTACTGTACGAAAGGTCAAATCCAAGCCCACTCTTCTCTAGTCTATCCTCCAATCCTCTCAGATACAACATAAACAGCAAAGGCGCGATAACGGGCACCCCTGTCTAAGGCCTCGTCCTATCTCTATTTTCCCCGTTGCCTTTCCTTCCCATGTTATAATCACCTTATTATCTTTGTAAAAGTTTCTTAATATTGCTGTTAGTCCTTCATCTAGGTTTAAGCTCTCCACTATGTCCCACAGAGTTTTTTGGCTCACATTGTCATAGGCACCCTTGATATCCAGAAATGCCAGCCAGAGCTGTCTGTTTTCTTTTTGCGCTATTTCTATACACTGTGTTAGAGAAAATATATTGTCTTCCAACCTTCTTTGTTTCCGAAACCCGTTCTGCAACTCGCCCAGTATGCCCTCGCAATCTACCCATTCCTCCAGTCTGTTCTTTATAATCTGCATTACCAACCTGTAAATAACTGGTGTCACGGTTATGGGACGGTAATTCCTAAGTGGCGTAGCCAGGATTTTATTTCGGGGGGGGGGGGGGGGGGGGTCCGACACCGACCCCCCCCCGCCCCAAAATACTGACCCCCCGACACTGCCTTTTTGTCATGTGTCCAGACGACTGCTAAAAGCAAACAGTTAGCTTTCATTCGCCTAGAGCATTCCGGTTTTTTTTTTTTTTTTTTCAGCTTACTTTGAGATAGCTGGGACTAGGGTGCCTCAATGTCCTTCTGTTTAGGGTGATGCCACCTTTTGTAGTACCCGATGCCGACAGCACGCGCTCACGGGTAAAATACAAAGAAATCGACGAAAACAAAATGTCGCCGTAGCGCAGTCAGCGCCACGAGCGCGTGCAGGGACACGCTCTTTCACGCGCTTCTGAACAAAAAAGGAAAATAAAAGTGTGGGACAAAATGGCGGGATGACTCCACCCTAAGCAAAGCGCACATGAAGGCACCCTAGCTGGGACACCCTGTATATGCAATCAAAGGCGATTGCTTCCACCGACATAGATTTATTTGACGACGCTGCAAGCGGAAACCGCACTTCCAGGTCTTGACTGTAAAGTGACGCCAGGGCTTGCGAGTTCTGCGATATAAAATGAAGGGTGGAGAGGGCGACTTTTTGATTTTTTTATTTAGGGCAAAGGGGAAACAGATTGCGAAGAAGTCTGTTTGTCTTAAATGTCCCTCTTTCCGTATCGTACATTAAAGGGGTCATGAAACGATTTTCCTACTTCTTCCTCCTTAGCTTTAATCCTCAACTCAAATGCGAATTGTGAAATCACGTCGCCGTGACGTTCTTCGGCACCGGTGCGATGACTCCTAGCTTCCACCCATGCTGTTTATGCACACCATAGAACTTGTCATTCCCCAGTGACGATAAGTTCCGTCAGGGCACTCATTGGCCACGAACGCGAATCCGAATATTCGTCGACGGATTTATAGTTGACGAGCGCATACGTCCGAGTGACGCAGTTCTCGTGTCCAATGCGTGAGCTGGGCTCGGCTGACGTCAGTTTGGCAGCGCTGACACGCTTTGGGAACCGCGGATGTATCATAGTGAAAAGGCGGAGAGCTTTCGAAAGAAAGAAGGTACAAAATAGTCCGCTATATTTTCAAATATACGTACCGAAAAGCTGGCTGTTGACTTTCTACCCTCTTTCTTTTGGCCAACTAAACGATATGCGATTAGTAAAGTCCTAATTTAAAATCATTCATCCCAGCCCAAAATTCGTTTCACGCTCAACCATCTACATGAACCAGGGCCGGCTTGCTAGAATAGCGTCTCAGCTGAGACTGGGTGAAAGAAAGCACTGCAAAGGCTGGGGCGCGCGAGCGTCTTGAGACGCGACTTGAGTCTCGCTCAGCTCGTGCGCTGGCTTTGGCAGTGCTTTCTTTCACCCAGTCTCAGCTGAGACGCTGGTTCTAGCAAGCCGGCCCAGGAGTTCACAACCTCTACCGGACAGACACACAGCTTGTGGGTTCAATTACCGCTCCTGGGCATTCCCCCATCTCCCGACCCAGTGACCTTGCCCGCAAGGGCTCTTCTCACCCCCGCTCGGGGGACAGCGACTTGCTCTGCGGTACGCCATGCTCTGTGGTTAGCGGGGTTCGCGACACAAAGCACAAAGACCGATGCCGCCTTCCGAAAAGTCGTCGAAGCTGGATGAGACATCCGGGGAGCCCCTAATTGGAAAGCACCAAGGCTGGCGGGGTCTAAAAGCTGTTACCTCTCGAAGGGGATCTTTTCCACCATCCCTACACAGGGGAAGAGAGGAGATCTCCATGATAGTGTATGCAGGCCGCAGGCGCCGGCTTTTACTTTTTCTCCCCATGTTTTCGGATTTGCCGCGTCGTCCGCGGTTTCCTGACACTTTGCTTTTTACTTCGTATTTTTTTTTTCTGGAATTTCACGGACGAAGGTTGTGCCGCGATTCGGTGGGTGACCAGCCGTAACAAAAACAGAGCCACGTGCTTGCCCCTAGCCAAGTACGTGGCTTGGCGGAGCTGAGCTACAGCGGGAACACAGGGGGGAGGGGGGGGGGGGGTGCAGGCATTGTTCAGTACGCACGCACGGGGGCTCAGCATGTTGCCCAGCACCCCCTGGAAAATGTCGGCGGGTGCTCAAGCCCCCATTGCCCCCCCCCCCCCCCCCCCCCCCCGGGAGTTCCGGGGTCCCTGGCAGCGGTTCGGCGTGCTAACTTTCGTGCCAATGCTTCGGCCAATCAAACTCTGTCTTCAGATCTTCCGATTCCCGGGCATGGCTTTGTTTCTCCCGCTCCCGTTCCTCCTTTCCTACCCCGAGCCGCTGGAGAGGGCTGCAGGCCCTCCAGATCCATCGGACTCACCGCTCACCGCAGCTTCAGTAGAGATTCTCAACCCATGCCTGCAGACGCAAGGTTCTTCCAGAATGGCTTTAGCGAAGCGGCCAAAGGTAACGCTGGACCACTTTTTCAGAAGAGAAACTGGTGCTGCTACTCTCGATGCTGCTATGTCCACAGCAGAAACAGTGACCCATAAAGCAGCGTGCTCTGAATCCACCGTTTCCGATGACGTCGCGGGCGAAGCAAGCAATGTTTCCGAAAATGACATTGGACTGTACGTCCTGACCGGTCCAAAACGTCAAAAGATTAGGGACGACGAGACAAGGCGCCGACTGCTCATGAACCACTGGAAGCCTGGCAGCAAGTATTGTTTCCCTACACTAGGAAAACGCAAGCTGAAATTCCAAACTCAGTGGACCGAAAAGTACCCCTGGTTGGTATACTCAAGATGCCAAGGCCAACAGGGAGCTCTGTGCAAAGTTTGTGTTCTCTTTGGGCAGGAATGTTCGGGAAAAGGGAGCCATCAGAAACTCGGCGGCTTGGTGCTGACTCCCTTTGTGCGTTGGAAAAATGCACTAGAGACCTTCAAAGCGCACAGCGAGACCGAATATCACAAGAGGGCCGTTCTCGACGCCGACAACTTCGTACAAGCCGTGCAAGGAGAGTCAGTGAAGGAGAGGATGGACTCCGCTGCACGCGTGCAGAGGCAGACCAACCGGAAGAAGCTCATATCAATAATAGAAGTCGTATTATTTTGCGGAAGGCAAGGCATAGCTCTAAGAGGACATCGTGACGCCGGACCACTCACTTTGGAGGACCCTCTCGAAAATGACGGGAACTTTCGTGCATTGGTGCGCTTGAAAATTCGCAGCGGGGACGACCTTCTCAGAGCTCACCTGGAGACAGCACCAGGCAACGCGACGTACCTAAGCCCACAAATTCAAAACGAAATCTTGGTGGCGAGCAGCACTCTGGTGCAGCAGACCATTGTCAGTCGAGTCAACAGTGCGAAGTGCTTCTCCTTGCTTGCGGACGAAACAACAGACATTTCAGGTAAGAAATGTTATTATTATTGTTTATACTTCATTTCAAACTAAAGAGCGCTCTCCGGCATGCATCTCTTAAACAACGTACAACTACCGACTGAAATTGTTCTAGCGAAAGCCACCAGAAAATTTTCGTTCAGCACGAGTCACGCAAGATATAGCAGTTATAGTTTTTTAAGTGAAAAAGTAGCCAAGGGTGAGTGCAGCCGGGTACGTAGTAGGTAAGCGCAACGAAAAAAAATACAAGAAAAAGCTTTCAAATATTCCCGCGCCTTTTGCTTGCTTCGCTGTAAACTACGTCCAAAAGCGATGAGACGGCATGTCTTCCCCGTCCGTGTACGGTCCGACACCCCAATAGTGGACACTGTCACAACTGCCATATTCCGCCGAGGAACGTACCCTTTGCCGATTACCAGTGACGAGACGGTGGGCATTCGATGCAAGTCAAATGCAAGGCAAAGTAACTGCAAACTTCTGGCTAGGATACGAAAATCGACCACACAAGGGAATAAACCAAGAATCCAACAGTGAATAGGAACGAGAGAGTAAGAGAGTTAACAAAACGCCTTTGAGGCTCGCTACAAAAGCAAGTTCACGAAGTCCAATATTCACCGGGACCCGTTGAATCGTCCGTAGACTCCTCCCGATGCGTCGTCCGAGGTACGAAGGGGCGACGCTGTCAAAGGCGTTTTGACGCGCTGATCACAGCACAGTTACGGCAGTCGTCGTGCTTGCCCGGTACAACTTCGTAAATAGCGCGCGCAACGCGTTTCGAGCACTATAGATTTGCGAGACGTCCGCACCTTCTATTCCCGCATCGCCTTCGTCGCCCCCGCCACGGTGAAGCTGTTCGTTGCTACCACGGTGGAAAAAAAAACTTTTTTTCTTTTTTTTTCACGTGGTTGCAGAAGGAAGCGGGAGAGAGTGAAACCGCATGCAGCAGGTTGTTTTTACTTTACGGTAAGGGTAAGCGCACCGAAGGCTACGTTGCTCCTCGGTGCACGATATTTTTCGTTGTCTTCGTCGACGGCGCGCCGATCGTTTTCTCGAAAGGGCTATGGGATGACGCAATCCTACCGGCTAGGTGGCAGGGGCATGCTGTACCTAATGCTTGGTAGCTACTAAAGTCACTATATAAGCTTAACACGCACAGCCTATGCGCTTCTGTGTGCAAACATTGAAAGAAAGCATAAGTTTGTTGTAAATCTTGTATAATTGACGATGGGGTAAACTTTTCAGGAACCGAGCAGATGTCTGTCTGCGTGCGGTACCTGCTGGACGACAAGCTACATGAAGACTTTCTGGCATTCGTGGAGGTGACAGATCTGTCTGGACAAGGACTCGCTTCGACCCTTATGGCGCTTCTTAGGGACAAAGGTGTCGACGCCACCTATTTGTGCGGCCAAGGATACGATGGCGCGGCCAACATGTCTGGCAGCCTGAACGGGGTCCAAGCTGTGATCCAACGAGAACACCCCGCAGGCCTCTATATGCATTGCGCAAGTCACTCGCTCAACTTGGCGCTTTGCTGTTCGTGCAGTGTCCCCGAGATCCGTAACGCGTTGAGTGTGGTGCAGGAAGTCTGCGTGTTTTTTAGAAGGTCTGCACGTAGATCAGCAATTCTTAAGGAAAAGATCAGGGAGCTGCACCCTGAAACGACGAAGCGGAGGCTTTTAGCGCTGTGTGAAACTCGTTGGGTTGAACGCCACGAGGCCGTTCATACATTTGTAGAGCTCTACGAAGCTGTTGTGTTGTCACTTGAGATTCTGCAGGATGAAGCTGGTGGTGGCGAGGCGTCTGCGAAGGCCCACCAATTACTGACATGTATCGTGACGCCAACATTTATCGTCAGCATTAACATCGCCGCAAAGGTGCTTTCGTTGACGTTGCCGCTCTCCAGGCAGCTCCAAACAACCTCGCTCGACGTAATCGGCGCCCTCAGTCATGTCGATGACGTCGAGGCCGCTGTGCAAGAGCTACGTCAATCCGGGTTTTCCACGGTATTCCAAGCCGCCGTAAGCATGGCCGAGGCAGCAAATGTGGAGATTCGAATGCCGCGAGTCACGAGCCGGCAGCGCCACCGCCAGAACACACCGGCTATCGACGCGGAGGACTATTTTAGACTTTCACTTTTCCTTCCCTTCCTGGATCACCTGATCACCCAGTTAGACGACCGGTTCAAAAAGCACCGGAGCACATTAGAATTGCTTTCTTCTCTTCTACCAGAAAGCATCTCTTGCGCTGTCGTTCCTCCTGACGCTGAGCAGTTTTCAGCCGTGTACTCGAGCTTTGTTTCGATTTCGGAACTGCAAGGGGAACGGCTTGTATGGGCGGCTAAGTGCAGAAGGACGAAAAACGAAACGCCCGCCACATCTGCGTTCCAGGCAGTCGCACTTTGTCCGGAGGCTCTGTTTCCAAACGTTCACCGTCTCCTTAAAATTCTCGCAACTTTGCCTGTAACTACAGCAGAAGCGGAGCGCTCGTTCTCCTCTCTGCGTCGCTTGAAGACGTATTTGAGGTCTTCGACTTCAAACGACCGATTGCTGGGACTGGCTCTCTTGAATGTGCATCGCGACATTGAGGTCCGCCCGGAGGACGTCCTTGACGTTCTCTGTCGTGAGCGAAGGAGGCTGCAGCTTAATGTGTAGCTGAACCGTTGTTCAATCTTCAAAGTTCAAATTTGGGGGTTTTCACATGCCGAACAAAGGCTTGGCCGACGAGGAGCGCCACGGATTAGCTTGGACCACCAGTGGTTTTTAAACGTACGGCGAAATTTCGTACACACGGACGATTTTGGTTTTACCCAGGTGAATCGATCGTGCGACCTCGTGTCAAATACGTCTGTCGATGTTACGACTGTATATATAGCATCTGTAAATAATAAGAACGAATTACGACTTGTCCAAAGCAGTGCTAGCTGTTCAAGACGTTCTATTCACTTTTTTTCTATCATTTGTATTTACAGTACTTATTTTTTATTACACATAAAGTTTACATTGAGTGTATGCATATTTCTTTCACATATGCGTTATTCCAGACGATTACTTCAATAAACTATTCTTTGCTGCATCTGTGCTTGGACTGTGCGACTTACCATGCTCCCGAGCCGGGCCGGGGGGGGGGGGGGGTTGTAACTTTTTAATGGTATATTTTTTACCGATTATGAAGTTGCCAAGGAAGGCCCGTAGCCCCGTCAAATTTTTGAAGAGCAAGTTTTACTTCGGACTCCAGTATCATCACGTGAAACGAGATCTGGTTACATAAAAACTGCATTACACATTACAATATAACTTTCTGTGGAATGTAAACACAGATAATTCGCCAATGTAACTTTAATTATTGCTGTCGGTGCGCTAGCGCGGAAGCGCACGTACGCTAAATACGTTGCTGCGGACTTTGTGTCTGTGTTGAAGTTCGAAGAAATATCATTTCAAAATTTCCTTACTCCAAGAACCGTTTAGGGTATTTCTTTAATTTTACTATAGAAATGCTATTTACGCTCACATCGCAGTATTTATTTGTTTACTGACTAAATTTTAAGCAAACTTATAACTTGTACCGCAGTCAGACCGGCTTGGTTAAAAAGGCGGAAGGGGTTCAACCGTTCAACCACTAGAAGCGCGGCATGGTTACGCATTGGTAACCATTTCAAACGGCTGCCTCCCCCTGCACGTTGACAAAGCTCATCTTTCTAATGTCAAGAACCAAAACAAGAACATCTGACCGTCTCGTCGGTCCTGTCATCGACCGAGCATGTTGTTACTTTTAGCCAATCTGGTTTCTATGGCGCAACGCCTTTCTTTAGGGCAAAGCTGAATGGGTCCCGGCGATAAGGGGGCGGGGGGGAGGGGGATATACTGCGATGTTAGAGCTGTGGTGGGAGGTAGAGGAGGTTGCGTGAGAACTTCAGAAAAGGTGAAAACGAAGAGCGGTAGGAGGCCCGCGTCGCGCAATAGTGGATTAAAAAAAGTGCGCTCTCCGGCTCTCTTTAGCTCTGCCGTGTAATCCCTTGATGCAAAAAACGATATACGACGACTAGTTCAACGAGCACAAAGCTCGTTGAACTAGTCGGCCCGAGCCGCCTGAACTGCTCAAACGAGCTGGAAGTTGGCTCCGGAAGTGTCACGGTCCGGGGCGAAGCGAGAGGAGAAGCGCATTCGCCGTAGACCGCAACGGGGGTTCGGACGCCCGCTATCGCATGTGACGAACAGAGCATTAGAAACATTTAATAAAGGGCTAATTAGATAGTGACAAAAGTAAAAGGATAATAGAGACACAGTCTCAATCCGGCGGAAGCATGCAAGAAAAACTTAATAGTTGTGGGCAAGAGAGAGAATACACAACAAGAGGAATGGGAACGATACCGCACTTTGGCGCAGTCCGGCACAACGAGGCTCGCAGAGGCGTGGGAGCACCTGAGGTCGGTCGCTTGCGATGGATTCTGCTCGACGTGGCCGCGGTGCGCCAGAGGCGGTGGTCGTTGGCTTTAGTCGCTCTCGCGTCACGGACGGTCGACGCATTGGGGCAGTCCGGCAGAGGAAGGCCGCAAAGAGTAGGAGCGCAGAAGTAGATGACGTTTAGTGTCCAGACGGGTTTTCCCCTTTACCGCGGTGCCCGAGACTAAGCCCGGAGCCGAAAGGAAGAGCGGGTGGCGTTCTCGAACCCCTCAAGTCGACTGCCCCGCCGCTTCCCAGTTTCAACCGAACGGCGCTCTTTCCTAATAAAGTAAACAAAACACACCCACTCCCCTACAATCGCGATACAGTCACACACACACACACAAAAAAAAAAAAAATGACCGTCACAGCGGCGAAGACACTCGTTGCCCCGAGCTCCAAACAAAGTCAATACCAAAAACGCTCAACTGGGGCATCTGGCAAACTCATTTCCGAATTCCAAGAAGTGGTAGAGCGCCCAAGCATCGGGCAAAAGCGTCCCCCGAACGGGAGTCGCAGACCGGCGAGGTGCTAACTAGCGGCGACCACATGGCCCCGCAGGCAGCCGACGTGGCGCCCTTTACAATACGCGTGGCCCGGCAGGACCAGGTCGGTTTTTGTGACAGGAAGACACGCCGGAAAAAGAAGATTCAATCGCCACACGTCGACGATAAAACACGCGAAATTCCACATGTCAAATAACTTATAAGGAGACAATGCAAAAGATCCTCGCTTTTTTCAGTTGTCAAAATGGTGAAAAGGGAGGCAGGAGAACCGACTAGTACGGGCTGGACGCGGTCTCCGGCTCTCGAGTCCCCCCCCCCCCTGGCTACGCCACTGTTCCGACTTATCTCCCTTTCCCTTATATATCATACTCATCCTACTAAGCCTCCATTCATCTGGAATATTTCCTTTTGTTGCCATAGTGCTCACTACCTCCCTTAGTTTTGCCTTAGATTTAGGACCCAAATTCTTCACCAGCTTGATTAGGATACCATCTGTGCCTGTCGACGTGCCACTAGGGACTCTTCGTTCCGCCTTTTCCCATTCTCTGTGTCCAAAATCCGCGATGTCAAAAGCTGGACTGATACTGCCTTCGGTTCTCCTATCTTCCACATGTACCCGTTCCCGAAATTTCTCCTCCATCACTGCTCCTATATATCGTATCGCATCATCTCCCTCTAATTGATCTCCCTGATGCGAGAGTATGAACCTCTGTCTAGCTTGCGTCGTTTCACCGAGTGAGTTCAAGTGCTCCCAAAACTTCTTGGCTGCGTTTCTATCTTTCTTGCTTACATTACTCATCCATTCTTCACCCTTTCTCTGAATTTTCGCATTGATCAAACTGGATGCCTCCCATCTTCTTTTTACTTCCGCTTCCGACTCCCCACTACGCTTGGAATGCCTGCGTTCTCTAGAGGCTTCCTGACGTTTTTGTATCGCTTGCTTCACTTCTTTGTCCCACCAGCTTTTTGATCTATGTCTTCGCTTCCCCTTTCGTTTACTCTGAATTTTGTCCGCTTTGTCTGCTTTGTCTAGTTCCAGAACCCTGTTTCAGTGGCGCGCCTAGCGGCCTAACGTTGCACTTGCGACAACGGTGCATGGCCTCCGAGATCCCGAAGCGCGCGAACGCTTCGGGATCTCGGAGGCCATGAACGGTGGCAGCGGTGGCAGTTCGTTGTTTTCCGGCTCTTCACGACAGCGAGTGTTTGGAGGTGAGATGGATAATGGATTTCATGTTCTGAAACGTCTAGACTTCTCCTTATTTAACGAGCGGGTACCTTTCTTGGCAAGGTAAAGCAGTGCTGTGTCTGTGCATTCCTTGCTTCTTCAGTCAGTCACTTTTTTTTGCGCTGTTTTACCTTGATGATCCAGTGGCGTATCTCGGGTCAGCGGCACCCCTTGCGGTGGCCCGCGTCGTTCCTGCAGCATCGGCAAACATTCGGGTAATGGCAGCCCAACTCGAACGATATCCGAAGCTCAGCCCGTGCTCAATGCCTTGCCAACGTGCATGTCTGTGATGAACACTGACGGTATATAATTAGCGATCATGTAGCCGCTTGTAGTTATTGCGAGTTGAAGGGAACGAATGTGTGTTTTTGCAAGTTATCAACATCAAGGATTAGTTTTCAATTATATTTACTGAAAGTACAAACATGCACGGCCTATGTTACATGTAGTACACATCATTGATACACACAAACATGTTTTCGTTGTTGCTGAACTCCAGAAGAAAGTTGTCCCCGAGAATAGAAGCATTGAAAGGACTTAATTTGACTGATTTATACGACATTATTTAGAAGTACAAGTGTGTATAGGAGGAATACCTGAAAAGCAAGATCCTATTGGCATCCGAGAGACAGCGGAACGTTGGCAGCCACCTCACAGGAGTGTCGTTCTCAAGTTATTCCCCAAACTTCGACCGCCTCCACATCTTGTTTAAACTTCACAGTTTTTGGGTGCAAAATAAAAGCAGTGGTGGATTACTGTTAACAAGTGAGACAAATGTAATTGTCGAAATATCACTCCCAAAATGGCAAAGGGAGTCCCTCAGGAAAATTAAACAAAAAAAAAAAGGGAAGGGGGGTAGTTTTATAAAATATTGTGTTGTAAAGGTTTCTCTGGCCTGCATCTTTGGCACAGATCAGGAAGCATAGCCCTGAAAACTACTTTATTTTTCCTAAACACTTGCCAGAAAGCACACTTTCGCGGTTCCAGACACTTGTGCCGTTCCTCTCAATGATGCACTAAGCACGAATAATTTGTCTTTCAAATATACGGTTTGCGCTGAAGCGTGCATTTTGTACCAGGAGATTCGATTTTCTCGGCGGGAACAAATCACAATGACTGCCAGCATATAGTGCGATGACGTCACAGGCAAACCATGTCTCGTGCAAACCAGTTCAGTTTCCTGGTGAATGTGATGTTCGCAACACTAGCAAAAGTAGATGTCAAAATTGTAAAGTTGTGCTGTATATATAGCAGTCTCAATAATATACAGCAGCCTAATAAAATGTTAGGGAGCTTGACTGATAAAGCACTAGGGATGCCGCGAACCACCCTAGGTTTGAATTCGAAAGGTTTCGATATTTTCGAACCGAACTGATGTTCGAATTCGAAAGGTTTCGATATTTTCGACCGTACGGAGATCCGAATTCGAAAAATTCGCAACTTTCAAAAATCATGGAGTTTCGAATTCGAAAAGTTCGAAGCTTTCACGGTTTCTAAAAGGTCGGGTTCGATTATTTCGAATATTTTTTTACTTGAGGTTCGAGAAATTCGAAGATTTCGAACTTTCCTAACTTGAAGTTCGAGAGATTCGAATGTTTCGAATTTATTTGGATCTGAAATTCGAAGAAGTCGAACGTTTCAAATTCTTATAAACATAAAGTTCTATAAATTCGAAGATTTCGAATTTCTTTCTACATAAAGTTCGAAAAGTTCTAAAGTTTCGATTCTCTTACAAAGCTAAATTCGAAAAAAAAAAAAAAAAAAAAAAAAAAAAAAAAAAAACTTTGAAGGTTTCCAATTTTTTTAGAGTCCAAGTGCGCAAAGTTCGAGGTCCGGTTTTAATGTTCCCTCACAGTTTCAGTTTCAAATAACGTTTTCACGCCTCACTGGTTTTCACGAAATCAGGTTTAGAAAAGTTCGGGTGTGATATTTAGACTGCGCGAAGTTGGTCGGGCAATTAAATGAGACGACGAGTTTCCCGGATGTGCTGGAATATTTGCCAGTGCAGAGTGACGTGTGACCATAGATCAGTAATTGTGACCGCCAGCCCGGGGTGGTCATTAACGTGCATCACGAAGTAGTGATCACACAAACTCACTGTTTAAAGGGGCCCTGCAAGGTCTTTTTTTACTGGTTTTTAATTTGCACTGAACGTAGTAACTTAGTGAAACTTTTCTTTTCTCGAAATTCGCTTTATTTTAAAAGTTATAGGCAAATTAGAATTACAAAAACAAGCAAAAAATAACCGCCCTCATGACGTCCTTGGTTGCTTGAGTGGCCGTGAACTAGAGGAGGGGTATGAGCTCATCGAGCGCTCACGGCTGCCGCACTCCGTGTCGACGGCGCGAGGGGGCGCCACTAAAGCATGTTCTAGATAAGCTGTATGCAGCGGGCAGCCGAGCAGCTTTCATTGCATTTGCTGCGCGATTAAACACTTATTCGGCATGACACTTCATTGGCCACAAACGACAGCAAACACGGGGTAAAGATCAGTTCAGAATGGCAGCCACTTCGCGCTGCCATACCGCGAAACGGCCAAACCGCAAGACAAGGCTTCTCGCCGAAGGCCTTCGGAACGCTCGGAGCCGGTCGGATCCTCCTGTCCTTACGACCGCAGCGCCGCTGCGTACATCCGGGACCTTTTCGCTTCAGCGTTTGATCCCACTACCCCTTTCTAGTATGCGCCGCCTTTTCCACCGCTTGGTGGCGGGTATGTCGACGGGTCATTTCTTGTTTCTGTACTTTATAAACTGCATTTGTTTCTTTTCTGATCTAAAATAGTGAACAAAAACTACATTAGTAGATAATTGAAACGGTTCGCGCCCTTTATATTTTGTATTTCGACAAAAAAGAAGCTTTTAGCGGCTGTGACCAGTAGTAAGCCCAGGACCAAATACGTCACATTTTGCGAGCTTTCGGTACCGCGGGTCGCCCTCGTCGGTGGAGGAGGTTTCCGCGTCGTCCGGTTAAAATATGACGCACTGATATTTAGTTACTCTCTCCGTGCTTGCTGGCTTGCTCGAACCCCAAGAGACGTGGAAACCGCAAAAAAAGTAGACGCTTAAATATGATTGCAGGGCCCCTTTAACGATACTCATCCAGTTTGAAACGGCCAGGGGCAGGCAGGTGGTTGAGGCTCAGAAAAACCTTGAAGCGATCTGGCAAACTGCCTCCCTACCCCCTTGCACGCTGGTAGTAATCCGATCGAGCGCCGCCCGAATGTCGCTGGCATATAGTAAGTTTAGTTTGTACATTATGCAAAATCCTAATACTGGGAATGAAATTTAAAAAAAAAAAAAAAGTATAAGAAGACAGAAAAAAGGGGACAGGACAATGCCTCATACTCAGCCCTGGGAATGAAATTTGAAAGAAAAAGTGTAAGAAGACAGAAAAAAGGGGACAACAACGTCTCAAACTCAGCTCAGGACAACGTCTCAAACTCAACTCAGCTGAAAACTCAGCCCAGTACAATGTCTCAAACTCAACTCAGCTGACTTTGAGATGTTGTCCTGTCCCCTTTTTTCTTTCTTCTTACACTATTTCTTGCGAATTTCATTCCCAGTCTCGGGATTTTGCATCATGATCAACATACATCAGCTCGCCGGCACCTTGACAATTTTTTTGTTTGTAATTGCTTTGGAGGTTTATTTTCGAGGACGGAAGAAACGCCGAGCGAAAAGCACAGAAGCTGATACAACTTGAGGTCGGGGAGCGTTCTACCATACCAGTGGCGTCGGAAGAGGAAAAACGGGGGGCTCCAGTCTCTCTCCCCCCCCCCCCCCAGATATTTCGGACTGTTAAAGTAAACAATGCGGGGAAAGAGGGCATGGTCGACCTTATTTTAATCGGAAATTATTTAGGCATATGTATAGCTACTGTCACTCTTCTGCAAAAAGATCGCGTAAATGGTCATTGTTAGAAACTCGTTGTCAGAAGGCACTACTCGTCAAGTGCTCGGTGGCTCGGAAGTTCAAAGCTATGTCTTTTCGACCTAAATAACTGTGCCATTGGTAAAAAATAATAAATAAAGAAACATAACAATAAATGCAAAAATAAAAAGCTGGAGAGAAAAAAAAAAGACTATCAAGAACCCGCCGGAAGTGTTGTATTCTTGCATATTCAGAGGCCCAAAACTATGAAACAAGTTTCTCCTACCAAATTGTGTAAAGGCAAAGAGAAACACGTCACAGGAACATGAAATTAGAAAAACAAAAATTAAAAATGATTTTTTTATGACTCATGGGAGAAGATTATATTTTATAATCTTCTCCCATGAGTTAATTTATTCCCCAACGTGAAAAAAAACAATAAATACATTATTTTGTATTCTGCAGATGGTAATGATATGTACTGTCTGTGGTATTAATTTAAATGCGATACCTCAAACAATGTAGACGAAAGAAATTACCAAGTTTAGGGCATAATTGCCCGTAGATACATGTTTCGATATTTCTTCAAAACTCGTCTTGAACAACAATAATCATATCTCAAGACGACACTTACCTAGGCTATACATAGATCATTCTTAAAAAGATTAACATCTCTACCATAAATAGATTCGGCTATAGCGCGCTTCAAATATGGCACAAACGACAATTGTCAAAAACCTGTTGTCCTTCCTTCCTCGCTCCTTCGGGAATCTATTTCTTTAAAACCAAGCATGCCAGATGATTGAAATAAACGGCATTGTCTTTCGCAAGGAATGCGTCACCGCATGTAAAATTGAAAAGAAAAAAAAATTACGAATGTATCTCACTGCTTGAATCCAAATAAAACCGCCTGCCGGTCTTTTGAAGTTCGTCGAACTTTTGACTTTTCAGGAACCAAAAGTTTGACAATTTTCGAATGCTTTAGAATAATAAGTTCGAAAGTTCGAAACTTATAGAATTTCTTAGCGTAGGAAGTTCGAAAAGCTTCAAACTTTTTAGTGCAAGAAGTTCGAAAGTTCGAAAATCATCAAATATTTTAGTCGATCAAGTTCGGAAGTTCGACAAGCATCGAATTTTGCAGCGTAATAAGTTCGAAATTTCGAAAAGCGTCGCACTTCTTAGTTTAATAAGTTCGAAAATTCGACTTCCGTCGAATTTCTCGATATGGAAAGTTCGAAAATTCGAAATCTTTCGAACCGCTTGATTCGATCATCGAACCTTCGGTTCGAAAAAAAGTTTGCGTCATCCCTATAAAGCACACAGCCGTAAAGTGAAAGCCCAAAACAAGTGCACATAAAACCAAATATAACATCAACCTCTCGAGGCAGTATTCTTCTAAATTTTTAGTTTGTGCAAGCTCATTCCCGAGTGTGACTTGTGTTAGGATTAGAAGAATCTTTGTTTGTCCTTCGGGCTATTTATATGTAATATTGTATTACATATCTATGTACCTATTTCTTTTTGCAGTAAGGCTTCATGCATCGAATTCTTTTTAAGATTATAATTTATTATCTTTTTTTCTGCACATTTTGTGTCCTTCCCTTCAGATCTATCATGTGAGCACAAAGTCCTTTTTGGCATACCCCGCAACCAGTGTTTCACACTGCCAAACCGGGAACAAAAAACCATGTTTCAGGAGGCTCAACGGCTAGCATATTTTTGAGTAGCGTCCTCCCGTGTCGGTCTCAAGCAGTTATGTGAACTTCATTTAGTCTAACTTATTGGGGATAATAAAAATATATTTAATTACTGACCAAAGATTTGACAACTTAAGTAAAGGCCAATCACCTTAAAGGGACACTGATAGGGTATTTATGCTCGCCGAGGTTTTTAGTTGTACGTGACATATGAGAGCCCAACTACCCAGAACAGGATTTGCGGCTCGAAATTCGGTTTCTTTCCGCCCCAAAAACGCCGATCGAGAACTGGGCGGTTTGAGTCGCGCTCACTCTCTTTTCCGTGGTCACGGGCCGTTTTCTAAGGTTTCGAAGCGACCACCAAATTTAATCAAAGTCGTGGGTCATTGAAGGCACACAGTCAATATTAAAAAAAAAAAAAAAAATATGAAACCCATTTTTTGTGGCTCCCAAAAAGCTGCAAATATGTTGATTGAAAAAAAAAAGGTAGCACAGACAACCGGAAGCATTTTGTGCGTTCACTGAAAATTCTCAACATGGCATCGTTTTGTGTATCGTGAGACTAGCGGATGGCAGCGGACGAAGGGCGTTGACCTCTACTTCAGAACTGTCGTTCACGGTACCGGCGAATTCTGTCTTCCTTCGAAAGAGAAATTTTGGACCGACCAAAAGAACTGATATTCATCCCGTACGACACGCCCGACCAGCAAGCCGATTGCACGAAGACGTCGCCGAGCCGTCGTCCCTTCTCGTTGTTGAAGACATCGCTCGCTCAAACGTCAAGCACGAAGTGCGTACTTCGAGTTAAATACGAACGCGTACGGTTTCTTTACGAGGTGCGAATTTGGCCTCTGCGTGGTGCTGCCCGACTTCAAGCCGGGAGTGAATGTTATGAAGGGAAATCGGCAGCAAACTTCCGACATACAGTCTACCGGCTCCATTAGTTCGCACTCGGGTGCCTTCATGTGCGCTTTGCTTGGAGTGATGACATCTGGCCATTTTGTTTCGAACGCTTATTTTTATTTTTTGTTCTGAAGCGCGTGAAAGAGCGTGTCCCTGCACGCGCTCGTGGCGCTGACTGTGCTACGGCGACATTTTGTTTCCTGCGATTTCTTTGTAATTTCCCTGTGAGCGCGTGCTGTCGGCATCGGGTACTACAAACGATGGCATCACCCTAAACAGAAGGACATTGAGGCACCGTAGTACGCACAGAAGAGTTCCTTCAGTAGCTCAGTGGAAAGACATCCGATTCACACGCAGCGAGCACGGGTTCGATCCCTGGTGTAGGTGTACCATTTTTTTTTTGTCAAGCATTTTGCAATGTTTACAGTTTTTTTAGAGTGCAGCTCTTAGGCGCCCGTTTCCGGCTTGAGCGGCGTCGCCGTCGGCGTAACCGCGTGGTGCATGATGGGTAAATTTCCCCGCTAAATTTAGCGGAAAATTTTCCCCGCTAAATTTAGCGGAGCGGAAAATTTTTTCCGCTAAATCTAGCGGGAAATTTTCCCCGGTAAATCTAGCGGGAAATTTTCCCCTCTAAATTTAGCGGAAAATTTTCCCCGCTAAATTTAGCGGAAAAATTTTCCCGCTAAATCAAGCGGAAAATTTTTCCCGCTACATCTAGCGGGAAATTTTCCCCGCTAAATCTAGCGGGAAATTTTCCCCGCTAAATCTAGCGGAAAATTTTCCCCACTAAATTTAGCGGAAAATTTTCCCCTCTCATTTTAGCGGAAAATTTTCCCCGCTAAATTTAGCGGAAAGTTTCCCCGGCTAGATTTAGCGGAAAATTTTCCCCGCTAAATTTAGCGGAAAAATTTTCCCCTCTCATTTTAGCGGAAAATTTTCCCCGCTAAATTTAGCGGAAAGTTTCCCCGGCTAGATTTAGCGGAAAATTTTCCCCGCTAAATTTAGCGGAAAGTTTCCCCGGCTAGATTTAGCGGAAAATTTTCCCCGCTAAATTTAGCGGAAAGTTTCCCCGGCTAGATTTAGCGGAAAATTTTCCCCGCTAAATTTAGCGGAAAATTTTCCCCTCTCATTTTAGCGGAAAATTTTCCCCGCTAAATTTAGCGGAAAGTTTCCCCGGCTAGATTTAGCGGAAAATTTTCCCCGCTAAATTTTGCGGAAAGTTTCCCCGGCTAGATTTAGCGGAAAATTTTCCCCGCTAAATTTAGCGGAAAGTTTCCCCGGCTAGATTTAGCGGAAAATTTTCCCCGCTAAATTTAGCGGAAAGTTTCCCCGCTAGATTTAGCGGAAAATTTTCCCCGCTAAATTTAGCGGAAAATTTTCCCCTCTCATTTTAGCGGAAAATTTTCCCCGCTAAATTTAGCGGAAAGTTTCCCCGGCTAGATTTAGCGGAAAATTTTCCCCGCTAAATTTAGCGGAAAGTTTCCCCGGCTAGATTTAGCGGAAAATTTTCCCCGCTAAATTTAGCGGAAAACTTTCCCCTCTCATTTTAGCGGAAAATTTTCCCCGCTAAATTTAGCGGAAAGTTTCCCCGGCTAGATTTAGCGGAAAATTTTCCCCGCTAAATTTAGCGGAAAAATTTTCCCGCTAAATCTAGCAGAAAATTTTCCCCCCTAAAGGTCAAGGCCACGTGACCCCCCCCCCCCCCCTGCCTTCCCCTCCTCCTCAAGAGCTGTACTCCAATTCGGCTAATAAAAACAAAAAAACAATTGTTGTGGATGATACGTCGCTGAACTAAATGATATGGGATTTCATTTATGGCACCTGCGAACTCAATGTAGTCACTTTCCACAAAATGCAAGGAGCATATGAATCGGGTAGCGTCCGCTTTCCGAGCTTCGCGTAACTGTTCTACAAGAATTGCAGCCAGCCATTGATCCCGACCCGTTGATCTTTCGGAAACTTGTGCACTCTGCCGTACAATGCCACCTTCAGATGCAGGACATTGAGGCAACTCTTCACGCAACATCTTGGGAGTATTCTTTTCGGAGCCGATCACGGGAATTCACCACACTACGGCACTCGGGCACTCGCTACTAATTGCCAACACTTAAATGTACAAAACAACTCATCTTGAAGTACAGAACAGCGAGCGGGACAAACATAACTGCAAAGGAAGCCCACGGCGAACGAACGCATTTCGTCTGCTACATGCGGAGAAAAACAAAAAAAACGCACGGTCGGGTGTAGCCACGTGACTTCCGCCAGTCTCACTATCCTCTCCACTTCCCCGTGTGGTGCGGGAGTTTCGGTTTCCCTTTCGAGCAGTTGCGTTTTTTGGCTTTATTTAAAAAATATGTGACTCTGTAGCAAAATAATAATTGGGGAGTATTCCGACACCGAAATGAATCGCCTGACAAAAAAAGAAAAAAAAAACTTTGGGGGGTGTCAGTGTCCCTTTAATGATATACATCACATATAAGTCCTCGATTGGCACATGTATAAGTGATTTGGGAGAGCCTTAAACAAAGTTTTTGCTTTTGAAGCTGATTTAAATAACTATGTGTTCCTGATAATGTATAATGTCTCACACATATAGAAGTATACTATTGTCTCTTTTATGTGATGAATAGCAATTTTCTTTGTCTGTGGGCTGCACAAAAACAAAGTACACAGGGGTGCCTGGAGGAAGTATGACAATTACGCACGCATAACGTCAGAAAGTGGCCACTTAAGTAGCTGTCATGTCGAGTAGAGCATGAAATACTACTTTGTCTTTTTTAACAAAAATTCACCAATTAGCAAGGATGATGCTTATTTGCAAATTGAATTGACCGGCGGGCGTCTTGTCAAGAACCAACCTCCAGAGCCAGACTATGCCGGTCATCTTGTATAAGAAAATATTCGCTTGGGCACAAAGTTTTAGGTTAGATTTGATCTGAGTACGAATTGTGCATATGTAGATTTGACTGAACAATTTCGATCACTCTTTTCTGGATGATTCTTTGCGTGCATCACGTTGCTTAGTGTAAACAATGTTGGGTAGGAAAACGAGCGTTGTGGTTGCCGCTCAGTGATTCTATGAAAGGTAGACTGAAAGGGCTCATCCTAAAAGTTTCGTGACATTTTGAAAATATTGTTTTTAGCCCAGTTTCATCGTCATCATACATATTGTTAAGGGAGGACGCGGGGATCAACTCGCGAAAAATGTCAAAAAAGTTGATTTTTAGAAAGTTTAATATTTCACATCTGTGGGTCTTTCTCTATGCCCTCTCAAAGTTTTTTCGTTGAAAACTACCTCTAAGTGCTCTAAATAATCACTTATATGAGGTCAGGTAGAGGAATATGGCTTCAAATCCGCAAAAAATACATGTTTTTCAAACCTCCGTTTCTCCGCGACGGCGCTATCGGGCACGGCCATCTTGGTATCAACGGAAAGCGCATTTCGTCATCTTTCCATTTCCTACGTCTACCGTCTCCTCACATGCGAAGTAAGCACATAAAAAACAAAACTTCAGAAGCCTCCCGGATGGAAACGGCGGCCTCCGATTGGCCTTCCCTCTCGCGCGGGTCAGGCACGCTCCGTCATTGGCCGGCTCCGTGGTTGCCCCTAGCAACCGCGCTGCTCCCCGCGCTTTCCGCGAGTTCGTCGTCTGCTCCCGGCTGCTTTCGCGTGATCGCCCGCTGTGCCTTTTGGAGTCTCGGGTCACGATAGTTTCCTGTTTCTTCTTCAACGCTGTCCGGCGATTATGGATCGACGATCGTTCAAAAAGAAGTATGCAACGGCACATCGCTTTGGCAGCCGTAAGCGGAAATCTCCGATGGCCAAGAAGAGCAGGAAAAAGCTCTTGGTGTCGCTCTCCGAAAGTGAGCGCTTTGTTGAAGCGGAGTCTTCCGCGGACGACGTGAACGCGCTGCCTAGCACTTCGAGTGTTGCGAGTCCCGTTGAACAAGCGCCGTCTACGAGCACCAATCGCACCGTTCAGGTGCATTTGCAGCCGAAATTTGTTTCACCGGAGGCGTCCCGCGAGTGCGCCGCGGCGGTCCACGAGTTGTTGAGCTCCGTGTCGGCAACTGAGCGGAAGATGCAGTTGACTGGCGAAGGCGCAAAACCCGCTAGTGCGGAGCCATCCGAGGAATATTTGGTGGTCCAAATCGCGGCACTGAACGCGCTGCTTAGCGAGACACCGTGCCAAAAGTGCTTGCGGCCAGGAATCACAGTTGCGCAGGGAACACGGCTTGGGTTGGCCGTGAAAATGATCCTGACTTGCTCCACGTGTGGCGCTGTCGCGAATGAATGGTCGTCGCTGCGAAAAGAAGACAGCCGTGCCTTCGAGGTGAACCTGAGATCGATGCAGGCCATGAAGAGTGTCGGCAAAGGCTCAGCTGCGCTAACAGACTTCTGGTCCGTCATGAATGTTTCGCATCGGGGGCTGCACCAGAAAACCTTCCAGGGGCACCTCAAGAACACGTTCAGGCCTGCTGCGGATGCAGCTGTTGCAAGTGTGTTTGTTGACTCTGTTGCAGCTGTACGTAATGTTTACAGAGACATGGACCCAACCTTCACGAAAAATGTGACCGTAGTATATGATGAAACATGGATGACTCGCGGCCACACGTCTCACATTGGCGTGGGCACTGTGATAGAGTACTACACTGGGTTAGTGCTGGACTCCGTGGTTCTGTCCAACCTGTGCCATGGGTGTGCACTGGGCCCAGAGCAAGACTCCGAAGGCTACAGCCAGTGGAGGCAGTCACACGAGTGCCTGAAGAATACCGAGGTGAAGTCGGGTAGGATGGAGGTGGAAGCTGCCTTGATGCTGTTCTGACGTTCCCTCGCAAAGAATGACCTCCGCTACACGAGCATCGTCTGCGACGGAGACAGCCGCACATTCCTGGCTCTCAGCGAGGATGCAACCTATGGCTTCATTCCATTCACTAAGGAGGACTGCATCAACCATGTGCAAAAGAGGATGGGGTCCGCGCTGCGTGGTCTGATCACCAAGGGCAAGAAAGGGCAACCCCTCGGCGGAAGAGGTGGCCTCACGCAGGAGCTCATCAAGCGACTCACCAGCTATTATGGCATGGCTCTGCGAAGCCACTCCAACGTTGCAGACATGCAGAGAGCAGTGATGGCAACGTTCTATCATGTGACGTCTAGAGACGAAGAACCCCATCACGAGCTTTGCCCTCCTGGTCCCATGAGCTGGTGTAGGCATCGAGCAGCAGAAGCTCAAGGTGAGCCGCAGCCAGCTCACAAGTACAGGCTGACAAGCCATGTTGCTGCTGCACTTCTGCCCGTGTACCAGCGCCTCTCTGAACCTCAGCTTCTTGTCCGATGCAAGGGGAAGAAGACTTAGAATGCGGCGGAGAGTCTGCACTCTGTTATCTGGTCAGTCCTCCCAAAAGACGAACATGCATCCCTGGTTGCAGCAGAGATTGCCGTCAGCGAGGCAATCTGCAGGTTCAACTGTGGCAGCTTCCGTGCATACACAGAGTTCTGCAGTTCCCTTGGCATCCGACCTGGGGGGCTTGCACTTCGGAGAGCAGCAGAGAAGGACGCCTCAAGGAAGAAGAAGGCATCGAGAGCTCTTCAGGCAAAGGGGCAGAAGCCGAAGAAGAGCTGTGTCGAGAAGGACACGGAAGACTATAACCCTGGTGCCTTCTAGAGTGAGAAACACCACTTGAAACTTCAGAGACCGTTTTCTCGGAATCAAATTTTTTGCTTTTTGTCCTGCTCGTGGAGCTGATATCTCGGCAACCGTTTTGACTATTGTTGCTCCGTTTATTTTATTATGTACTTTGAACTACACTACACATAATGACATTCTTGTTTTTTCAGAGTATACCTTTTTGTATTTATAATGTGGTTCTTTATGTGTGTGCAATTCATATCCATTCATGCAAGGCGATGAAAAATTCCGACTGAAAATAATCGTGCAAAAAATAAAAAATACCAGAATGTCACGTTGTATGACATTCATTTGGGAACATACTCCAAGCCCAACCAGTCTTCTATCACATTTTTTAAATTCTGCAGGCACTCCACAAGGTTCGAAGGAGAAAAAATACATAAGTAAAAAAGTAACCGAGATGTCACAGTGATATTTTGCATGTATCACCATACAGGCATTACAAACGCATGCAAAATTTAATCAAAATCCTCCTAAAATTAAAAAAATATTTGTCGATCCCCACGTGCTCTCTTAAAGGGGCGGTGCAACGATTTTATGATTAAAAGAATTTGCATCTTGTCACTTCTAAGTTGTTTATCATGTCCCGGAGGATAGAGAAAACACTTCCTTCATTAAAAATGTTGCAATTCCGCTGCACAATCGCAAAGCAAAAGTTGAGCTTTTTCGCCCACCCGCAGCCCCAAGTGGCAGCCGAAGGAACTACGGCGAAAAGATTACGTGACCTCGCTCGGCTCTAAGCTGCAGTATAACGCCCGCTGATGTCAGCAGAGAGAGGGAGAGGAAGCGCCCTCCGAGATAGCACACGGGAACCTACACGGCACTCCGAATGACGTCACTGGGAGTGCGACCAGGCGTGACCCTGAAGACTGGGAGTGAGTTGAGGGGTGCCCGAAATGCCAATATTTATCTTTTTTTTTACGCAACAACTAGGACACGCAGGCGAAATCGGTTTTCTGTTCTTTACTGCAGAAGTGTCAGAGGGCAACTTCCACAGATCTTTGACCGAAGTCCGGAAATCGTTGCACCGCCCCTTTAAACTTATTTTGTAAACTACATTTAACAATATATATGGCAGCAAGCTGCCTATGCCGTGATTTTATGCACTGTAATTAATTGCTTAGTTCACATGCACATCTATGATTCAACTTTTAATACTGTGACGGAAAGTTGTATCAATCGCGTGTATTTTAGGCAACCTACAACACTTTGTAACAACGTGACGATTCAGGTAAAATATATGACTGAGGTAAACAAATGGATGTTGAGTCGTATAAACACGTTTTAAATGTTTATCCCACTTTTTTCTTTTTTTTACTGTTGCATTAAAATTAAATGACGCAATTTCTTATTTTTGGTACCTGACAATACAAGTGAATCTTATGTATTTTTCTCCTTCGAACCTTGTGGAGTGCCTGCAGAATTTAAAAAATGTGATAGAAGACTGGTTGGGCTTGGAGTATGTTCCCAAATGAATGCCATACAGCGTGACATTCTGTGATTTTTTAATTTTTTGCACGATTATTTTCAGTCGGAATTTTTCATCGCCTTGCATGAATGGATACGAATTGCACACACATAAGAACCACATTATAAATACGAAAAGGTATACTCTGAAAAAACAAGAATGTCATATATGTAGTGTAGTTCAAAGTACATAATAAAATAAACGGAGCAACAATAGTCAAAACGCTTGCCGAGATATCAGCTCCACGAGCAGGACAAAAAGCAAAAAATGTGATTCTGAGAAAACGGTCTCTAAAGTTTCAAGTGGTGTTTCTCACTCTAGAAGGCACCACTTGTGTCTTCCGTGTCCTTCTCGACACAGCACTTCTTCGACTTCTGCCCATTTGCCTGAAGAGCTCTCGATGCCTTCCTTCTTCCTTGAGGCGTCCTTCTCTGCTGCTCTCCGAAGTGCAAGCCCCCCAGGTCGGACGCCGAGGGAACTGCAGAACTTGGTCTATGCACGGAAGCTGCCACAGTTGGACCTGCAGATTGCCTCACTAACCAGGGATGCATGTTCATCTTTCGG
This sequence comes from Ixodes persulcatus, assembly GCA_013358835.2. Classification (NCBI taxonomy): domain Eukaryota; kingdom Metazoa; phylum Arthropoda; class Arachnida; order Ixodida; family Ixodidae; genus Ixodes; species Ixodes persulcatus. Next base: position 220,157 of record JABSTQ010011270.1, read on the forward strand.
AAGGACTAACCAAATAACAGAGTGCAGACTCTCTGCCGCATTCTTTTTCCCCTTGCATCGGTCAAGAAGCTGAGGTTCGGAGAGGCGCTGGTACACGGGCAGAAGTGCAGCAGCAACATGGCTCGTCAGCCTGTACTTGTGAGCTGGCTGGGGCTCACCTTGAGCTTCTGCTGCTCAATGCCTACACCAGCTCATGGGACCAGGAGGGCAAAGCTCGTGATGGGGTTCTTCATCTGTAGACGTCACACGATAGAATGTTGCCATCACTGCTCTCTGCATGTCTGCAACGTTGGAGTGGCTTCGCAGAGCCAAGCCATAGTAGCTGGTGAGTCGCTTGATGAGCTCCTGCGTGAGGCCACCTCTTCCGCCGAGGGGTTGCCCTTTCTTGCCCTTGGTGACGAGACCACGCAGTGCGGACCCCATCCTCTTTTGCACATGGTTGATGCAGTCCTCCTTAGTGAATGGAATGAAGCCATAGGTTGCATCCTCGCTGAGAGCCAGGAATGTGCGGCTGTTTCCATCGCAGACGATGCTCGTGTAGCGGAGGTCATTCCTTGCGAGGGAACGTCCGAATAACATCGAGGCAGCCTCCACCTCCATCCTACCCGACTTCACCTCGGTATTCTTCAGGCACTCGTGCGACTGCCTCCACTCGCTGTAGCCCTCGGAGTCTGGCTCTGGGCCCAGTGCACACCCATGGCACAGGTTGGACAGAACCACGGAGTCCAGCACTAACCCAGTGTAGTACTCTATCACAGTGCCCACGCCAATGTGAGACGTGTGGCCGCGAGTCATCCATGTTGCATCATATACTACGGTCACATTTTTCGTGAGGGTTGGGTCCATGTCTGTAAACATTACGTACAGCTGCAACAGAATCAACAAACACACTTGCAGCAGCTGCATCCGCAGCAGGCCTGAACGTGTTCTTGAGGTGCCCCTGGAAGGTTTTCTGGTGCAGCCCCCGATGCGAAACATTCATGACGGACCAGAAGTCTGTTACAGTAGAACCTCGTTGATACGTTTCTCAGCAGACTGCGAAAAAAAACGTAGCATCCGGGAAAACCTAACAACCGATAACGCACTTAGGGGGCTCTACTTGAGATAGAAAGAAGCTCTTATACAATAGTTTATTTTATGTGTACTACAGAACTGCTGAGGATTGCGATAGCTCGCGTTGCGGAGCTGGCAGACCGCCAAGCCAGCCAAGCCGGCATACGCGCACGGGAATACGCAGCAAAAGAGCACTTGTAAAAAGAAAAAGAAAAAAAGTGGAGGATGGAAAAAGCATGGGGAAGGGCACGCGCGCGGCGCGCGTAGAGAGAGCAGGGAGTGCTCGCTGTTGGAACGGTAGCGTGCACTGGTAGCGTGCGCTCTTTCCCCGAACACCCCCATTGATGTGATTGCTGCGCCAATTGCGCCAAACTGCGCCAAGGGGCTAACCCTGATACATCCTGCTACATTTCGCCAAAATATGGGTAATCTGCGGCAAGCCTGCACCAAAGGACCAATTTCGGTCGCCTTTCAAAACCGAAAAAACTAAGTACCGTAATTGAGCATGCGAGAGCTAGGTGGGGCAAGCGGCCGTCCAACACAAAGTATCCTGAATGAATCGTCCATCCGGTCTTGCATGGTTTTTCTCGTCGTCTCTCGTTTTGCGCTCTCGTCGTCTCGTAGGTCTCGTCTCGCTAGCGCGCCGGGTACCAGCCATGCCATCATGCTGTGAAACGAAACCACGTTTTTGCGCGGCGGAAGTTACTTTGTGGGCTGAAACAATCGCTCCTGAAAGCAATGGCCATGGGAAAACTGTTCCTGCCTACCAGTACCAGTCACCGCGGTCGCATGACGTTGGGTGTTGCCGTACCCACGTCGCTGCAAATATGGTGCTTTCTAAATTGAAACGTAAGGACCGCTGCAAGGTCATCAACATTCCTGCTCTTGTTTAAATCATACGCTACTACAAAAATCCCTCTTTAATTCAAAGACTGCTGTGCCAAAGTATTGATTACCTAGGTTTCTCTCGGTAGGCTTTCTTTTGAAAGGGACTTTGGTACGTGAAAAATCTGCCGCTAAAGAAAGTTGGTGAAGAGAAGTGAGCTAAAGCAAAGAAGGCAATGTCTGCACGCTGAACCCGCACAGCTTGCTTGTCTGTCTCGAGTTCAGTCGTTGCACAAAGCGCTCCAAGAACTTTTTGACCCTTGCCAGGCCGGCAAGCGTGGTACAAGCTAAACACACAGAAAAGAATGTCAGGGTCAACCTAATGCTGTGATATTTACTACTAAGCTGGTAATTTTCAAATAAATTTGAATATTTGTAATTTGGTTCTTATTTATCTATAGCGCGTTCCTATATATGTATAATTTAACTGAAGCATTGCAAAATGTGTCATGTCATTGGCATTTCAATTACATGTTGAAAGACTTCCCTGGTGGTCTAACTTAACCATAATTGGCTTATTGCGGCAAGCGAAGTTCCCTTATTTGTCCAGCACTTAAAACTAATATTTTTATTTTTCTAAGAATATCTGCTTCAATAGCCACTTTTGCTGCCCCGAAACACTGTTCTGGCAGCTCCAAAAGCCTCGTTTACTGCTCCAAAACACTCTTTTGGCTGCTACGAAAGGTGCTCCAAAACGGCTTAGGCCAATCACATCACTGCACCCCTGTCTGTCGATGCCCGACTCCTTAGTCCCAAAATAAAATAAGCAAAAATAAACAGAAAAGTCTTCGTCAAGTCGAGCGTGTCGACAACAACGGTTGAACAAGCACACTTTGAACGCCTTATCTTTGTTTACCTTTTTCTTTCGCCGTTTTGCTTTGTCCATTTTTTTCTTTTTTTTTTTTTTTTTTTCTTCTTGCTGCCTGAATTTAGGGATTTTTTTCCTCGCTTAACTTTTGGATGTAACAACCGGGAACATTAAACGTAACAGGCAGGAAACTAATACATGTATCTCTATGGAAGTAAAACGGGAACGGCGTTTTTGAACGTAACAGCCGGGAAAACGTATGAACCGACAACGTATCAACGAGGTTCTACTGTAGCGCAGTTGAGCCTTTGCCGACGCTCTTCATGGCCTGCATCGATCTCAGGTTCACCTCGAAGGCACGGCTGTCTTCTTTTCGCGGCGACGACCATTCATTCGCGACAGCGCCACACGTGGAGCAAGTCAGGATCATTTTCACGGCCAACCCAAGCCGTGTTCTCTGCACAACTGTGATTCCTGGCCGCAAGCACTTTTGGCACGGTGTCTCGCTAAGCAGCGCGTTCAGTGCTGCGATTTGGACCACCAAATATTCCTCGGATGACTCCGCGTGAGCGGGTTTTTCGCCTTCGCCAGTCAGCTGCATCTTCCGCTCAGTTGCCGACACGGAGCTCAACGACTCGTGGACCACCGCGGCGCACTCGCGGGACGCCTCCGGTGAAACAAATTTCGGATGCAAATGCACCTGAACGGTGCGATTGGTGCTCGTAGACGGTGCTTCTTCAACGGGACTCGCAACACTCGAAGTGCTATGCAGCGCGTTCACGTCGTCCGCGGAAGACTGCGCTTCAACAAAGCGCTCACTTTCGGAGACCGACACCGAGAGTTTTTTCCTGCTCTTCTTGGCCAGCGGAGATTTCCGCTTACGGCTGCCGAAGTGATGCGCCGTTCCATACTTCTTCTTGAACAATCGGCGATCCATAATCTCCGGACAGCGTTGAAGAAGAAACAAGAAACTGTCATCATCCGAGACTCCAAAAGGCACAGCGGGCGAACACGCGAAAGCAACCGGGAGCAGACGACGAACTCGCGGAAAGCGCGATGAGCAGCGCGGTTGCTAGGGGCAGTCACGGAGCTGGCCAATGACGGAGCGCGCCCGACCCGCGCGGGAGAGAAGGCCAATCGGAGGCCGCCGTTTCCATCCGGGAGGCTTCCGAAGTTTTGTTTTTTATGGGCTTACTTCGCATGTGAGGAGACGGTAGACGCGGGAAATGGAAAGATGACGAAATGCGCTTTCCGTTGATACCAAGATGGCCGTGCCCGATAGCACCGTCGCGGAGAAACGGAGGTTTGAAAAACATGTATTTTTTGCGGATTTGAAGCAGTATTTCTGTACCTGAGCTCATATAAGTGATTATTTAGAGCACTTAGAGATAGTTCTCAACGAAAAAACTTTGAGAGGGCATAGAGAAAGACCCAGAGATGGGAATTATTCAACTTTCTAAAAATAAACTTTTTTGACATTTGTCGCGAGTTGATCCCCGCGTCCTCCCTTAAGTATTTTCAAATAAAATCTGTCCCTGCGAATTAGTCCAGAAAATACGGTAGATATTTCTAAGTCATAGCATAGGAACTTTGGAGTCATAAGCAGTCATAAGCAGTCACAAGCCACGCTGCGGTCCACTTGTCACACAGAATTGTAGCTTTGTTTCTTTTGTGCGCGACATGAGTTATGAAACACGGGCCTTGCTTAGAAGTAGTATGTGTTTTGCCGATTTGACGTAAAGATTTCCTCCCCGTTTTTTTGCTCGGAAGGATCGATCCCAAAGGGCTGGATTTCCTACAATCTCGGACTGGATATGTGGTAAGTAAGCTCGCTTCTCTAGCTTGTCGTCAAGTCTGCATGCACAACTTTCTCCGTCCTGTTGCCTCTACCAGAATAAGTTTGCGGCTTCATTGAATGAGGCTCACGTGTCTGCCTTTTTAGAGCATGCATGGGGTGAGTTGTCGCAGTTTACTTGGGGGTGGGGGGGACGCCACTTTCCGCACCAAGCGCAGCGCGTTAAATATTAACATTCACAAAGTTTCTGTTCTTTTTTTGAATGCAGCAAGCGTGTTGTGCACCATCCCGCTTTTGAAATGAGCCTTCCTCCTAAGCATGCGGCTGCTATTATTTGTACTTTTCGAAGTGTTGATTACTGTGGGTTAGCCCCTTTGGTTGCGTTTCTTACCAAGCACTAGTGCGCTGTGGAAAAGCCACACTCGCGGAAGCAAGTTTCTCGGGTGTTGCTTCCCCGCAGTGCATTGGTGCTCGGTAAGGAGCGTGCTCAACAGGGCTGACCTGCCGCGATTTACATTTCACAAAATACGAATATCTCAGTTAATCATGAAGGGAATATTGAATGGCGTATTATTCAAAACTACTATTAGAATATTCACGGAGCACTATTATTTTTACTAATTAAAAAGGTGATTAGTAAATTTTTGTTAAGTATTTAGCTAAATAGTACGCCTCTTTTCAATCCCTGATGTTTGCCGTGGCTGCCTGTTGTTTGTTCCCGAAAAGTGTTTATTTTTTCTCAACCACCCCGTTGGTAGCAAATATTTTTAAATGTTCGCTGAAACACTCTGTACTCTTTGTATTGGGCAGTACCTTGTGCCACCTTGAGGCCACTTCATTCGGTAGCCGAGGGGTTGTTTACCACTTGCCGAGAGCCATCGACTGCACTGTCGAGAAATGCGAGGTGGATTGCCATAGACCCTGTTCGAAATTCAGTCTGGCAACTTTGATTGCTATCATCATCTCGGTGCATGGCATCTGAGCCAAAGTAGTGGCAACCTTCTTGAGGCTCATGAAGGACAAAGCTCAAGATTCTACCAAGTGGTGAATATATGAGGCCCGTACAATCGCGACGTCGGTACAACACGACTTCTGATTTTGATACAACGGCCGCGTAAACGTTTATTTCGGAGTGTAGCCCAAGCAATCTCCTACTGCATGTTTGGCTCTACAGCCTTTTGATGGTGGAAATTTAATCGAAGGGCTTACGGGTCGCCGCTCTGTACTGGTTAGTCCTCACATTGACATCATCTAAACTGAAAACGAATCAAGAAAGAATTCGGAATGTGATTGGAGAACCAGTTCTCCTCTTCCACTGATGTGCGAAAGTACCGGTGCCTGTGGAAATAGTTTCATGATCATTGTTGCCCTAGTCCCACTAGAACGAAGAACAGAAAGAGACGACAGCACCCTTCCTGTCTACCTCGTCCTTCCTTCCTTGTTGTTTTGCACTATCTTATTCGTGATGGACAACCAACTAGCCCGCCAGCTCATCTTACGACAGCAGCAAGCCTCGAACCAGAGACTTTCACGATATGACAGATTTTGGAGAATAAAAGAGGCTATGCTCATACGTGAGCAACATGCACGCGAGGGTATCCTCGGGAGCTTACTTCACGAGCACCGAACGACTAAATGCCTGCCAAAGGTACCATTGCGAGCATGCTGCATGTGTTTGAGGCTTGTTGCTGTCGTTTGTTTCTGTTTGTTGCTCTAGTGGGACTCGAGCATGTTAGTTTGTCTAAAGTGAAACTGCTTTTCGAGCCACCAGACAGCACCAAATATTGAAGAGGGTTCATTTTGGGTGGCAGGGCCGAGGGCAGCCTTCAGTCCCTGGGCGTCCTCGTGGACCTGGGCCTGCTGTGGGCCGTCGTGTGCACTAGCGCCACCTTGAGGGCCATTGAGGAACTGGCCCTCTACCTGCGGGACGTCTGCTTCACAGAGGTGCGTAGTGCCACGCTCCTTGGTGCTGGCAACACGTGCTGCTACGGGCATCCTATGTATCGTATAGTGGAGACACTGATGTTTTGAAGATGTTTTCCCCGAAAAACTGGCTGGTTCTACGAAAGATTTGTTAAACACACCCTAACATGGCTGGCGCCTACCAGCTTCCGGTTTTGCACTTCTGTCATGGAGGAGCATCGCCCGAGGGCCGTGTCAGCGTTTGGCAAAAACCGTTGCCCCTCGCCAACGCAACACGAGTCTCGGCCAATCGTCGATGCGGCTCTGGTGTCCGATTTTTGTCTCTTGGCCTGTGATAGGCATAGGGGTAATATGATCATCTAGAGAGAAAGGTCTCGATCATTTCGGCCGCTTTGCTGGCAAGACTTTTATATACACAAAGAAGCAGGAAAACGCTTGCAAAGTCTGTATTTAGGGTTTTTCTAGATTCGTTTAGCAGGAAAGTAGCGTTGCGCATTGTATAAAAACAGAGTTGACATGCACTCAAACGGCTTCAAGTCGTCGCGGCAAAACGAACACGCCTATCATATTTATTCGAAAATAAGTCGACCTTTTCATGAACATTGCCTGCGTGTGGATTTCTTTGCAACGCTCAAGAAGAGCCAATCATTGCGATTTACGGAAGAGGCCCGGCGAATGAAGGAGCACTGACGACGGAACGCAGAAACGGGATCTGCGTGGATCACATTATTTCGTATTCCAAACGTTATGCCCTCTTTGCCATTAGCCGACTCCTTTCCTAAGTCTTAACGATTGGTCTCCGTGGGTTCTGTGCGAAAGTAGACAGGCAGGTTTGTTCATAAAAAGGTCTATCTCTTTTCGAATAAATGCGGTGGCTTATGGTCTTCGTTCTGTCTCTGCTTCTCTGTCGCTCTCTGCTTCTTTTTATCTCTCTCATTCTTTCTGATGTCGGCACTTTGTATTTGCCACGTTCTGGTCCCTTGTTGCTGCTCGAGTAGATCCAAGTCACTCCCAGGGGTCGTATGACGTGACAACACAGATGGAGGGATGCTGGAAGCCACTTTGTTTTGAGCGCTTATGTTCAGTGTGTACCCCCAAAATATTTACCTTTTTTTTTTTCACCGCGAAAGTAAAGTGTGCATTGCCGAATGCTCAGTCTCCGACCAAGTGTGTTGCTAGTGGTCCAAACCGGAATCCAAAATTTCAGAACTAACTGTTATCTTGTTCAAAAGTTCCGAGTGATTTTCTAAAACTTTCAGCCGGAAAATGGGTCCGGTTTTCGGTAGTTTGCACCATTTAGCCCCACATATTCGGGGGCTTTGCCAGCCAACATTTTTTCCACGTAAAATTTCTAAGATTTGCTCGTAACTCTTTAATAAGATAATGTTTCGCTTCGAAGCTTTAGCATTTGGTTCGGACCGCTAGCATTCTATTCGGGTGGAAGTCGAGCGTTCGACGATGCTTACGTAGAATGTTTTTGCAATTAAAAAAGATCTTAGTACAGTTTTTATGGGTGTTGCCTCGTACAACACCTTTAACTCCGTAGCAAGACGGAATACATTTTGGAACGCGTCCCGTGTCGTCGTCTTTTGTTCGTTAGAGGCCGTCCTGAGAATGTAGGGTCGTCGTTCTCACAATTTTCCTCGCTTCTTTCGCGCGACGTCCTTCAGCGCCTGCAGTTCCCCGTCGGGGTGCAGTACGAGGCGGAGAGGGTGAAGCAGCTGGTCCAGGCCATGGGTTCCCAGGACTGCCCTCTCCTGCACGTGAGTACTCGCCCCCTCCCTACGTCCCCCTCTCGCCCGTACTCCCCTTCGCCTTACGACGGGCCACGGCAGACGCTGTGAGCCCGTCCTAGCCTATCCGGCGTCGCGAATGTATTCGTACGAATACAAATAATGTAGGAGTGTGGAACCGAAAATAAATGTTTAAGGACACATCCTTCTGCCTGAAATTAGAAAGATTCATTTTGATCACACGGGTGAAGTCGGTATGCACAAGAAGTGCTTTCACGGCATTTTTCTTTAATCTTTTCTGGTTCCACCGATAGAACCTGAGGGAGAGGAGGAGACGTGAAGAGGTGGGTGCAGCGAGCTCTGGTCAGAATGATGTTTGGGTAGCCGCAAGAAGCTCGCTGCCTTCGTCTCTACTCACTGTTCTTGCGCGTGCGAAAAGCGAGTCGAGACAAAGGCAACTGGTTTTAATCATTGCAACGAAAGATTGACCACCTCGATGTTGCCAGTCTCGGCTTTCTTTTATACCGGACATGTAGTCTGGAATATTCTGAGTGGGAACGAGCGATACGTTACCAGATTCTACCACAACGTTCTAGAAGAGTCGCGAAAGATACAATAAAGAACTAGGCCAGTGGGGTTCGAACCCCATGGCTTTGGCTGGGAGCTACGCGCGTCCCTTGTTGCCGCACTCTTCCCCAAAGTGGCGCGACAGTCGCGCAGCATTGGATTGGCTTCGACGGCTCGTGGCATCTCCCGTTGTTGGTCGTAAGGCGAAACGGAGCGCAGTTACGCCGCCACTCGTGCTGTTGAGTCTTTGTTGATCCGTGATAGCAGTTTCTAATGTCTAGCGTTGCGTTCGATCCTACCAAGTCAACCGACGAGTCTATGAAGCAGCAGTGACGTTTGTTCTCTTTGACCTAGTGCTAATTTTCCAAGCTCGCAACGAAAGCTTCGACGTGTTATTACTAGATTGGCCGATTAACCGATTAAGGGATGTGCTTGTAAATGTCCTAGCTGGCCACCCTGTACTTGGGTTAGCCTGGTACGTTCTGGAACTATTTGGGCGTACGAGTTGAGCAATAGTAGAAAGTGTTCGGAAATATTTCTTTCCAATTTCTTATTATCATTACCTTGGTCACACTGTTTACTACGAATACACGAGCCTTTTAGTACGAAGCAAACGTTCTACAGTCGAATCTTGTTAATTCAAACTCAAGGGGGACCGAAAAGTTGTTTGAATGGAGCAAAGTTTGAATCACCGGGAGTTTCCTCCCATAAAGACGCATAAGATGGGACCTGCGTGTTAGTTTGAATTACTGAGAGTCCAAGACGACATGAGTGAGATTTCATAATTTTGTATAAATGCCTGCGTGAATTAATTTATTGCCCCGGTCTCACATCAGTCAATCATGTTCGTGTTCTGGGACAAATATTGCTTGTTTCTCGTTACGTTTTTTTGTTCATCAAATCCTCCCAATCAGTCCCGTGATCTGCACACAACATTTGGCGGTTTGATTTTTTAGCCCCATGTTTCAGGAAAAAACATCTGGTCGCAGGATAACTTGAAAAAACATGCTTTCCGTGTAAGACTCGTCAAAATATTGGGCGCCAGATGAAATCAGCTGTTTGCATTAAGTCCTTATTTCAAACTCTTTGTTCACATTCCGACCATTGAAATGCACGACGGAAAGACCACCCGTGCATGTGGTTCCTCCACATCGCCGTCTCCTTCCACATTACAAAGTCCATCTGCTATGGTCACCGCGGCAATGATGCATCTGCTGGATAGACCCACACTTAAAGGGGCACTGACACATCGAAATCTTTTTTTTTTTATTATCCGAAACGATTGAAAACGATGCCGGGACATTACCCTCAAAATTCGAAACGTGGGAATTCAGTACTCGTGAAGTAAAAAAACAATTTACAAATGCCGAACTCGAAGTTCCCGCGCGATCCACGCCGGTGCATTGACGTCAAATATTGCGGAGTCCTGAGAGTCAACTTTCTTTCACGACTCCAAGCTGTTGCCATCGCGACCCGATGCGAGGAGGAAAGGAGCGGGAGTTGAGGGCGCCGGCGGACCGAGAAAAATTGGTTTCATTCCGTGCAGGGGTCGGTGCCGCCTGCCCAGGCGGCATGTTTTTTGAGAGAGGATTCAATTCTAGAAGGCGACATCACACCGGACTCCGATTTTTGGTATTTCAAAAAGAAGGGCCGCATGTAAAAAAACATGTTTTACGATTGCCGTTATTAAATGTTATAGAAATGTCGCTTACAAAGCTTCTAAATTTCATGATTTTTGACGTCCCGAATCAAAAGAAGCGAGGAGGCAAAGAGCGGGAGAGGAAAACGCCAAAAATAAAAAGGCGCGCGCGCTCGTGGGAAAATTCTTTTCGCAATGCGTTTTTTTTTTTTTTTTTTTCGTGCCTATGACTACAACTTGCATCGTTTTAGACAATAAAAAAAAATACGACCCTTGGGGTGTCAGTGCCCCTTTAAACTCGGCATACGAAGCCAGCAATAGCTGACGGCAGTTGCCGAATTCCGTCTGCTAACCGACGACGGGTAAGAGGTTGACGGAGCCTCTTCAGGGTATTCCAAGCTATTCCTAGAAATAGACCGTGCTACGCGCTGTCACCCCATGCTTTGCTCCGCTCCGCTCGAGGAAAATTGATTATATTATCAGGCCCGAGCCTGCACCGAGCCTCGTCAGAACCTTGGAGGGTTCGCTAGGCGACCACTTCTCGCTCTCGGCATCACCCCTGTGCCGGTACGTCTGGCTTTGGCTTGCGTCGCCACAATCACTCTACAGTGAAATCTCGGTATAACGAACTTCAGGGGGCCGCGGAAAATTGTTCGTTATTCTGAAAGGTCGTTATAGTGAAAACTGCGAAATTAACCATAATTACTTCTTTTTCAATGATTAAAACGTCCTACCTTTACAAAGGTGGGTCCTTGAACTTGTTTTGCACAAAGATGCACAAGTCAACATCAGACAAAACACATTTATTTAAAGTAATCAGTGATTTTTTTTTTTTGGTGCGTGCAGCACAAATTTTGCAGCACGAAAGACCGGTCTATTTTTTTTTTTTTTTTATGCGGCAGCATCGCAGCACGAACGCCGGCTTGCTTTGTGGACGCAATAAACACCGAAAGAAGCCGCGTCTGACAAAGCTCACAGCACACGCAGAAGTGAGAAGCGAAGATGACAAAGATAAACCCGACGCGTCGCCGGCGACGCAGCCAGTGCGGTGCCACCCTAGACTGGCGTGCTTCGTAAAGTAGCCGTCAACGAAAAAAGAAAAGACAGAATCGTCAACGCAAAGAGTTACGTTCTCGCCACGCTTCCTATACAAAAACAAAAAGAAAAAGCAAAAAAAAGTTCTCTCCAGCTTTTTTTTTCTTTTTTGTCCCCTCACTTTTTCAGATTTTGCGCGCACGTCCTCCCTGCCTCCCTCTCCCCCTTTCCAACCCTCGCCTCTGCGCTGGCAAAACCCGTCCCCGTTTCAACAAAAAAAAAAAAAAGAAATAGTTTGTCTTTTGTTATTTCTCCCCCTGTCTTGCGTTTTCAACGGAGCGAGTTGCAACTTGCAAGGCGTCCGCTCGCCGTGTCGTCTGCTAGCCTGCCACTCCGGCTGCGCACTTCAGAATGGGAGGCACTCACTTGATCGAATGACGTTTGAGCGAACGCCCACGTTTCACCGAATGACACTTTAGCGAATAGTCGGACGCCGCGAAGCGGCATTTTCGGGTGGGCCAAATGGGTTCACATTTTTGTAATGAGCCGACGCAGACTGTCGCCGCGATGCGGCGTAAGCGCAGCGCGGCGGATGGGTTAATGCGCGCCCCCGTTATTCGCTAAAACGTCAATTCGCTCAAATGTCGCTGTTCGCTAAGATGTCATTCGCTCATGTGATATGGACCCCTTCAGAATATGAGTTCGTAGTACTGAGGTGTTGTTAACATGATGCGGAGCTAAATATAGTGCTCGTTATTTTGAAATGTTCGTTATTCTGAAGTATGTTGTAGTGAAATAATTTTGCATTACAACCATAGGCAGTCAGCACGGGATTTTTTTGAAGTTCGTTAATCTGAAAAGTTCGTTAAAGTGGTGTTCGCTGTACCGAGATTTCACTGTAGCAGACAATATTCTTAGAATGTCGCCCGCTTGCTGGCTTCAGTGTCTGCATTTGCATGTGTGTCTATCCGAGAGATACTTCGTTACCATGGCGACAGTGAGCATTGCCGACGGACCTCGTTGTGCAGAAGGAGACGGCGGTCTGGCGAGGTGGGTGCATGCTTGGGCTCTTTCGCCGTGCTTTCTAGCAAGTGGAATGCAAACAAAAGGAGTTCGCAATAAGGGCTAAATGCAGATGATTGATTTTTTTCAGTGCTTAATGTTTTGATGAGTCCGACATGGAAAGCACGTTTTTAGCTCAGAACTAGGATTAAGTTATCTTTACAGCAACATGAGGCTGAACTACGAATCTGCGCAACATTGTATAACACCCTCGATGTAGTGGATATTGAAATCTGAACACGAAGTGTGTGTCGTCAGCTTCATGCCCGCGGTTATGAGCGGGCACTAAGCACTCGGCCGTGCTCAAACGCAAATATGTGAACTAGCCTTCTCAAGCAGCACAGGTGTCCTATGAGCGCCCACGGGATATCTCCAGTACGTCGGGACATCCTAAGGACAATAACAGAACTAAGTGTGACACTAGGTTTAACACTGGTCTAGGTATTTGAAATACAGTGGACTCCCGTTAAGGCGAACTCGCTTAAGCGGATTCCTCGGATATGCCGAACAAAGTAAGAACATTTGGTTAATTTCCCATAGACGCAATGCAAAAAAAAAAAAAAAATTGTTTAACACGAACCGTTTTGCGCGCGCATTTTGGTTAACTCGAACTTCCATAGGTCCCCTTTGCGATGGCACCGACGGCGATGCCGCGCATTGCGCCGGCCGAGGTGTATGTCAGATGTACCGTAGAAACCCGCATATAATACGAGGTTTTTTTTCCAAATTTTCAACTTAGATGAGGCGCGATCTAACGCTGTTTGACATAGTTTCGGTTTCGAAGCAATATGGCGCTCAAAACAGCTATCATCATCATTAAGATCGCAATGTCCGAGGCGCCACCATTCGTACAGTCAGTCCCGGCAATGGCGTCTGCGCAAAAACAATCATCGGTCGCCTACAAAAGAAAAGTTCTTTTGGTTGCGGAAGACATCGGTAACAGTGCTGCCGGACGACAATTCGCCGTAAATGAGGACAGCATCTGCGGATGGAGACAACAAAAGCAAGCTCTGTTCGTGCGCAACGGAACGAGAAGAAGCTTTAGGAGCCCAAAGAATGGCGTGTTCGCCGACGTCGAGGCAAGTCTCGGCGACTTTGTAAAAGAGCAACGTGAACGGCACCTCGCCGTAACTTTGTAAAAGAGCAGCGTGAATGGCACCTTGCCATAAACATCGAGCTGCTGCATGAGAACTTTGGCGAGCCGACATTGGGTTACTCGCTTAATGCGCCGCGCCGGGCTTTCACTGCGTCTGCGCACGCTCGTCGCTCGCTCTTTCAAGAAGTGCGGGATTTCAAATGCGCTCGACGGCACTGAAGACTACTACCTTTGGGAGGAGGCGTTGGACAAGGAGTCTGATGGACGTGATGAGAGTGATTAAGGCTCAATTATGACATGTGGCCTATGTTTTCTCAGGAACATGGGCCACATGTCGTCTTTCATTGCTAGACACCGATTGGCACGGAGGAGGAGGCAGTCAAAAATCACCGAATGGATCGGTTCCCCCACCAGTGGTGTGTGAAACATTATTTTTTTCTTCATTTGGCACGGTAAGCCAAATAAATGTTTCTTTTTTAAGTATCTCTTCATTGTAGGCCTTTTTATTCCGCGTTTATTGGTCAACATCAATGTAGACATGCCCAGCATGATAATTAGGGCATTTCTATTAAGGCGAAGATCTGATAAGTCGAACAAATTTTCAGGGTCCCTTCGTGTTTCTCTTAAAGGGGCCCTCCAACAGTATTTGAGCGTCTACTTTTTTTTGCGGTTTCTCCACGCTAGTGGTCCCGGAAACCCAGTGGACAACGAAAAAGTTTAAAAATATTAGCGCATCATATTTTAATTTGGTAACTCGGAAACACCTCCTCCGACGGTGGCGCCGCGAGGTGCCGAATGCGCGCGTATAACGGCGCTCCCTTTCACTATACGTCACATTAACTGGGTTTCGTGATTGGCGAGAGCCGTCCCAGAAATTTTGAAGCGGAATAAAGTATATCACACGTTAACCGTCATTATTTCTCTAAAAAGTTGTTTTTATAGAGCTAATAAAGTTGCAAATTAAAGTTAAAAAAGGGCGAAAACAACGCCTCGTCGCTCATGCGCGCCTCCCAGCGGCGGAGTACCTCCTACTCGCCGAGGTGGCTCCGGCAGCTCCGGTGGCGGAGTTGCGGGAGACGAGGCTTCCGCAGCTGTCGAAGCGGACTGAGGCAGAGACGCGTCGCGGCGCTTGCGTGGTGTGTCCTCGTACGGCGCGACGCCCAGCTCCGCACTCCTTTTTAAGAATTCGGCGCTCAAAATCCGATAAGCCCGGTAAATTCATCGATGATGGCAACCCGATTCCAAAGCTACGATGGTTGCAGCGAGGCCTAATGGCCGACCGGGCCGATGGGCTATCAACCAAACTCGCGTCCAATTGGCCAACCGCTTTGCTCCAATCGCTAAACTGTTTCATTTTACGTCATGAAGCGCAATGTTTTGCTTATTTAAAGTTGTTTTCTGCAATATTGAATTTGCTAATAACTCACAAAATATTGCGAATTTCTGTAATATTTTTTTTCCTCGGTGTTCCTGCTTTCATGGAGCTCCGTTTCAGCGCGAACTTCAAACCAGTCAAAAAATTGTTGGTGGGCCCCTTTAAAGGGAGTCTACTGTACACTGATGTAGTGGATTGTTTTCCTGTGAGGACCGGTTTTACGACAAAGGTTCTACTCTACGGAATGTTGAAATTTGTCCAGACTATCGTCAAGAACGTCAGAAGCCGAGATTGGTGAATTTGCATTTATTTATTTATTTATTCCAGTACCCTCGGGGCTCAGAGGACATTGAAGAGGGTAGACGGTAACTTAACATATCAAAATAGGTAAAAATAATGATCAGCGGCACTTTTAAACGAATCTAATGTGGGTATTAATATTAATGACACAGGCAGGTGGTTCCACTCTGACGATGTTCTATGTATGAAGGAATCGTTATATTCTGAGGTTTAATGATGAATGCGTGAAGAACTGCCGATTAATGCTCGAAAAAATACAAAAGGTCGAGGAGTTTTGTTTTTCTTTTTTTGACTAGATTAAGAGTATGATCATCTAAAGGAAGTCAAGACTAGATGACTCCCTTGTTTTCTTTTCTTAGCATACTTGTTTTGTTTTTGCAGTGTCTGGCCTTCCTGGACTTCCGACATCTCGCCGAGTACTCTCCCAGGAGGAGGGCCCAGGTGTTTGCAATTAGTACGCCCGGTGAGTCTTTATTTGGGAAACTCACAAAGGCCTTCACGTTATGAACTTAAGCTTGTTACGCGTTACGTGATGCATCTTGCTCGGTGCATTTCTGGTTCCAATTTCTCGCCTCCCCATTCGCCGACCTCTTTGGCTTCTCTCGTGTCCTGCACGAAAGTTGAATTGTGGACTATTTTCGTAAGAAAACATTGACCTACATTTTGAAAAGATGGCATGCTGGCGGGACAAATTGGATGGACAAATGAATGTTATGAACGGCGGCACCCTTCATAATAGGCAGTGGCTCGCGCCACATAACCTAAAAACGAAAACGAAAACAACAATTTTTTTCCCCCTTTTGAGTTTTATTTTTTCTCCCCTCTGCAGTTTTGTAACCATCACCAGGCGGTGTGGGATATTGCCAGGATGACCTTTGGGGGGGGAATGGGCAAAAAAAAATATATATAAACGCGCACCCCCGCTTCCTTCCCCCGGTGAGCGAGTCGACCATTTTTTTCTGGTCGAACCTCGTCGGCGTCGCCCCGACGCCAGACCCACCAGGGGACAGGGTTAAAGTGGCAGTGACACCCCAAAGGTCACTTTTTTTTTTTTATTGTCTAAAACAATGCAAGTTGTAGTCATAAACACGCAAAAAAACCGCATTGCAAAAAAAAAAAAAATTTTTTCTTGCGCGTGCGCACGTTTTTTTATTTTTGGCGCTTTTCTCTCCCGCTCTTCACCTCCTCGCTTTTTTTTATTAATGATGTCAAAAATCATGAAATTTAGAAGCTTTTTAGGCGACATTTCTATAACATTTATTAACGGCAATCGTAAAACATGTTTTTTAACGCAATTGCGAACGCGCTATGGCCCTTCTTGTTGAAGTATCAAAAAGAGTTTGGTGTGATGTCGCCTCCTGGATTTGTATCCTCCCTCGGAAAACTTGGTGGCGCTCGACGCACATAGCAGACGAGGATCGGTGAGTCGGGGAATCGGACGAAGAAACCGGTTTTTCCCGGTCCGCCGGCGCCCTTGTCCCCCGCTCCTCACCTCCTCGCTTCGGGTCGCGGTGCTTCGGAGGCACGAAAGAAAGTCGACTCGCAGGCGTTCTCAATATTTGACGTCGCCGCACTGGCGCGGATCGTGCGGGAACTTCAAATCCGGCATTCGGAAATTGTTTTTTTACTTCACAAATACTGAATTCTCAAGTTTTGAATTTTGAGGGTAATGTCCCGGCATCGTTATCGTTTCGGATAACTAAAAAAAATTATGATTTTGATGTGTTAGTGCCTCTTTAAGACTTTGAGTCATGAACCACGGGGGGGGGGGGGAGTCCCGATCTTCCTCTGTCGAGCCCGTTCCCCAGTTGCGCTGGTTAATTCTATTTGCCCGAGACGTATTGGCGTTGCTATCAAATGTTCCTGGCATACAGTGAAACCTGTTTAGAACGAACCCATGTACAGCGAATTATTGTCGATATCGAACTCGAGAAAAATGTAAATAAAAATGCACGTAAAAAGTACCTTTTATAACGAACAACATATTGGCTATATCAAACTTTTTTCCCCGGGAAGGCTTCCAAAATTGCGCAAAGAATCGTCGTCTAGACTGTCCCTTCCTCGCAAAAACAAATGCAGGAAAGAACGAAAATTCCAAAAGCTCAAGTTGCAAACAAAATTGAGCGAAGAGAAGCAATTCAGAAGGGGAGAACGCTAAAAAATACACTCTGCACGCACGCACAGAAAAAAAATCTTTTCATCCCAAAACGGTTGCCCACGAAGGGAAGCGATTCAGAAGGGGAGATAAGATAAAGGAACAAACTTTGCTTACAAACGAGCGCATCGTGGAACTTCGTTGTAAATGGTTTTTGCTATATCGAATTACTTGCTATATCGAACTGATCGTAGCGTTTCCTGCCGTTCGTTATAAACGGGTTTGACTATATGCTTGGCAGGCGGAGACCGGCAGAATGTGCCCCAGACTAGAAATATCCATTTGTCCAGATCTTTTCTACGGTCTGTCGCGGGTTAAGAAAAGTGGGACGATCTTCTAGTACAAAGCTCTCGGCTCGCCAGAATTGACGGTTTCGTCCTCTCCACTCCCCTCCAGCGTTTGCTCCGCCAAAGAAACACCGCCTGGCCAAAGTAGAAAGAGGGGAGGGCTTTTCGGGAGGAACTTGTCCCACTTCTCTTAAAGGACACATGCAAAGAAAAAAAAAATTTTTTTTAAACAGCTTAGATGGATAAAGGATATTATAAAACAATTTTACAACGAAGAAAAAAAATTTTTAGAGCTATATTTACGGCGCTATACGAATTTGTAGTTGGCGCCCGCTGGAGCCGCCGCTGGTCACGTGGTAGGCCCGCGCGCCGCCACCCTGCGTCGCCGGCGCCGTAAAGCGACGCCGCCGCCGCACGCTGAGCGTTGTGCGAACGCCGCTTCAACGCGTTTCTCCACGCCGCCGTCGCCGCCGGGGGGCTGCATCAGTTTCTTAAGAAAAACTGAAAAGAAAAACAAATTTTTTTTATACAGTCTAATTAAGACGCGTGTCAAAAAATAAATTTTATGCGCGAGATTTATTTTTAATTTTGCATGCAAAGTCCACGACGTCACCGAATGGTCATACACTCTCTCCACCTCAACATTTCATTTCATTTCATTTCATTTCATTTACTCTCAAGGCCGAAGCATTACAGAGAGGAGTGGTGAAAAAAAAAATACAACATGAACATAAACACAGCAGGGGGATTACAAAAAATGGTTGCAAATGGCACTTTTGAAACGGTCGGTGTCAGTGATTGAAGCGATGGAGGCGGGGAGGTGGTGGCCAAGCCGATCCACCTCTCTTCTACGCGTCCAAAATGCCAAGAGGGAAAACAAGTGGAAAGGAGGTGACTATCGACTAAATCTCGTCATACACCGTCAATATTGCTCTAAAATTTTTCTTTTTGCGTAAAATTTATTTTACAGGGAAGCTGTTATGCGTGCAGATCTGGGGAAAAATGCGTCCACAGATGTTGACAAAAAACTCCCCATTGGTAGCGGCAAGTATGAATAAATAAAAATAAAAAGAGTGGGCAACTAGCGTAGGTCAGATAGTGAGGTCCTGATTCCTCGTTATTATCTCTAGACATCGTCCTCGAGGTCGTCCTAAAAGTCGTCCTAGGCGTCGTCCTTGAGGTCGTCCGAGACGTTGTCCTCGAGGTCGCTCTAGAAGTCGTCCTCTAGGCATCGTCCTTGAGGTCATCCTAGAAGTCATCCTAGACGTCGTCCGAGAGATTATCCTAGGCGTCGTCCTCTAGGCGTCGTCCTCAAGGTCGTCCTTGAGGTCGTCCTAGACGTTATCCTCTGGTAGTCGTCCTCGAGGTCGTCCTAGACGTCGTCCTTCCGGCTTCGTCCTCGAGGTCGTCCAACAAGTCCTTGAGGTCGTCCTAAACGTTGCCTCTTGGCATCGTCCTAGGCGTCGTAAAAATAACAACTTCGCTGGTCCTCCATCTCCACGTGAAGTAGAAGGGCTCTACAATTTATTTTTTTTTTGACACGCATGTCCAAACCGGACTGTTTAAAGGAGCATTTTTTTTTTCTTCTTTTCAGTGGCTC
Source organism: Ixodes persulcatus (assembly GCA_013358835.2). Classification (NCBI taxonomy): domain Eukaryota; kingdom Metazoa; phylum Arthropoda; class Arachnida; order Ixodida; family Ixodidae; genus Ixodes; species Ixodes persulcatus. The sequence goes on from JABSTQ010011270.1 coordinate 239,470, forward strand.
TTTAAGCTACCCAATCTGAAAACATGTTCGGAATATCCAAGCCTTACTATTGAGAAAATGCCTAAAAAACACGACATTTCGCGCATGTCTTCGTTTTGCCGGCATGACCCTAACTGGCATTCGTTTCAGACCTTCAAACTTCCTGTAACCCGTCGGAAACGAGCTGTACTGGCTTGTAGTGCCCCATATTACAGCACCTGACGTCACATTTTCAGTCTTGCCAGTACAGCCTCTCAAACCAAATTTGTAACTTAAAAACCTTGGCAAAAAAAGAAAAATATTATTTTGACTGGTAATTGGGGTTACAGTCGAATCCCGGTACAGCGAAATTGAAGGTGCACGAAAAAAAAATTTGTTCTAGTGAAAATTTGGTTGTTGTAAAAAAAATGTCATACCCGAACTGGTAAAGTACAAAAATCTGTACAAACCATGTGTACATAGCCTTGTCGAGCTCTTTTTGCGCCGACGGTGTCAGTTTCTTTTGCTTGCCCGATGTCCCCGATGCAAGAGCCTTTTCGATTGCATCTTTCGACTTTAGGATCATCGACAAAGAACTCGGAGAAATTCCTAACTTTTCCGCGATGACAGCTTTCTTCTGTCCACTTGGAACTTCGGCTAGGAGCTTTATCTTCTAAAGATAAAAACTTCTGCGTTTTGCTTGGCGGTGTCATGTCCAAAAGGCCCGCATACTGTATTGACAAAAGGACAACTGACAAAACAAAAAAGACCACTGAGCTTCGGCTTTGGATAGTCTGCAGCAGAGGATTATCAAGCCAAGAGCTAGGGTGCATTCAACATTGGTGCAACAGCGAAGGCCGGAAAGGCCAGCCTCATCGCCGTCGGCATCGAGTAATGGCGGCGCTGCACGTGGGGGGCGGTCAATGTTGCGCCCGTTGCGCTCGGGTTCCGGGGATTCCGGTTATTAGTGGCAGTTTCTGGTGGTTCAACGCGCAATTTAAACTTTATAGTAGACATATTTTACGTGCCAAAATGCACCAAAGTGCTCGTAGATTTGTTTTTCGTACGGAAAACTAAACTTTCGAACTTCGAACTGCTCTGTAAAATTTTGTTCAAGCAGAACGGCACAAGAAGCTGTGTACGCTGTAGTGAGAATTTTTATGCATTGACTCCTATGAACCGTTCACGGGGAACCGAAAAATATTCGTGGAACCGGAAATTTCGTTGAAGCGGCGTTCGTTGAAGCGGGGTTCGACAGTACTAGTGTGGATGCGTCTGTTAATGTGTTACCGTATTTACTCATATTATGAGCACACCCCCCACAACAGGTACTAATATTTGGACTTTTTTTCCCCTCGCGTAATGAACGCACTTCCAAATTTCGGCTCCGCAAGTCTTGATTTACGTCCAACTCAACTAGCCACCAAGCCCACCAATCCAATTCCCTTTTGCCGCCCAGTGGTCAGGCCAAGTCAAGCCAAGCCAAGCCGCTCTCGTAATGGCTGCAAGTGCATAGTTGCGGAAAGCAATCGGCCGTGAAACTGAGCGGCGCACACTCTTGACGAAGCTTGAGTCAAGGAACTGCCCAGCCCCGGACATTCTTTGCCTATCGGATGCATCGATGTCAACAAACATGCTGTCGTCTGCGGTCCGCTTTCGGACAGTGAAATCGTGAAAGTGGTTAGGCCTAAGAACGGTTGCATTGCTCCCTGTTCTGAGTGAGGTTCGTAGGGTGCTTTTTCTTCGGCAAAAGGCACGCCGAAAGCGCCTTAAAAAGGTTTGCAATTTATAAAACATGGTTACTGTGGCGCGCCCCCAACCAGTCGTGGGTGCGCCTTTATCATTGGAGACGGGCCACAGTACCTTGCCGTGTCATATTGGCACGTGATATGACATTTGAACGAAGTGTGTAAATGCAAAAATTTCACCCCGCATAATGAATGCCCCCCCCCCCCCCCCCCCAAAAAAAAAAAATATATGTCAATTTTCCGGGAAAAAAAGTGTGTTCATTATGTGAGGTAATACGGTAATTCCAAATTTCGACCAGTCGTACGCACATCTGTAGTAAATCTCGGCGCGATACGTTGAGAAGCCGATTTTTGCGGCGTTATCAGTACAGTCGCCGACCGATTATTCAGACTTCGCAGGGACCGAAAAAACGTCCGAATAATAGAGCAGTCCGAAAAATCAGCAGATTGAAAAACTTGCCTTTATTACTTCCAAGTGGGCTTAAAAAAGCCGTAAATAGTGCCTTGTTTCAGGTTACGCCTCCGTTTGCGTTCGGCAACTTTCTGTTAGCTTGAGAATCACTGCCTTCTTTCCTAGCGTTATGGTCGAGTAATTTCTGCGCTTCTTAACGACACATCGCGGCGGCAGAACAACAGATGGGGCTATGACGTCCAAGCCCGTGCTGTCCGAACGAGATAAAAAGTGCAAATCCACGAGCGCAAAATGGCGACTGGCGACGCGAAGAAACGGAAAAACAATGCAAAATGATAATAATGATGATGATGATGACATGCAGCTAAATGCAAAAAAAAGGGCTAGCATAGCGTCACCTAGCGGTAGGACTCAGGAGTACTCAAGTAGCGCTGCCAAACCAAGCCAATCCATCTGCAGCCAACATAGAATTCAAAATGGCCGCTTCTCGATGGTATTTTCCGCTGATCGCTCGCCACGATTTTGTCCGAATAATCAAACTTTCGGACTTCAAGCTGTCCGAAACATTGGTCGTGAATAAACACTATTTCTATGGGGTAAGTCACGGTTCCGCCTTTAGGTCCGAAATATCGAACAAGTCCGAATTATCGGAGTCCGAAAAAACGGTCGGCGACTGTATAAGAAAAGAAGGGAAGACGACGAAAAATAAGTTGTTTTTTTTCGGTTTGTGGGCATTTCCGAAGAAAATAAATGTTTGCATTGCGTGTTTTTTTTACCCCATTGAGGTGGCCACCCCCTGCATTGGAATGCCCTCTGCGAGACGTGCCTCGGTTTGGTGCGCCACTTCTCAAAGGTGCTCAGCGACACAGAGGCCCTGCCCCCTCTGAAAGCCACGCCCACCTTCGCAACACAGCGTAAGTCCCTTGAGCCTATCGCCATACTTTTGGGTCGTAGTACTCGTTTACGGGTATACCGGTTCGGACAGAGTATGAATCGCTTCCATGAAAAAAAAACTGGGACAGTTCAGTTAGCTGTGCTGGGAAAAATGTCTGATCGGCGAAAAGTTCATCATCAGCGTCATGTATTTATTTAACAATTGTCTATAATGAGGCACAACGTGCTGAAATAAATAAAATGCTCATACAATCATTATAAGTGCAATCCACTCATAATGATACCACATATAACGATGTACTGCTTATAACGATCAGTTTCTAGAGCTTCTGGACTAGGAATGCTCATTTTCTAGTTCAAATACAAGGATAATCGTTATAGCGACTGAATTGTTGGGTTTATTCATTATCTCTATAAGTGGAGGCACCATATAAAAGGAAACTGGGAAGCAGACTAAAGTAAAAATTAGCTGTTAAGAAAGTATAAGCATCTCATTCAACTGCCTCTTAAAATTAGCATGACTGTCAAAAATATCAAGGTCTGCATGCCCAAAGTTGTTGTTGTTGTTGTGCGAATGTTGTCGTATGTGCAAATTCATATGTTGTACCCCACTCCTACTTGGGCCTTCAATGGCCTGTAGTATTCTCTAAATAAAAAAACAAAGCTATTTATCCGCGTCTAAAATCGCGTTATCGGCGATGATGTACATTGATCGCGAGGGTAAAACGTAAGAGCATTCTTACGGACTAACTAAAAAAATCCCTGCATGCAACACTACGAGCGTTGCATCATGGTATCTCACTGGCCATGGAGAGGAGCGGCACGGTTTCGGTTGCGATCGCCCCGCTTCCAAAGTGGTACGTCTCAGCACTTCTGAAGTAGTACATCTCAGCCCTTCGGAAGTAGTACATCTCAGCACTTCCAAAGTAGTGCATCTCAGCATCTCAGCACAAAAATAAAGTCTGCGCTCGCTTGGATTGCACTCATTCGTTTTCGGGAAAACCACCATTAAAACACAAACCTCCATCTGCCATAAGGACCTGCCCAGGCTAAGCGGGGAGTGAGAGCACGACCGATCTCATCCCATGCTCTTCTGGCGGCCTGGCTAGCGGTGAAGTGTGAAGCGTGACCCTCCCGGCAAACGGGCAATATAAGAAGCCTATTGAGGAGAGTGAACAGGATGACTGGACCAGATTGTTGTTCTTCCATACGTGCCTTTGTAAACCTGTCATCACGTGCACAAACTCTGCAGTTTACCTGTATTGGTGGGCAACTCCTACATTTTAATGTAAATTTAAGGAAAGTCGCATATCCCAAAATGCAAGCGCTGTGTTTGATCGTAACGGGGATGCCGTGAAGTGAGGTTGGCAAATCGAAAGCAAAACTGGGGGCAGGAGGTGCTTCGCACGGCAAGATGCTTTGCACGGCACTGTGCTGCTAGGATCACTTCGATTTGGCAAGATATCTATTCAGACGAGCAACTTGATCTGCGAATAACGTTTTAGGGGCGAAGCTCCTTAGGGGCTAGCCATGTCCGTCCGCCGTCCGCCGTAGGCCGGCGTCGGGTGCTCGTGCTTCTGCTCGTGAGATCACGTGCTCACCACGTGCTCGTGTAGGGAAAAAAAAAATTGGAAAAAAAAAGATGAAAAAAAATTATGAAAAAGAAAAAGAAGAAACAAATGAGTAGGGGGTTCTGAGATACCATCCCATCTGTCTGCTTAAAAAAAGAAAAAGAATAAAACCAGACATTCTCCTACTGCCATGAATGAAAAGGACCGAAAAGCTCGGCATGCAGCGCCTCAGCGTCTACGTAGACAGCAAGCTGCTCCGGAGACCAGGGAGCGAGAAGCTGCTGCACAGCGTCAAAAACGCCAAGCGGACCCGGAGTTGAGAGCTCGGGAAGCGGCGGCAAAGCGTCAACGGCGACAGCAAGCAGCAATACCTATGACCAAAATCAGTATCATCAGCACCACCCGAGCTTCGCCCCAATCAACATCATTCACCACGTGGAGATGCGGTCATTTTTTTACCAATAAACTTGCAACGCAAATATTTTTTTGTTGTATTTCTAATTTTTATTTTTTACAACAAGAAAATTTTTTAGTACATGTCGCTTGCAGTAGAGAGTCGTAACACAAGTACCCAGACATCCTGTGTACCTTTGTTCGAGAGATATTCTTAAATAATATGCTATTTAATATTCAGTTAGAAAATGTTAGTCCCAAAAAACTATTTTGCATAAAAAGTGTTTTTTTTTTTTGTTTTTTTTTTAATTAGCCAATCTGGACAGATTTTCGAAATACCCAGGCTTTACAGCATGCCATTCATTATCTCTAAATTCAAGATGGCTATTGAGAAAACGACAAGTAAAAGCGATGCCAAAATCGGCGTTCAAATTTTCCCGCACTTTCCGCCGGGACGACGTCGCACGTTGTGCAACTTGCAAGTCGAGCGGGCAGTCTAAAAAGGATGGCATCTGGTGCATTTGTTTTTGCTTTTTGGCGTATGCTTCAATAGCATCGATTCCACGCTGTTAAACTTCCTGCGGCTCGTTGGGAACAAGCTGTATTGCCCCCCATAACGACATTCTGCGTCATGTTTTTGGTGTTGTCAGTAGAGTCTCCCAGCTCCTCAGGGCTAAATTTGAAACCTCAATAACTCTGTGAAGAAGAATTATCGTGGCTGGCAATTTTGCTTATCAGTGCAGATGTGCCTACTGATGTGTCGAACCTATTTTGAGGCTAATCAGTGACTGTCGAGATTTTGCCGGAGCTCTCCCCTCTAAAACTCAAAATTGGCCATTTGCTTATGCCTCATCCGGACCACAGGTTTTTTGTGGTTAGGTTGCTGCTGCGTGAGCATTTAATTTGCGAAGTTGTTACTCTATTGCGGTTTGTCTTCCTCAGCCGCACCACCGTTGGCACCGAACGAGTCGTTGGCACGGATGCGCAATATGGTTCCCGAACGTCGTGAGTAAAACTTACACTTGCAACGCTATGGCTTCGTGGGAGCGCGGGTTTTGGCGAGTCACCGTAGCGACTCGCACGAGAAGTCCGATCGTAGTGACGGCGTATTCGCACAATTAACTTTATCCTCTGATTGGGGAATTAATTGTCACAGAGTTTTAACACGGAATGCGTTTTGTGGGTCTTTTTCTGCGAGAAAATCATTGCGAACGTGCGTTGTGTACGAACGTCGGGAATGGGCGACGGGAACTATTCTCGTGGACGACCGACATTCTGGGAGCGTTGCGCGACATTAGAATTGTGCGTAAAGTTTACGAAGGCCCACGTAAAATCACGGAAGAAAGACGCTCGAGCAGGGCTCAAACCCGGGTTGGTGCGGTGGCATTCGGATACCATGGCCGCTGAGCTGTGTATCAAAGCTGCAGTGGTAGGGTAAGGGATTTCATTTTAATGCAAATGTGCCCGCGAAAGTGGCACGTTTTGATTGAAGCTAATAAAATAAAATTATAAAAAAACAAAAGGAACAAATAAAATAAAAAAGTAGAAATGAATATAAAATAATAAGAATAAATATAAAAGCAAATGAAAATGAAATAAATGAAAAGTAGATAAAATGAAGGAGGAATGTAGCACAAACGACGCACAGAGTGTGGTTTGTGTGGGATGCGTTCTGTGATCCCTGGTCTTTTTAGCATGATTGAGCCTGGACATTTTAATGTTCAGGCTCAATCATGGGCCGCGAAGTTCAACATCGATTGGCTGGTGGAAAGGTCATGTGATCGGCGCTGATTGGCTGATTCCGGTGGGTATGGTAAGTTCTGGAAACCGCCAGGCTTTAAGACCCAAGCAGCTCTTTCCCGGCTGTGCTATCAAGTTTATATGCCACGTGTTAAATTACGCGATGAAGAGCGCCGCGAGGGTAGGCACTGCCAGGCTTGACAACATTCCAAGCCGATGCCGGAATGTTTTATGTGTAACACGATCGCCCAGAATTTCGCTACGCAACTTTTCTGATTAGCCATCATGGACTGTTCGGCTACAGCCCAGAACTAAATGGCAGAGGCAGAGTATCGCCCACTGTTTCCTCATTGGCAGAAAAGGTGTTGCACGCACTTGCGGGGAGAAGTCCTTACAAGGAGGCGTCCTTACAGAGTGCTGGGTTTGGAGCGCGGCATTCTAGGTCACGCACGTCGTGTCACGGATGTTCTCTAGTCCCCAGAGCCTGTGGGGTGCCACGGAGAATCCGCGACCGGCCCGCAGAATGTCGGTCGTCTTGTCGGAGCTACGGGTCCCTCTCCTTTTGGGGAAGTTTTACGGTCGGCGATGTCGGGCTGCGGGGTGCCTTCCTCTTTTCTTTCTCTTTCGCTGCCTTTTGTTTGACGAGCACCCAAGGTCGCAAACACGCTCGCGAAAAGAAAGACTCCGCCGAGTCAACTACGCGCAACTCTGTTGTGCAAACGCTTGTTCGGATTTTTTGCGCCGCCGCCTCCTCGCAGAGCTATGACATACTTGGTTTTCTCCGGCGCCAGAAAATCTGTTGTGCAAACACATCACAAGGCACCGTTTGCTCGGCCAGCGTAGTGCAGGGGCATCAAACTTGCATTTGCAGAGAAGAACTTGATCCAACCACGTCTGCAGTCACTTCTGGAGGATAATAATTTTAGGGCACAAACTTTCCTTTCATGTGCGAGTTGCCCGACCAATTGGCCCGTCTTCCATCAAAAGGAGAGGCACTCTGGGTCACAGTGGCCGGGGAGTAAAACAAGTCTGGGAGATTGTCCTCTATTTCGATGCAGTGCTCATTTTCAAGTTTCTGATTTAATCAATAGGAGCTGTTTGTTAAAGTTACAAAAACATGCATGGATCTGTGCCATTCCATCGAGGCTCGACGAACCATCTGTTCCCCTCGGTAATTCCAACTCATATATTGATTTTTAGGGGAAGATTTATGCGCGAATGAATTGACTTCCACCCAAAATGGAGCACAACTCTCGCCCTCTAGGCGACCGCTGGGAAAACCGCCCGGTCCAGGATTTCGTCCCAGGGACCTCAGAGGCTAGCGGAGTACTCTACCGTTCGATCTACCGTCGGTGAAGCGAACGGGTGTTAACGGTTGCCACCAGTCTTGATTGTAGCCATCGCGAGGGTATAATGATTTTTAGGGGAAGTCCTCAAAGTGGAGAATATATATGTTAAGATAAACGGACTTCAACCTGAAATCCTTATGTCAGTCATTAACGTCCGATCTCATCCCTTCAGTGACTATGATCAAGACTGGCAGTAGCTGTTAACATCCTTTTGCTCTACTCACTGCCAGCTTTCGGTTGGCCGAACTGGTAGAGCGCTCCGCTAGTCTTGCCAAGGTTCCAGGACCGAATCGCGGACTAGGCAGATTTTTTTAGCGGCCACCGGTCGCCTAGAGGGCGCGAGTTGCGCTTCGTTTCGGGAATTTATCCTTTAAGCAATTCTGACTTTCATTCTTTCATTTCGTAGTTGCTCTAAATTTTTTGCCGCGCCACGCGGTTTTCCTGGCGACAGTGGCGGGATCGAGTTGCGGGTGTCGTTGCATTTCAGAGCCTCCGGGGACAATGATGAGCCCCCTGTCGGCGGGCGCCCCGAAGCCGCCGGTCGTCGAGCCCCCCCTCCTTGTCAAGGTGACGGTCGCAAGTATACTGTGCTGCTGTCGTTCATGCGACTGTGGTGATCATCTTAACCCTTTGAGTGCCACGCCCAAGTATACTGGGGCGCGTTCCCGTGTATTTTCTGTTTTGGTTTGCTCCCTGCCCCTCCAAACTGGGCTGTCATGTTTTCTCGCGTGTAGCGGCATGTGTGAGCGAGCGACGAAAACAATGGGCTCATTCGATTCAACTGCGCCTCCTGCACCAGCGGCACTCGGTGCACACCGCCACATTTTATTTACGAGCGCAGCCTATATCAAAACACAACCGGAAGTACACTGCCCTGCCTTTTCCTGTACCGATGCGGGCGGGTGCAGGTAAATGGAACGAGCCCAGTGTTGTGTCCTGTGATGTCACTTTTTGATGGCATGTAATTTTTTTTATTTTTAGGAGACTTCTGTTTTGGTATGCTCCTTCTTTGACTGAATGGTGAATCTATGTCGTTCAAGCTCGGGCTTCATGGCAAACACTGAGGTCTAGAAATGACTACTAAACTCGATATTCGACGACTAAAAAGAATTGGCTGGATGTTTGGTCCTTCTGCCAAATGCGTTTAAATACGTTAGCTTTATAGGATGATGGGTGGCGCTCTTAGTTCGGCTGGTGTTTAGGGCAGGATGGCTCTTAGTCTTTCATTGCCTGGGGTGGGTAGTGCTCTTAGCTCTGGTGGCATTTAGGGCAGTGTTTGTATGGGCACATTACGTCACACCATCGTCTTTTTATGACGCTCTGTGCTCTTCCCTTCAGCACCACTCGGATACAAAACCTTTGCGCTGAATTTTCTGGGTCAACAAGAGGGGAAGTGCATTTTCCTGCTCTTTCCACTCCTCATTCCATCTGCTCCTTGTCACACCACCTCCTCCTGCTCCTCCCGTTCCTGCACACTGGATTCGTAGTTAAGTCAGCGGCGCACTTGGCTTCCGTGCCAGTGACCGGGTTCGAATCCCTGGCACTGCTTGCTGTTTTCTTCAAGATAGTTTAGCGGTTACGGGCTGACTGTGTACACATTTTCTTGCCCAGCCTCTGAGGTTGGTTGGCCCTTTAAAGCTACCGCTTTAAAACAAGAAAGTTACAGTTTCAAATAAACCAATGCCGAGAAAGCTGCTCAAAGGAGTGACTTCAGGGTGTGCAGTTGAGGTGCCACTGAACAACACAGTGTCTCGAAAAGTTCAATACAAAAATATGTCATAGGTTGGAGGCATGCAGGCATCAATGATCTCTTTGCCCATAAAGTCTGTCTTTTATGAATAAATATTCTTCACGGAGCATGTTACAGTGTTACCGAGATCGAAATTTGTGTTCGGCGTGCGTGGAAAAAAACTCCAGCACTGACATGCTTAATGCCTGCCTCTGATAATGTTGATTTGTACCCCATCACCTAGCCAAACTGGCTGTAAGGATAATGGACAGACAGGCATTACTGAGGTGATTGTTGAAAATAATTGTCTTGGGCAGTAAGGTCATTTTCAATATGTTTTGTACCATACTTGGTTTTGTTTATAAAGGCTGACAAAGTTAGTTTACGTAGAGAGCGGGTGCGGCACTTGAGATGCATACTTGGGGAATGAAAGTGTCAGTCTACTTAATAAAAACATAGCGTCTAGAGTACCGTCCGACGGCACTCTTGCAGAGCGTTCAAGAGTCTGAAAGTCTCCTATAAAACGAATTGTCAAAACGAGATTTTTGAACTGGTAGCGTAGCTTAGTGGCAAGATGTCTGCCTCATACGCAAGCGGTCCCAAGTTCAATCCACAATGCGGGCTCACTTTTTTTCTTTTTTTCTCGAATGTTTTGTTTTGTCGAGGCATTTGGGGATATTTATGACATTTCTTTTTTATGATTAATACTGAAAAAAAAGAATGTTTTCATGTTGTCGACGAAGCTTCGCTGAACAAAATGGTATGGGACTTCCTTTCCGGAGGTGCATGAAGGATGGCGGGGCTTGGGTTGCCGGCTGGACGCCGCGAAGCGGCGAGTACGACGGGGCCAAATGGGTCAATAGTTTTGTAATTAGCAGCCCCATACCGTCGCCGCGAAGCGGCGTGAACGCAGGCGGGGGGGGTTAACGAGCTCCCCAGTGATACATGCGCCATCCGACTCTCTTTTGGACGGCACTTGTAGACGCAAGTAGAGTGCCGTCGAACGGCACTGTAGACACAGCCTAATAAAAAACCCTGGTCTAAAAAAAAAACTTTCACGATTTAATTTTCTTTTTTTTTTTATGTTATGCAGGCAATTTATGTTCTTATCACTACACTCGGAAAGTACAGATTTATTTATAGTTATATTTATCTAAAGTTTCATATCCAGGCTGTTTACGAGCAAGTTCTGCAAATATTTTTCTATTTTTTCAGAATTTGCTTTTTGATTGCCACACAAAGCTTTGCCCTGATATCTTTGAATCTAGAATTTGGATCTAAATACTTTTTTACAGGATCATGTATGCCTTATATATCCAAGAGTGCAACGAGACAGATCTTCGAAAAATGTTAGCTACAAGAATTTTCAATTGGGTAAAGCTTTGTTTACTCATTTCTAATTATCAATGAAATATTTGAAACATGCAATAATTTTTTCTAGAATGCTTCTAAAATTATAAGAATGGTTTTGTTGCACTATGTACAGTTTGTAGAACATGCAGACATAAGTTGTGCCATAGCTGTAAAAAAGTTAGGCAGAAACATATGTGATAAAGTAGTGATTTTCTTGAAAACTATAACAGATAGGAAAGGATTGACTTAATATGATATAATATTATAATAATGCTCTATCATTATTTTCCTCCGAACAACCGAAGTCTTCATATGAGGCATATTCATAAATACAACTTGCACAATACAGAGATAGAAAAATGATATGGTATGTTTTTGCTTAGCACAGCAAATATACAGCAGGTGTGAAAATTTAATATGCATTGCTCTTAAAGTGTCACTAAACGGTGTTCTGAGATTGTCTTTTTATGGTGCAAATTCAATCTACATGCTTTAAGCATCCTAGAAATCCCCAAATTACAAATCCCACGTGAACTTTTCTTCTATTAAAAACACAACCAAATATCACGATGTGTCCTTTTTTTTTTAGATATCTTAGAAAAAGAGTGTGTCGCAACGTTGGGTAGCGTTTTTAACAAATCAACCATGCATGATTGTAATTTTGGGGTTTCCGGAATGCTTAGGTTGCATAGACTGACTAGGACAGGATTGCAGAAAGAATAAACAAGTAAGGCAATGACAACACAGCCACATCTTCCAAATGAAAGATGTGGTTGTGTTGTTCTTGTCTTGTTTGTTCTTTCTTCAATCCTGACCCGCACCAGCACGCTCTTCGTTCATCAATAGCATAGACCGAGTTTATGCCATAGAAAGACAATCTCTAAATCCACCTTAGTGTCACTTTAATGGGATTTGATCGTGGGATGCATGCTTAGTATATAGAGTTATTATCGGTTCAGCATTTTTATTGTCGCCCTCTCCTTCCTCTTTGTCTGCGGTATGGCCTAGGCAGTGGAGGCACTGAAGAAGAAGCCGATCGTGGCCTACTTTGTGGCAGAGCTTCCGGAAGTGAAGAGCCGGACGTTGTTCGCCCAGTGCCAGCCTCTCATCTGGGCCGTAGAAGGTACGCAATTTTAGGGGCGAAGCTCCTTAGGGGCTAGCCATGTCCGTCTGCCGTCCGCCGTCCGCCGTAGGCCCGGCGTCGGGTGCTCGTGCTTCTGCTCGTGAGATCACGTGCTCACGAGCACGTGAACACATGCTCACGTGCTCGTGTAGGGCAAAAAAAAAATTGGAAAAAAAAAAAGATGAAAAAAATTATGAAAAAAGAAAAAGAAGAAAAAAAAGAGTAGGGGGTTCTGAGATGTCATCCCATCTGTCTGCTTAAAAAAAGGAAAAGAAGAAAACCACACATTCTCCTACTGACATGAATGAAAAGACTCAAAGAAAAAAAAGAAAAAAAAAAGACTAGGGGGTTCTGAGATGCCATCCCATCTGTCTGCTTAAAAAAAGAAAAAGAAGAAAACCACACATTCTCCTACTGACATGAATGAAAAGGCTCAAAGAAAAAGAAGAAAAAAAAAAGAGTAGGGGGTTCTGAGATGCCATCCCATCTGTCTGCTTAAAAAAAGAAAAAGAAGAAAACCACACATTCTCCTACTGACATGAATGAAAAGGCTCAAAGAAAAAGAAGAAAAAAAAAAGAGTAGGGGGTTCTGAGATGCCATCCCATCTGTCTGCTTAAAAAAAGAAAAAGAAGAAAACCACACATTCTCCTACTGACATGAATGAAAAGGCTCAAAGAAAAAGAAGAAAAAAAAAAGAGTAGGGGGTTCTGAGATGCCCTCCCATCTGTCTGCTTAAAAAAAGAAAAAGAAGAAAACCACACATTCTCCTACTGACATGAATGAAAAGGCTCAAAGAAAAAGAAGAAAAAAAAAAGAGTAGGGGGTTCTGAGATGCCCTCCCATCTGTCTGCTTAAAAAAAGAAAAAGAAGAAAACCACACATTCTCCTACTGACATGAATGAAAAGGCTCAAAGAAAAAGAAGAAAAAAAAAAGAGTAGGGGGTTCTGAGATGCCCTCCCATCTGTCTGCTTAAAAAAAGAAAAAGAAGAAAACCACACATTCTCCTACTGACATGAATGAAAAGGCTCAAAGAAAAAGAAGAAAAAAAAAAGAGTAGGGGGTTCTGAGATGCCATCCCATCTGTCTGCTTAAAAAAAGAAAAAGAAGAAAACCACACATTCTCCTACTGACATGAATGAAAAGGCTCGGCATGCTGCGGCTCGGCGTTACGTAGACAAGCACCACCAGAGCTTCGCCCCAAGCAACATCATTCACCACGTGGAGATGCGGTCAATTTTTGATCTCGAAGAACCCCTCAGCTGCCTTGAATGGCAGCTGAGGAACCCCTCCCAGCCTCGGTATTGATCCAGTAAAGAGGTTCACAAGCTTACAGGCCTAGTAAAGACCATTTCACTGACCATGGAGTGTTTAACTTATAGCACAGTGTAAGATATGTATGGGTCTGGACACCGCACACGTTGCAGCTGCCAGATACGATAGAAGCTCGTTATTACAGACCTTGATAGTGATGAAGATTTCCGTCTGTTGTAAAGGAGTATACGCAGAACACAGATACTCTTGCTACAGACTTCGACACAATTGGCAACTTCGCGCAATTCGCAGAAAGCGCTTCGCACTGAAACTGTGCTTCTAAATTTTTTCTGCAAAGACAAATTTTTTTTTTTTTTTTTTTTTGTAAAAGAGATTTTGGTTTTGTTTTGATGGGCATTGAGTCTACAAAATATATTTATTTTGTAAAAATTAAAAATGGTCACCGGACATGGTCGGCCAAACTTTTCTGAAAACACCCTCTAGACAAAAGTAAGTGAACAAATCTCTGGTCTCATGGCGCAGCGCGTGCTGCTTGGGTGGAATTAAACGGCGCGAAGTCCCCACACTTTCGATTTATTGAATTTCTTCCTCCGTACAAATGTATCGGTGCCCGCTGGGACTTTGGAGCGCGGTCAAATTAAATTGCAAGTCGAATTAACGCATGTTTACCGTACCTGTCGCCGGAATTGTCTAAGGAGCCTAGCAGACAGGAAGGCACAAATAATGTTGAGACTCGGAGATACAATTGTGCCCCACTTGCCTTTGACTGATAGCCAAAGAACCCGTCTCGGTATTGATGCAATAAATCAGTATGGGAGCCTATAGACCTTGTGAACAATAATCCAAATGGTAAAGCATATTCAGTGTATAAAAAAACAAAATTGCACATTTGTGTTTAGACAGCGTAAGGTTGGTCTGCCTTTGACGTTGCTGCGACACTGGTTTACACCGTAGACAAGAAATTTAGCCGGTGCAGTAGTACTACTGCCAGCCTCGGGTCTTTAGCGCGCACCACGCAGTGGTTATGCATGACCGCACACCTGTGCGATGCTCATCCACATCGAAGTATGCACTGGTGGGTTTGGCGTATGCTTGCATCAGTGAGAGGCTCGGATTGACTGAAACAGTGCTTAAACTGGGAAAACACATTATTCCAGGCTAGGGACAATCGAGGAAAGCTTGGGGAACTCTCGAGGGTACTCTGGGGAGACACCGGGTTCCTGGGAACCCGGCTTGGGAGCACGTGTGGATTGGAAAGTAGTCACAGGGCGCCATTCGGGACTGCCGATATGGTGGCTGTGCATCCGTCGTTTCAAACTGTGGTGAACACAATTTGTTTCTCATGGACAAGCGACTCTCTCTTGCAAGTTTTGTGCAGTGCCATCAGGGCTACAAGGGGAGAGAGGAAACCCTCTTTTGTGTCAGAATTTTGAGTGGCGGGCTAATCTCCGAAGAGGGTGCGATGTGCAATGTGCACAAAAAAGGGTGAGAGAGGGCTTCCTCCTTCCCCTCCTTTTCAAACTGCTACCGTTACATCCTCGCTCTTTTACCTTTGGTGATGCTGTGCAAAAGCCAGTGAGATAGAGTACACCCGCTTTGCCTGACGAAAAATGAGGACGCATCCACGGCCGAAATGTCGTCTGTCTCCCGTGTGTTGCAGGGCTGTGCCTGCTGGTGTGCGCTTCCTACAAGGAGGACAAGTATGGGGTGGTGCAGGCCACGCTCCCTGACATCCTGGCCACGCTTTTGGACACGGAGCAGGTAAGGACCCTTTCTCACATCCCGTTGACGTCTGCGTCGGTGCGACTCTCGGTCGCGCAGCGAGTGACAGGGAAGTCGGCTTTATAAAAACTATACACTGGTGTTTTTACTATACCCACTACGATAAAATCTTCTCAATTTACGGAACAAGAAAATGAGTAGTTCTGTACTCCTTCGGTATCAAAGGTGCACTAAACCACTTTCTGCGATAGTCTATTTATGGTCATAGCTTAATCTACAAGCACTAAGCACCCTAAGACACCAAACATTGCATTCTTGCATGGCCGATTTCTTTATTGAAATCGGTGTCAAAAGATTGATTGTGTCGGGACTATTGCTGACGCGAGATGGCGCCATTGCTCGAGCAAGAGGAGGGCTCTGCCCTCCTCGTTCGATGGCGCCATCTGGTGTCAGTGTTTTTATAAAGCTTTTAATAGAGAAATTGGTCATGCATATATGTAATGTTTGGTTTTTTAGGATGTTTAGGACCCATAGATTGGGTTATGACTACTGATGGGTCGAACTTGAGCCGAATCGAAAATTCGGCGCCGAATCTCGGGATTCGGCAAAACGTCTAAAGATTTGGCAAAAATACATTGTTACCAGACTTAACATTAGTATTTAGCTCTTTTTGGTGAAAAAAATGTTTTATTTGTTTTTTCTTGCCTTAAATGCATGCAACCTGTAACGCATATTGACACATTTATTACTAAATAAGGTGACATTCTACAGAGGTGTCGTTTCTGTGTGTTTACTGGCAATTTTAGCGACTTCTTGCAGAAGTGGCGTGACCATGAGGTTGGGTAGTAGCGGACGCAGTCACGAATCACGCTACGAGAGTTGCAGTTTTGAGGCCTCATTAGCGCAAGCCTGCAAGTGTGTGTACATTGCTAAACCAAAGGCAATAGCACTGCGTTCCTACTTTCTCTAGGAGTAACCGTTTTGTGTGCGAAAACGAATGCTATGGTTGCTGAGCCTTCACCAGAAGAAATAACAATATCTTCACCAGAAGAAATAACAATATGATTGTAAATATGCATGTTTTTCAATTTGAGTCGTTCGACCTCAGCTTTGCATGAAAGTGTGCGTCCCATATTAGCAACGTCTCGTTTTTAACTTTCACGGACGTTTAGGAAGATGGGAAGAGTTAGGAATGTCGGATGTGCAACGTCGAGCAAGATAGCTGTGTGTTTAATTTTATTACAGTTTTATGCAGATACATGAGAACCACAAAATAACGCTAATTAAAAAGCAATAGTATTTTGTTTTGGCACAAACTACTTGTGAGCCGAAAACAGGATTGTTATTATTGCCAGGAGTGCTTTAAAGTAATTGTCAGTCACTGTTTCAACTACCTCGTTGCATCACTGGAAAGGTAAAATCAAAATCACTTCATGCAGAATGTACCGCATCATTTGTGACTTCTGCAGTGGACTGCGTAAATTATAATTGTCGATCTTCTGTTCTTGAAGCAGAAAGTATTGCCACTCTCGCAAAGGCTCACGAACATACAGTTAGCGTGTTGCGTACTCTCGCCGTAACCGCTGGTTGTACTATACTATACGATGTACGATAGTAACCGCACGGCGTCCATTCGCAATACATGGACCCGTCACGTTCTCGCGCGTGCACAGACATTTGCCCATTTTTCGCCCAACTCTTCTTCAAAAGTTCGGCATGTGCCGAACTTAGGCGAATCTCAAGTTCAGCAGATTCGGTCCATCACTAGTTATGACCATAAATAGAATATCGCAGAAAGGGGTTTAGCGCTCTTTTTAAAGGACATGCAAAGGAAAAAAAACATTTTTTTTAACATCCTGGTTGGGAAAAGGAAGTCATAAAACGAATTTACAACGAAAAAGAAATTTTTAGAGCTATATTTACGGTGCGATACGAATTTGTAGTAGGCACCCGCGAGTGCCGCAGAAAAGTGGTCTCTATTTGTCTGTATTTGTCACGTGGTGCTCGCGCTTTTTCGGAAGTTTCCTATGGCCTCTAAAAGTAACTTATTCATCTTTGTCTGAAGTATAACAAAAAACTAAGATTAATAAGGAACTTTTAGAGCCCAAAGGAAACTCCTGAAAAAGCGCAAGCAGACGTGATAGACCTGTGCGTCGGTCAGATGACGGTGGCGGCACCCCGAAGCAGACGAACTTGTGCGGCGGCAGCGACGGTGGCATGGAGAAACGCGTTGAACCGGCGTCGTACCACGCTCAGCGTGCAGCGGCAGCATGACTTTGCGGCTGCTGCAACGCAGCGCGGCGGCGCGCGGGCCTACCACGTGACCAGCGGCAGCTCCCGCGGGCGCCAACTACAAATTCGTTTTGCGCCATAAATATAGCTCTAAATTTTTTTTTTCCCTTCGTTGTAAATTCGTTTTATAATATTCTTTTTCCATCTAGCCTGTTTAAAAAAATAAGTTTTTTTTTTTTTTTGCACGTGTTCTTTAAGGGAAAGTACAAATAAAAAAATAACAGTATTTTGCGAAAAAAAAAAAAAATTTGATTTTAGGTTTTATGGTTTTTATTATCTTTGAATCTTCATATTTTATGTATAAAAATAAGAAGTGCCAGTTATGATCCAGGCAACCCAGAACTTCATAGGCTTGAGCCTTTTTTTTTGTGCGCAGTTCTTCAAATTGTGACATCGCCCGCCATCACATCTATGTTGAGAAGTAGGCCTAGCTGTCCCCTCTCCATCACAGTCTTGTGTAGCTTCAACTTTTTACTGAAGGTTGTTAACAAAGTATTCTTTTTCCATCTGTGAAACAATGTTGCTATGCATCTATGGTAACATTCAAACACGTTTTTTTTCTTTATCTAATTTTGGGCATCTTCACTGTTTGCACACAAGAATATTGGATCTTAATATTCTCCTATTACAGCGAAACTTGGCATGCATATAATTTGGAATATGTAGAATGCAACCATCAAAGTTTGGTTACAATGTATATTTTTTATATTTATTAAACATTTAGAAAACTTTCATTAGCCCTATAAAAAGTTTTCTTTTACTGTTTTCAATTATTTTAAAACAAAATAGGTATCGCACACATTATTTTTGTCGTTCGTAGCAGCCGGTGCTTTAAAACGAGCAAATTAGGTTGTTTTACTGGTGTTTTTTAAGTGCGTTGCCGCGCCCCACATGTTCGCAAAAACACAATTTTTTCTGCATGTGATTCGTTTTGAGAACATAAAAACTACCAATGTCAAAACTAAGCAGATTTATAAAAAAATATCGAGCACTATTTCCCTGGCACATGTCCCCTTAATACTTTGGATGCCTGTACCAACCAGCACTACGAGTTTAACTGCGTCTCACTTCAAGTCCGTCCGCAGCTGACGCCGCAGTCCGACCAAGCAAATCAAGCAGTGCCAGAAGTGTATTGTCTTGGTTCTCGTCTTGGGGGGTCTGCCATCTATCACGCACAAAACAAATGTGCAGGATCGCGGTGCATTTACCGTGCACGATTGATTTAGTTTGGGATAGAAAACCCACAAAGATAACAAGCGCCGTGACAAAGCCCTTCTGGCGCCACTGGACTGGCTTCGTCGGACGGTAGCAATGGATGCGGTCAGACTCGGAGCGAAACGGAGTATACGTAGTCCGTGTTGTCACCATCGTTCCAACTGGTGTAAAATGAGCGGGACAAACCTTAGAGCGGTAGTTGCACCCAATAAACTGCATACGTTTGAGGAGCCGTTAGGGCATGACTCTGTCCTCGTAGAGGGTGCAAATGAAAACCCTGGAAGTTCACGCGCCCGGCCGAGAGGCCAACGAAGGAAGACCGTTTTCTGCCGTCGGTCGAAAGTGCGTTGATTCCACCTCTGCTGTTCCGCAGCCCAACTACAGTGCCAGGGGTACGTCTCCAACCAGTGGATCTACCGCGTCTTGTCGATAGAATTTCTGCCCGGTAACGTCTCGGGTCGTGCGGTGTGTCGCATTAATGCAGCACCGGTGTCGGTTCTCGGAACCACGGACGTGATTGGCGGCGGAATCGGAGCGGCAATGCATGCCGAACGCCCGTTTGGCTTTAATACGCCCGCCTGCCAGCCTGGTGACTCGAGCTGTGGCGGCTGCAATTTGGGAATCCGGCGACGTCCCGGCTCGTCTGCTTTGCTGGCGTTCTTAAGAGCCTCCACCAGGGTCGCTACGACGCATCGCATTCTTTTAAAAAGGTCCCTCGCGATGTAATGTCTCTTTTACAGATTATCTAGCTCACAATGCAGAACACCGAGTGCACCAGTTTGAGACGCATTCTGGGTACCACAGAGAAAAGCCAGATGTAGCTGGCGTCCATAACGGTCAGACTGACGTCGGTCACGGATTTTGATTGGCAGCGTTCATCATTGGCAGGTGTCTTTCCTATTCGGAGGGCAGTGTTCATTATCTTGTTAATCATTATGTCATTGTGTTTCATTGCCAGGTTCACCATTCATAGTCGTTCATTACAATTTATTGGCGGTGTTTAAAATTTCATGCGTGATTGGCAGTGTTCATAATTTTGTGAATCACTGGCAGGGGCTCATTGTATTTGATTGTGAGTGTCCATCATTTAATTAATTCTCAGCTGCTCATCATGTATTGGCAGTTGTTGGAGAAGCACCTGAAGCGCTGTGCCAGTCTGCGGCGAACAGCCAACGCCGGGACGAGTCGCGAAGTGCTGCTGCGAAGGTCGCTGGCTGCATCGTTGTCTTCGGGGCTCTACCAGATTGCATGCACGTTCAACAAGCATCTGGGGTAAGGGTGCAACGCTGTAATGTGTGCTTGTAAGACTTTGCACTACGCACTCAAAGTACCGTATTTACACGATTGTAAGTCGACCCCCCCACACTGAACACCTCGAATGTCGTGCAGGTACGTCACTATGCAATAGCACGAATTCGGTTTCGTGTGTTTGATTTTTCATGCCCAACTACTGCAACGAAGTTACCTGTGCAACGAAAATTTTCACTGGTTCCAAAAACCTTGTTATAAAGGCATTTGACTGTGTAGACCAGGGGTTCTCAAACCGGGTTCCTCGAGCTGGTTTTATGGGTTCCGTGAGCATTGAAATTGCAGTGCCCCCCCGCCCCCTAGTCTAACCTTCTACGGACTGAGCCATGGATCAAGCTCGTATTTCAGGCAAAGCACCCTCACCTTTCGCACTAATATATTTTACATTGTGCCCCAGGTTAACCCTTCTGCCCTCTCATTTTGTCTGTAGTCCTCCATTTTGTGTTATTCTGTCAGTGCAAGAAACTCTTGTTAACTATCTAAATGCCTTTATTGCCCGGCATTTTTGGTTGGCAACGAAGGGGGGGGTTCTTTTTTTTTTATTTTGTGTATTATTTAAGGAGCACATATTTTTGCTTTACTTGTATATGCCAAAAAAGGTTGGAAATTCCCTTTGTAATAAATGATTACCATGTTTGACGGAACCACTTAGCTAATCGCTAATCACTATTATCCAGATTTTCTGGATTGCTAAGCAACTACAACAAGTTTTGTTTTTGCATTGATGTCTGATTTGAACGAAGCATACCGAAGGATGATTGTATTCATAAAGTAGCCCCTGAACATTACTTTGAAATGCGTTGTGGTTAATGTAATTTGCTCGAAGCACACTTCCTCCAGCGTACTAGTATTTACTTCGTGAGTACGAGGTCTGCCGGTTACTTCAGCATTACTTTACAGAGCACCAAACGAAAGGTGCTAGAGAGAGACAGACAAGCAGCATGTTCTCAATGTTAAAAATATTTGCCACTCGAGACATGTTAGGGCAAAAACAAAGTGTAATTTCACTCATGATGGTTCTACAAGTGGTAGTGTGTTGCGAGTGGAGATGCTGCTTGAAAGTTACTACAGGGTTTATGCGAGGAAAGCTATCTCGTGTTTTTTACTGTACATCGAGTGAACCACAGATTGTGGAGAATGTAAACTGACCAAGATTAAATGTTTATGGTGGGGACAAGAGGCCAAGGTTTCAGAAGCTGACGTTGAAGCGTTAAAGCAACTTCTTGATAGTTTGTACTGCCTCTTGCGTGTCCAAGTTCGCAGCGCACACGGATTTCATGCAGAGGCACTAATTTCAAACCCTACCTGCATTTTTTTGTTTTTTTTGCAGTCATTGCTTTTTATGAATTTTCGTTTATTCTGCAGTTACCCCGTGTTCTGGGTTAGAATCTTCTTGGACATAGCATGAGTATGAAAGCATCCATACCACTTCGCTTTGGGTCAGTCTTTCGTCGCCGTCACAGTATGCGCGGCGCCTTTCTTATTTTAGTTCCGTGCACAAGTTCGCCTCGCTAAACATTTACTTTTAGTTTTAATTTCACATAAGACTTCCGCCTAAAAAGGAGCACAACTTGCGCCCTCTAGGCAACCGGTGTCTGCTCAAAAAATCCGCCTGGTCCGGGATTCAAGCTCAGGACCTCTCGAAGATTAATGGAGTACTCTACCAACTGAGCTAACCAGGAGCTAGCAATCGGTAGAGCATACGGATGTTAACAGTTGCTTTTAATTGCTTTCATGTCTGCTTCTGATGACAAGGGTGTTGTCATGATCTGTGGACTTGGTTCAAAATCAATATGTCGGAGCTGCAAAGATGCAACATTTAAATGATATAAACAGGAACTAAAAGGAGTGCGGAGCTGGGCGTCGCGCCGTACGAGGACACACCACGCAAGCGCCGCAGTCCGCTTCGACAGCCGCGGAAGGCTCGTCTCCCGCAACTCCGCCAACTCCGCCACCGGAGCCACCTCGGCGAGTAGGAGGTACTCCGCCGCTGGGAGGCGCGCATGAGCGACGAGGCGTTGTTTTCGCCCTTTTTGAACTTTAATTTGCAACTTTATTAGCTCTATAAAAACGACTTTTTAGAGAAATAATGACGGTTAACGTGTGATATACTTTATTCCGCTTCAAAATTTCTGGGACGGCTCTCGCCAATCACGAAACCCAGTGAATGTGACGTATAGTGAAAGAGAGCGCCGTTGTGCGCGCGCATTCGGCACCTCGCGGCGCCACCGTCGGAGGAGGTGTTTCCGACTTGTCAAATTAAAATATGATGCGCTAATATTTTTAAACTCTTTCGTTGTCCACTGGGTTTCCGGGACCACTAGCGTGGAGAAACCGCAAAAAAAAGTAGACGCTCAAATACTGTTGGAGGGCCCCTTTAACCTTCTACGGACTGAGCCATGGATCAAGCTCGTATTTCAGGCAAAGCACCCTCACCTTTCGCACTAATATATTTTACATTGTGCCCCAGGTTAACCCTTCTGCCCTCTCATTTTGTCTGTAGTCCTCCATTTTGTGTTATTCTGTCAGTGCAAGAAACTCTTGTTAACTATCTAAATGCCTTTATTGCCCGGCATTTTTGGTTGGCAACGAAGGGGGGGGTTCTTTTTTTTTTTTATTTTGTGTATTATTTAAGGAGCACATATTTTGCTTTACTTGTATATGCCAAAAAAGGTTGGAAATTCCCTTTGTAATAAATGATTACCATGTTTGACGGAACCACTTAGCTAATCGCTAATCACTATTATCCAGATTTTCTGGATTGCTAAGCAACTACAACAAGTTTTGTTTTTGCATTGATGTCTGATTTGAACGAAGCATACCGAAGGATGATTGTATTCATAAAGTAGCCCCTGAACATTACTTTGAAATGCGTTGTGGTTAGGTAATGTAATTTGCTCGAAGCACACTTCCTCCAGCGTACTAGTATTTACTTCGTGAGTACGAGGTCTGCCGGTTACTTCAGCATTACTTTACAGAGCACCAAACGAAAGGTGCTGGAGATAAACAGACAAGCAGCATGTTCTCAATGTTAAAAATATTTGCCACTCGAGACATGTTAGGGCAAAAACAAAGTGTAATTTCACTCATGATGGTTCTACAAGTGGTAGTGTGTTGCGAGTGGAGATGTTGCTTGAAAGTTACTACAGGGTTTATGCGAGGAAAGCTATCTCGTGTTTTTTACTGTACATCGAGTGAACCACAGATTGTGGAGAATGTAAACTGACCAAGATTAAATGTTTATGGTGGGGACAAGAGGCCAAGGTTTCAGAAGCTGACGTTGAAGCGTTAAAGCAACTTCTTGATAGTTTGTACTGCCTCTTGCGTGTCCAAGTTCGCAGCGCACACGGATTTCATGCAGAGGCACTAATTTCAAACCCTACCTGCATTTTTTTTTTTTTTTTGCAGTCATTGCTTTTTATGAATTTTCGTTTATTCTGCAGTTACCCCGTGTTCTGGGTTAGAATCTTCTTGGACATAGCACGAGTATGAAAGCATCCATACCACTTCGCTTTGGGTCAGTCTTTCGTCGCCGTCACAGTATGCGCGGCGCCTTTCTTATTTTAGTTCCGTGCACAAGTTCGCCTCGCTAAACATTTACTTTTAGTTTTAATTTCACATAAGACTTCCGCCTAAAAAGGAGCACAACTTGCGCCCTCTAGGCAACCGGTGTCTGCTCAAAAAATCCGCCTGGTCCGGGATTCAAGCTCAGGACCTCTCGAAGATTAATGGAGTACTCTACCAACTGAGCTAACCAGGAGCTAGCAATCGGTAGAGCATACGGATGTTAACAGTTGCTTTTAATTGCTTTCATGTCTGCTTCTGATGACAAGGGTGTTGTCATGATCTGTGGACTTGGTTCAAAATCAATATGTCGGAGCTGCAAAGATGCAACATTTAAATGATATAAACAGGAACTAAATTTAAAAAATAGCTTGGCTTTGTTCAGGTAAGACAGTAACTGCATCTAGATACTCTAACGTAAAACTCAGATTTATAAAGAATTAATATAGTTCTGCCTTGAGCCACACCTGAACACGAAACGATGCAAATCAGCGGTGGAATTGATCAGTAACATTGCGAGCCACTTAAGAAGCAGTAACAAAGTTAGGTTCTAATGGATGTTGTCAGAGTGACTACAGTTAGCAAGTCACCCAGTATTGCGATCGACTTCTAACTCAATTACTCTTAGAAAACTGACACGGTAGCAAGAGAACTGTGATTTGTGGACAGTTTGGTGTGGGGTTGGCGCTGCATAAAGCTCTTCTAAAGCGCCGCATTCTTTTGTTCCTCAACGTCTTTCCAGGGGCTTGAATCTTGCCGAGGAGCAGAGGAGGAGGCTCAAGCAGTTTGTCGACTTCAACCGATAGCATCAGTTGCCACTGCGATTGTTGCAGTTGCTGTTTTTGCGTTCATCATTGTCACTTTCAAGCGGCATTGTTTTAGTGAGAATGAAGTCACCTCAATCATCTGTCTCTTGAGTGATGTTGGAGCAGTTTGTATGCGTGTTTGTGGAACCCAGAATAAATGTGTTCTGTATGTGGTTAGATGTTTGCCATGTTCCATTCTGTCAATGCAGTTAGTGTGTAATGTACTTGATTCTGTAAATACAATTATAGTGTGTAATATGCTACAATACTCATTTTCACCTCCAGAAAAAAGCAAGTGTTGTGCATTGTTCATACGCCGTACAAAGTAGTTCTTACAAGATTTTATTGTCCGAGAAAGAAAGCCATGTTTGAACCCTGTATCTCTTGATAAGGTAACTATCTAATCTAAAATGCACCTACATATATCTTAATTCTACGCACAAAGGGGGAAATTAGTAATGCTCTGCGAGCAGTCAAACTTTTTTTACTATGGTTCTCGAGGCGAAAACGAGTAGGATTAAAGAAGGACCGGTACAGGTAAAACATAATGCTGCATGCGTAGCAGAGTTGCCAACACATGCGGCTGCCATGCAAACGAACCTACTTCTTTCACAATTTTGTACTGTTTTGGAAAGCCCCAGCTTCTTAAAAGGACACATGCAAAGAAAAAAAACATTTTTTTTAAACAGCTTAGATGGAAAAAGGATATCATAAAACGATTTTACAACGAAGAAAAAAATTTTTAGAGCTATATTTACGGCGCTATACGAATTTGTAGTTGGCGCCCGGGGGCGCCGCGGAAAAGTGGCCCTTATTTATCACGTGACTGGCCCATATTTGTCACGTGGTGGTCGCGCTCTTTCGGAAGCTTCCAATGGCCTCTAAAAGTAACTTGTTCATCTTTGTTTGAAGTATAACAAAAAAATAAGATTAATAAGTAACTTTTAGAGCCCAAAGGAAACTTCTGAAAAAGCGCAAGCAGACGTGATAGACCTGTGCGCCGGTCAGATGACGGCGGCGGCGCCCCGAACCAGACGAACTTGTGCGGCGGCGGCGACGGCGGCGTGGAGAAACGCGTTGAAGCGGCGTTCACACAACGCTCAGCGTGCGGCGGCGGCGTGGCTTTACGGCGCCGGCGACGCAGGGCGGTGGCGCGCTGGCCTACCACGTGACCAGCGGCAGCTCCGGCGGGCTCCAACTACAAATTCGTATAGCGCCGTAAATATAGCTCTAAAAATTTTTTTTCTTCGTTGTAAAATTGTTTTATAATATCCTTTTTTCATCTAAGCTGTTTAAAAAAAATGTTTTTTTTCTTTGCATGTGTCCTTTAAGGGGCAGGGGGGTGGGGAGGGAGGGAGGGAGGGGAGGGGAGGGATAGTACTAAATAGTGATGGACCGAATGTGCCGAACTTCAGATTTGGCTAGGGATGCCGCGAACTTTTTTCGAATCGAAGTTTCGATGATCGAATCAAACGATTCGGAAGGTTCGAAATATTTCGCATTTTCGAATTTTCTATATCGTAAAATTCGACGTAAGCCGAATTTTCGAACTTGTTAAGCTAAGAAGTTTGACGCTTTTCGAACCGTCGAACTTATTACGCTAAAAAATTCGATCATTTTCGAACTTTCGACCTTATTTATCAATAGAATTCGAAAAGTTTCGAACTTTCGAATCCTGAAAAGTCAGAAGTTCGACGAACTTCGAACTTTTAGGGTAAGAGCGACGTTCGTCGAACTTCGAAAGACCGGCGGACGGTTTCATTTGAATTCAAATAGTGAGGAACATTCCTAATTTTTTTTTCTCGAACTTTTACATGCGGTGTTCCGTTCTTTACGAAAGACAATGCCGTTTATTTCAATGTTCTGGCATGCTTAGTTTCAAAGAAATAAATTCCCGAAGGAGCGAGGAAGGACGACGGGTTTTTGACGATTATCGTTTGTGCCAGATTTGAAGCGCGATGTAGCCGAAGCTATTTATGGTAGAGATGTTAAACTTTTTAAGAATGATCTATGTATAGCCTAGATAAGTGTCGTCTTAAGATATGACTATTGTTATTCAAGGTGAGTTTTTCCTCTTCCGACGCCACTTGTATGGTAGAACACTCCTCGACCTCGAGTTGTGTCGGCTTCTGTGCTTTTTGCGAGGCGATTCCTCCGTCCCAGAAAATAAACCTCCAGGACAATTACAAACTTAACTTACTATATGCCAGCGTCACTCGGGCGGCGTTCGATCGGATTACTACCAGCGTGCCAGGGGTGGGGAGGTTGTTTGCCAGGTCGCTTCAAGGTTTTTCTGAGCCTCAACCTCCTGCCCGCCCCTGGCCATTTCGAACTGGATGAGTATCGTAAAACAGTGTGTTCGTGTGATCACTACTGCGTGATGACCATCCCGGGCTGGCGGTCACAATTACTGATCTATGGTCACACGTCACTCTGCACTGGCAAATATTCCAGCACATCCGGGACACTTGTCGTCTCATTTAATGCCCTGACCAACTTCGCAGAGCCTAGGTATCACGCCCTAACTTTTCTAAAATTGATTTCGTGGAAACCAGTGAGTCGTGAATACGTTATTTGAAACTGAAACTGTGGAGGAACTTGAAAACTGGACTTCGAACTTTGAGAACTTGGACTTGAAAAAAATTCAAAATCTTCGAAGTTTTTTTTTTTTTTTTTTCGAATTCAGAGAATCGAAACTTTCGAACTTTACGCAGAAAGAAATTCGAAATCTTCGAATTTATCGAACCTCAAGTAAAACAATATTCGAAATATTCGAACCCGAAATTTTAGGAACCGTGAAAGCTTCGAACTTTTCGAATTCGAAACTGTACTGTGATCGAAAGTTGCGAATTTTTCGAATTCGAACCTTGGTCGGTACAAAAATATCAATTTTCGAGCAGAGTTGCCAACACATGCGGCTGCCATGCAAACGAACCTACTACTTTCACAATTTTGTACTGTTTTGGAAAGCCCCAGCTTCTTAAGGGGCGGGGGGGTGGGGAGGGAGGGAGGGGAGGGGAGGGATAGCACTAAATAGTGATGGACCGAATGTGCCGAACTTCAGATTTGGCAAAGTTCGGCAAATGCCGAACTTTTAAAGGAAAGTTTGGCAAAGATTTGGCAAAAATTTGGCAAATGTCTGCGCACGCGTAACGAAGCCATGGATTGCAAATGGACGCCGTTCAGTCGTGCTAACTTCTATCCTCCTTGTACGGTTACCATCGTGGAGTGTAGTACAACCAGCAGTTACGGCGCAGTGTGGATGTAGGCAACATGGTAACTGTGCATTTGTGAGCGAGTGTGGTTCTCTTCAATATTTTCTGCCTCAAGAATAGAAGATGGACCATTAATTTACGCAGTCCACTGCGCAAGTGACGAATGATGCGGTGCATTCTGAATCATTGAAACATTGGCCAACAATTACTTTAAAGCACTTCTCACAATTATAAGCAATTCTGTTTTCGGCTCAGGAGTAGTGTGTTCCAAAACAAAATAATATTGCTTTTTCAATTGTTATTTCGCGATTTCATGTATCTGCATAAAACTAAACACAGAACTATAATGCTCGACGTTGCACATTTGACATTCCTAACTCTCCCTATCTTCCGAAACGTTTGTGTGTGTCCTAACACCAGAAATTGGCATTTTAAAGGTTAAAAACGAGACGTTGCGAATATGGGACGCACACTTTCATGCAAAGCTGACCTCAAGTGACTCAAATTGAAAAACATGCATATTTACAATATTATTATCTCTTCTGGTGAAGGCTCAGCAACCGTTGCATTCGTTTTCGCGCACAAAACTGTGATTTCCAGAGAAAGCGAGAACGCAGCGTTATTGCCTTCATTTTAACAATGTACACACACATGCAGGCTTGCGCTGATGATGCCTCAAAAGCGAAACTCTCGTAGCGTGGTTGGCCACGCTCGCTTCTACCCAACCTCGTTGGCACTGAAAAAACAGTGAGTGCGCAGGCGAGCTGGTGGATGTTGATCATGATGTAGAAAACCCGAGACTGTGGTATTGAGACATTCTTTTCCCCTGTCTTTCTTCTTCGACCAAGTTTCCCTGCTTTTACCACAGTTTCGGGTTTTCTACATCGAGGCTCGTTGTCGCGCCACTTCTGCAAGGAGTCACTAAAATTGCCAGTAAACACACAAAAACGACACCGATACAATTGTCTTGTAGAATATCGCCTTATTTAGTAATAACTATGTCAATATGCATTACATGTTGCATATAAGTTGAGAAAAAAGAAGCATAAAACCCCTTTTCGCCAGAAAAAAACGAAATATCAACGTTAAGTCTGGTAACAACGTATTTTTGACGAATCTTTAGAAAAGTTCGTCAAAAGTTCGGTTTTGCCGAATCCCGAGATTCGGCGCCGAACTTTCGATTCGGCAAAAGTTCGGCCCATCACAGCACTAAATTTAAAATGGTTTTGAAAAAATTAATTTTTAAATTTGAGGTTTTTGGTTTTAAAAATTAATTATACACCCTTGCACTGAATTTGATAACATACGCCAAATAGTTATGTTGATTTACCGTATTTACTCGAGTAATAGCCGCACTGTTTATGAAGAAAACGTGAGGGTTCGATTTTCTGCGGAGCACCTGAATTGCCAATAACCGCAATCAACAGCATGATTCCAGCGGTTTACAGGACAGATAATGTCTTCGCGCAAAGATACCATCTGTGGAGATTGCATTTGTATGGAGAATCGTGTTCTCGATCTAGTTATTTGCTATGTAATTTATGCACAACGCGATGATTGGGTATATTTGTGTTTTGCGGGAAAGCAGACGCAAGCGCCTTGTTCATAAATAGTGCAGCTATTACTTGAGTAAATACGGTAATATATTTTCAACACATTGTGAGGCAGTAACAAAGTAAAGGAGTTCAATGTTTGAATGTATTTTTCTCAGTTCCACTTCTTTCTGCAAATTTCATGCGAAGGAATCTTGTTCGAAGGTAAAAGTATTCCGATACCGCAATCAAGACGTTTCTGAGCTGAAATATCCTAAGAAAACAAACTATCTACTCTTTTTTTTTTTTTTTTTTAGTTGAAGTTTTTGGGGAAAAATTGCTTTCAAAATTTTACATAGGACAGATGTGCGTATCATATTTTGAGGTAATAACTCTTCCTGAAATATTTACATTCGAGTTATAAAAACTAGATAGCCCGAAGTCCCCCATCCCCAACTTTATATTCAGGCTGTCAAAATGGTTTAAATGGTGTTTTTAGGCTTCTTGGGAACCTAGCACGCTGCCCAATTTTTTGTAGACATTTGTGACGCGTATTTCTGTGCCTACGAAACGGTGACCGCCCAGCCGGCAACAAGCGGCCCGCAGGCTCTGAGTAGGGTAGCAGTGAGCAACATTCGTGCGGGCGAGACGAGAGCGGCGCGTTGCCGAAGGACAGGGACGCGAGGGAAATGCCGAGGGGAAGGCGCTAGCGACCCGGCCGTTCCGGGAACCGGTTCCTCCGCGGGGGACGCTCCCAAAAAAGGAGAAAATAAACAGCACCATTTTTAGTTTTCACCAAAGTCGGACGTCCTCTCTTTTCGTCGTCAAAGAACACGAACAGCAACCCACACGTGAAAACTGGCGTCGCCCAAACGAGTACTGGTCTTCAGTCGACCGTTAAACAGCCATTTACAGCGTTCAAATTTGGCATGACTACCATTTTGCAGAATCCTTCGAGCACCGTCTTCCCAAAGTAAACACAACTCCCCGACATCTAAAAACAAAACAAAACGTCTCCCACGTGTTCTTTTTTTATTTTATTTTGTTTGCCCATAGTTGCTTGTTGCCTGTTTCGCGTCCAGCATAGCAAAGAGAAAAACAATTATGCTGTTTTATTTACGGTTTAGTAATCATTTCCGGTTCGATTTATACTTTTCATGGTTATTCAAGCGAAAATTAGAACAGTATTCCTAACAGTCGCGAACCAAAACGTGACCGAGGGCACGTCTCTCGTTTCGACCAGTCGCTGACGCGTCTCTTGTGACGTCGCGCTTATTGGCCCCGCAACGGTGACGTGAGCTCCGCTTTTCCTGGCTTCTCCCGCCACTCTCGGGGCGTCGCCCCAGTCGATCCCGGTACGATTATTACCGCGACTGTTGAATTGAATTGCGCGGCACACAAGCGCCGGTTTCGACTGAAATTTGGGCAACGTGGCCCGAGACGTGCCTAAAACCCAGTTCAATCGGAAAAAAAAAAATATATCCGTAATTTCCTTCACCGTCTCTTTAATAGCTTCATTTGCATA
Organism: Ixodes persulcatus; assembly: GCA_013358835.2. Lineage (NCBI taxonomy): Eukaryota > Metazoa > Arthropoda > Arachnida > Ixodida > Ixodidae > Ixodes > Ixodes persulcatus. The sequence continues at coordinate 270,193 of JABSTQ010011270.1, forward strand.
TCATAGATTTCTTAACCAAGATTGAGAGTTCTTATGCGGGTATGTGAAATTGTCCTAGAGAGCTGAAAGTTTGCACAGTACGCACGCATCTAATGGTCATGTTAAAGGGATTGTCCGGTCAAATTTTGTATTCGAGAAAACAATTGAATATCATTGTTATTGCCTCGAGACCCATCGTACGTGCAATATCTGAATTTTATATGCCCCTCTGCGTGAGTAATTGAATTTATACTGCTCCAATCGCACTTTAGCGTAAACGCTGCTTTTGGTGGCAACATTGGAGCTCTGACGTCGCACAACACAAAGCGAGCATTTCTGTCTCGTCGTTTACCTGCGAGTGAACGCCTCAGCGTGCTTCGTTTTTGTTGTTGCGCTCAACTTGTTTCGTGGTTGGGTGATATTTTTGTTGCGCGGTTGGGTGCCACAACCACCGGGCAGCACATGAGAGCCAAGACATGACGTTCCGCACTTTTCCGCGAGACGTGCAGTGACGAGCAAAATGGACCGTCGCCGTGCGTAGGGACTGGGTTCCCGTCAAGATCGAGATCCCGCTTATGCAGCAATCATCTCACAGAAGAGAGCTACGAGCTGAGCTCTAAGCGGACAGAAGGCTCGTAAGCTGAGGTGTGATGCTGTGCCAACGATATTAAACTACGTTCATCCACTCCTCACCCAAATCGGATCAATCAATTTGATTATGCAGCGAAACCGAAACCAACAGCTAGATCACCTGGAAACGATACCAGAAGTTGTATTTAGCACGCGTGCAGCCAAATTCTGTTTGACCCGCATGTGAAAATAGAGCGTGGCTACGATTCACCAAGCTCGTCCAAGTCAAGTGACGACATGCATTTGAGAGATTCGCCGTTTGCCTTCGACCCGCGGACTTCGCCTCTGAGGGAACGACCCGCAGCCTCATCACCAACGTTACTAGAACCACTCAGTTGGAAAACTGCCATAGCGCCTGCTTTAAAAAAGTGGCTCCGATCAGTACTCGAGAACCGAGCTAATGGCGATCGCAACGCCACCATTTCTCCCGCAGCGTCTACTCCGGGAACTGCACGGCTGCACGTAGAGTCGGGCAAGGGCCGGTGGCGCCATCTCGCAGGGCCACCACGCAGTAGCTAAGTAAAGCAACTTTCATGCTTTAATTCATTGCTAAAGGGTGGCGCAGTTATCGTATTTAGCTCGGTCTCGGTGGACGCCAGCGGCCCAGCTTTTGAGGGTGAGTTTCCCAACTGAGTGTTTTAGTAACGTTGCTCATCACCGATCCAGTGGATCCGCAGAAATGCGTATCCAGATGCCGCTTCGTCTATCTAGTTTCCGCTTCAGAGGCGAAATCTGCATCCTTTGCTTTACAAGCGCTCCTAGTTCGATCGGCGGCCGTCGCAGTTGTGTTTGCGCGAAACAGCATACGTTGCTCGAAGCTTATGGCTGTTTTCAAATAATATCCTGCTAAAAGGCGTGATTTTTTTTTTTTTTGCACACGCTTGGGAACTGCGTTAAAAGAACTGTACTTCAGTAGGGTACAGCCTAGGAGACTATATAATTCAAAACAAAATACAAGACATCCATCGACCAACGCTTGTTATCCCGACCATCCGACAAACCTTTGCGTTTTGTGACGTCACGCAGCAGCTACCGATGTCAGCCATTGACACTGGCGAAATTCGGGGTGCAGTTTCGTACATACGCTCGTGAAAGGTTTAATTAATAACGGGAGATCATATATCAAAATAAAAATGACGTTTGTGTACATGAAGGCTCCCTCGACGTAACGAGCGCAAAAACTTAAGTACTTCCGGTTTCGACCGGACAATCCCTTTAATACTCCCCATCTAGCTCTGCCAACATCTATATTTTTGTATTTATTTGTGCTAATGAAGGCCCATAAGCAAAGAACAGTTACATTAATTGTATATGCAATAAAGGTTCAAGAGAAATTTCACTTGCCTTGGTTTACTTGCAGACATACTGTCACAATTTAGCTTACTGGAGCAAAGACAACTTACTCTTGGTATATTTCAATCTTTTTTTCTCAGCTCACGCTTGGTGTAGTACTGTTGTCGAGTTATTTGTCTGCACTATTTATGTGAAATTCACATAAACATGCTCCGATGTTATCATGAACAAATTTGTTTCCTCATTAAATTCACTCCGATGCTACGCTTTACTGATAGGTTTGCATGCATGCAATTGCATACCCAACTGAGGCGAAGCACTGGAGTGAATTTAATGCAGAAATACACTAGTGCGTGATATCATCGAACCACGTTTATGTGAATTTTCCATATATAGTGCAGACAGATAGCTCGACAATAGTACTACACCAAACAGGAGCGCAGAAAGAACAAGCAATGATTGTACCAATGTTGGAGAGAATGACAAGTGGCATGCATTAACACTTTTGTAAAGAAAATGCAATACAGTCGACTCTCATTAATTCAAACTCGAGGGGGGCCGAAAATTTGTTTGAATAAAGCAAAGTTTGAATTATCAGGAGTTTCTTCCCATAGAGACGCATAGGATGGGACCTGCACGTTAGTTTGAATTATCCGAAAGTTTGAATTAAGAGATTTTGAATTAACGAGAGTCGACTGTATTATTGCGCAGGAGGGTCCTTCGGTGGCTGTTCCAGCAGATGTCCGTACATCCGTCTTTGGACGTCCCATGGATGAGCCGTGCCATGTTCTTGCATCGGATGGTCCGATGGACATCCGGTGAATGTCTTTCGGAGGTAAATGGACGTCTAAATGTCCCAAGTGAGACGAACGTGGGATGTCCTAGGGACGTAAAATGCCCTCTGGGTTGTTCCCCTTCTCCAGGGATTATTTTCGTCGAGGACTGCATATTTATTTTGTAATTCTTTTTAGTCCTCTCGGTCGCTTTTTACCGCACATCGACTGACGCTGACAGATGCTTGCATTATGGCGCCTGCAGCGCGTGTCCCACTGGTGAGCTTAGCGCCCTATCCCTGCCATACATTAAAAGTGGGTCCCGAAGTGGCAACAAATGACATCCCAGAGGTCGGAGTGTCATGCTGTCAGATGTCGCGATCCTGGCGGTTAGTCGTAGAAATGGTAGCGAAAAACACGATCGAATGCAAGTGTCGCGGTCGTCACGGCGTCCCAACTTCGGGCTGCCAATGCTTCCCTGGACTGCCACACTAGAGAGCGACATGCAGCAGAACAGGCACCTGCCACAACACCACCACTGCTGCAGGGCACCGCCAGGATCGCGACAGGCGACAGCATGATATATAGAAATTTAGACTAGATTGTGGAAAGAGTTCAACCCAAACCGCGGGGAACGCTTGCAATTTAATGGCGGGCGCCTCCTGCGGAGATTGATCGCAAGTGCGCATGCGCTACGTTGTCGCGTGGCGAGGAGGAAAGCAGGCGGAAAGGCGGAGGCGTTTGCAGACGACCAACGCATAAACCACGTGACCCCGATCGAACAGTTGGAAACTCTCTGTAATACAAGCTATAGCGTGATACTTCTATGACGCCTCCAGGTGGAAATAGAGGGACTACTTTTTTGGACGCTGCAAACACACCGGTCGGAGACGCGCTCCAGACACCATACTTGTATTGGACCGAGGCTCGTGCACGATGATACGCTAGAACGCCGCTTTCATGATCGAGTCTTGTGAGCGTTGCAGAAGTTTTCAGACAGGGCGGTATAGCAGACGGACAAAGGCGAACGCAGACGCGAAGCTTCCGTGTCAGCTTCTTAAAGGCATTGAAGACGACGATAGAGGCGGTGGAATAGCAGGCGATGCCGGAGGATGCCATGCGCGTGCTCGCACGACTAGCAGGCGGTGTTAGACGCTATACTAGACTCACCTAGCAAAGCGCACATGAAGGCTCCCTAGACTCACCGGATGTCGCGAAAGGTAGGCACTATACTCGGCGAAAACTTTTCTTGGCAATGAAGGGAATGCTAGGGGGGTGGAGCTCCTGCACATGTATCACTCCGCCAAGTATCCGGGCTTTCAATACGTCAGTTTTGGTTTCGTTGTCGGCATTCAAGGCAAGCACTCTATACAGCTCGTTAGTGTCTATGAAACCGTTTCCTATGGACATACCCGGGCTCAGAGCAGATGCCATCTGTTAAAGGGCAACTCCACTTCATTTTTGGTTTTGAAAAAACAATGCAGTCCTCTTCAGTATTGCCTAGGAAAACCACACGTCAAATATTACGACGCAGTTCGGTCTAAATGCTTCTTAAACGGTCCGGCAAACTTTGCAACTCGCCAAGTTGCCGAAATCGGCTGACTCGAGCGGGCGAATTCAGGCGCAACCAACAGCGCAGTCAAGGCTACGGGATGGGCAGAGCCAACATTGAGCTAAACGTCATCTTCATGGCCCCCTTTTGCTTGTTTTTACTTCTCCGGCTTCTCCGGCTCAGCGTAGCGCATGACGTCAGCAACGTTGCCTCTCGGCGCTCAGCGGTGTCCACGTGATTGGCGTAACGCGCCTGCGCAGCGCGCTTCTTGGGAGCCGTTCGGCCGCCCGTCGTGGTCCCGCCGTCTTCCGCGTCACAACCACCGTCATCGTCTCACCGTTTGTGATTATTGTCTCTCGGAGTTTCGTCCACACTACGAACACCACGTGCGCAGACTTATGCCGCAGTTGTGCAGACGTCGTCGAATGCCGTAGACACCAAAACGTGGCGAAGAGTGCGGTGCAGACGACACTCGCGCCTGCCACACGCCCGCCCCAATCCCGCCCGTCGTTGGGCAGAGGATCACGTGACATCTCGCACCACGTGATGGCCATGTACTTGGCGGCCCGAGGCCAATGTTGCCGGACGGAGCCGAAGTTTCGGTTTCGATTTCCGCTCGTGTTTAAAATTAGATTTAAAAATATATATCCCATTTTTCGTGAAGCAAACGACGTAGTGTCTTTTACTAGGGTTTTTTAATTCCAAATCACTCATTATCCCGAAATCTTCGGAATTGAGCGGAGTTGCCCTTTAAGGAAGAGATCCCGGGCACGTCCGTTTCGATGGTGTCGGTTTGTCCTTCCCTCTCGTGCCGTTCATGATCTCGTGGTTCTGTGCTCCTCTACCTCCTTTTCCTCTTGTTACCTACTACCAGATCTTTAGTGACTAAAAAACTAATTTCATTTTTATATTTTTATTGTTCAAGATTCATAGTGATGTGACAATTATTATTCAAATGACGAATATTAAGATTATAATTTACGTTGCAGCCAAAACACAATTTAGACCCGGGGACTGTGTTCAGCTGCGTAAGAAGACAGCGTGCTTCGGCTCTGTAGCTTTGGCAGCATTGCCAAGAAAAGTTGTCGCCGAGTATAGGCTTGCGAGCGTGTTCGATCTATCAGCTAAGCCAATTTAGTAGTGATGGGCCAGGTCACTAAGCTGTGGGCGGGGCTTAGAGCGGGTTGTGACCTCCACCTAAATTGCGTCTAGCAACGTAAATATCGGGCAAAAACAAATTTAGTTTGTGGAAAAAAAATAAAGTGTCCAATCCATGCCCTTAAAAAAAGATTGCGGTGGCTTAGCTCGGCTATGCACACACAAAATGAGAGGCGCTATCAAGCGGCTCCGGTGCAGCGTCAGACTTGGCTACTGCGCAACGGAGGCGCACAGCTGGGCACGCGGCGGCGCCAGTGCGTCTGCCGCGGCTTTGACGTCACTCCTCTGAAATGCGCAGACCGGTGAGGCGGGCGCGGCGGCGGCGGAGCGCACGGCGGCGGCTTCGCGTGGCTCTCATAATGAGCCGTGCTCAATATGCGAGCCGTGCTCATTATGCGGAGCTCCGCCGCCGCCGCCGCGCGCTCTGCAGCACGGCTCGCGCATAATGAGCACGGCTCATTATGGGGGCCACGCGAAACTGCTCAACCTCGGCGAGTGTAGCTAACGCTACAAAACTTTTTTTGTTAATTTGAATGTTTCTTTAATGGGCTCCTGTGCAGATTAAAGTCACCTTAGTGCAGATCTGCGACGACAGTGCTCAAGCTCCTGTCGACGGGCGCAGACGGTAGACGACTTGCTCGGCCAGGAAGGTCAAGAGCGTGGCTGCCAAGCTGACGAGAAGGAGGTAGAAAAGGCCCATGACGTCCTCCGCTTTGATGGCATGGAAGCTGAACGCGGATTCTGACTCCTTGTCGCCGGTGCTCCCGCGCGACAACTTGACGATGATGTTCAGCCGAAACTTCTCGGCAGACTGGACTCGATAACCCAGCAAGTCCTGGATGCAAAAAAAAAAAAAAAAGACTAAGCCAAAATTAAGTGAATATATAAGGATTGCACTTATCGCGAGACAAATTTGGCAAAACGTTTTCCCGATATCAAACAAGCAAGCAATCAACAGCCCGGTTTCGGTTATCGATGCAGTCTAGATGGTGTGATCAAATATACTAAGCTATAATCAAGATAGTACATCACTACTGCGGTATCATCACGATAAATCTGGCACAAAGTTTTCTTGATATAAATCAATCAACCAACAAGCCGGACCAACACTACCTAGATCTAAAGTATCACATACTCAGGGTAATGCGTTTATTTAAACCGTAACAGAACGGCGCAGCGCGATGCACGCTGCGTCGTAGGTTGAGAGAGTCTGAGGAGGCCCCCGGTAACAGCCGTCTCGGTGTACGAAACTTGATCCGTGCGAGCGGGCCTCGGTCGGCGGTTGGACTTCGCGCGAGAGTTCTTATACGCGTAGTCGCGGTATATAGCTGAGCGCGCCGCCGGATACTAGCAATATATATCAGTTTCCCCCTTCTGGGTTAAAACTCAAGACATAGTCTTGCAAATGTGCTGGTTGCTTGATCCTGCGACCGAATCTAGTCCTTGAATCGGAGGTTGTTGGACCAACCGCGGTGTTGTTGTCCGTGGTGATCTCTTCTCCGCGTGGTTCCGGTTGTCTTAAAGCTGGGGTTTCGTTGGCGATCTCGGCGTTCGCCTCGGCGTTCGGGTAGCTCATGAAGGGAGATATTTCCTCTTCCATGTCCGGAGCTCCTCTGTTTTCTTGTCGACGGCGAATATGGTCCACGTGTCGACGCTGAAGTCTTCCGTCATTCGACCTTGTCTGGAATGATCGAATTCCCATCGGCTTCACGATTATTGCTGGCAGCCAGGTCGGACTTCCGCTGAAATTCCTCACGTAGACTGGTTGTCCAATAGAATAATCTGCCGTTACTCCATCGCTGGGAACTTCTCGGTCTTCGTTCGTAGACCCTAGCTTCATGAGATCGAGGGGTGTGGCTATTCGTCGGCCGAACATTGCTTCGGCGGGTGTTTTCCCCGTGGCAGATGAGACCGTCGTGTGTTGTCGGAACAAGAATCTGGCGATTCTGCACTGAACTGTTCCTTCCGTAAGCTTCAAGAGGGCTTTCTTCGTTTCGCCCACCATCCGTTCTGCTTGCCCGTTAGTTGCCGGATGGTATGGTGCACTAGTGTGGTGCTTGATGCCGTTTTTTGTCAAAAACTCGGTCATTTCGCTTGATACGAGATTGGGCGCGTTGTCAGAGAAAAGTATTCTCGGTACGCCAAAAGTTGCAAAAACGGAGCGTAGACCGTCAATGACGTGTGTGGACGTTGTGGCACGCATCGGCTTCACTTCCAACCACTTGGAGTACGCATCGACGATGATCAAATATGATACCCCATCGATTGGTCCTGCGAAATCGATGTGGATTGTCTCCCAGGGTCGGGTGGCAGGTGACCAGTCGGGTGTCGGTGCTGCTGTCTTTGCCCGATGATGTTGCTGGCATGTCTCGCACACAGCTGCGGTGTCCTCAATGTCGGCATTTAGCCTTGGCCACCAAAAAAGACTTCGGGCAGTGCTTTTCATCGCCACAATGCCTGGATGATTTGCGTGCAGCATCTTCAGGGCTTGCTCGCGCGCTGCTTGTGGTATGATAACACGTGCTCCCCAAGTTACGCAGCCATTTTGTGTTGCCAACTCAAGTTCCCGGCGCTTGTACGGCGTGAACTCGTCTCCTGTCCACTTGGAGGTTGTGCCATCTTGCAGTCCCTTGTACACTTGTGACAACACCGGGTCATCTCGAGTGAGACTTGCTATCTGCTGAGCAGTGAGGGGTGGACTCTCCATGGCTTCCAGCAAGAGTACATCACCTGGTGGCGCCGGTTCGTCCTTTGTGTCTGGCAGAGGGAGCCGGCTGAGCGCGTCTGCGTTCTGGTGATTCTTGCCTTGCCGATAGCGCAAGTCGTAGTCGTAGCAACCTAGCATGAGGCACCATCGCGTCATGCGCGGTGAGAGCATGAGTGGAATTTGGCGTCCTTGGCTCATTATCCCCAAGAGCGGTTTGTGGTCCGTGTAGACAGTCACGTGTCGACCGGCGACGTATTGGTGAAAATGCTTCATGCCAAATACAACTGCCAATCCTTCCTTGTCGAGTTGAGCATAGTTGCGTTCGCTTTTGCCCAACGTTCGCGAAGCGTAGGCGATTGGTGCTTCGAAACCGTCCTCGCTGAGCTGAGACAGAACCGCTCCAACGCCGTATGGCGACGCGTCGCAAGACAGGATAAGTTGTTGCTCTTCCCTGAAGTGAGCCAAAATTGGTGCTGAGGTTAAGATCTCCTTCAGTTTCTGGAAGGCCTTGCGTTCTTCGCTGCCCCAGCGCCACTGGGCGTCTTTGTCGAGGAGTCGATGCAGCTTTTCAGCACCGGATGCGCGGTTCTGCAAAAATCGACTGTAGAAGCTCAGGATACCCAGGAAAGCCTGTAGCTCCTTTTTGTTGGTGGGTTCGGGCGCTTCAGTGATTGCCCTTAGCTTCTCCTTGGTTGGGCTCACACCCTTGGCATCCACGTGGTAGCCAAGAAACTCCATGGACGGAACACCGAACTTGCATTTCTCTTTGCATACGCGCAGTCCTGCCTCGTTGAGCCTTTGCAGAACGGCGTCCAAGCGTTGCAGGTGCTCTTCTTCGGTTGTCCCTGTAACCATGATGTCATCGAGGTACGCGCCGGTACCTTCGAGTCCTGTTAGCAAGGTATCCATGAACTGCTGAAAGAGCAGCGGCGCCACCGAAACTCCGAAAGGGATTCGCTTTACGCGGTAGAGTCCCTTCGTGGTGGTCACGGTCAGTAATTCTGCCGTGGCGTCGTCAACGTGTAGTTGTCGATAGGCTTGTTGAAGATCTATCTTGGAGAAGATCTTGCCTCCTCTAACGATTGATAACAATTCGGATGCCGTGGGCAACGGATATGCGTTGGACTTGAGTGCAGGATTTACCGTGCATCGGTAGTCTCCGCACAACCGCAGGCTGCCGTTCTTCTTCCGAACGATGACCAAAGGAGTTGCCTAGGACGACGACTTCACTGGCTCCAAAATGTTCTGAGCTTGAAGTTTGTCCAGCTCCTCGTGTACCGCTGTCCGTAGAGCGAGGGGCACTGGCCGACACTTCAAGAATTTTGGTGTTGCCTCTTGGTTGAGGTCAATGTGCAGTGGGGTGCCGACGTGTCCATCGAGGGTTCCTTTGAACACCTTGTCATGCTTCGCGATAATATCGTTGAGAGTTCTCGGCGATACAGCATGTATTCCGGACACCTTGATGTCGAAAGCAGAAAACCAGTCTCGCCCCAGGAGGCTTGCTCCTGCTCCAGTAACCACGTAGAGGTTGAGACGAGTTTCTCTCCCTTTGAATCGCACGGTAACAGGGAGTTTTCCAGCGAGCTGCATCCTGTCTCCAGCCCATACGTACAGAGAAAGATCACAGCGTTCGAGCTGAGGCGGTTGATCTTGCCAAACGCGAGAAACAGTCTCGGAGCTGATGATAGAATGAGATGCACCGGAGTCCACTTCCATTTTCAGAGGTCGTCCGTCCACCAGGAGCTGAACGATGATTCGCGATGTGTCCCCTTGAGTGACGCTGTTCACAGCGAAGAGGTCTCCATTCGTCTCATCTTGCGTAGCTATCAACTGATGGGTGTGACTTGGCGAGCGTTCTTGCGCCTTGCGTTGAGCTTTGCGCTTGAAACACGCTTCTTCGAGGTGTCCCTTCTTGTGGCAAAATTTGCACGTGGCTTTCGCGTGCTTACATTCATCAGGTGAATGCATGCCCGTGCAACGGAAACAGGGTTTCTTTGATTGTTTGGCCCCCTTACTTGTGGTTGCAGTAGAACTGTGCACCTTCCCTTCTGGTTTCCGCATCTGGAGTTGCTGGCTGGCGGCAGACTCTGTTGCCAATGCAAGGGCGTAGGCGCGGTCGAAGGTGATGTTTCGTTCCACTAGCAAACGTTGTTGAAGGTGGGAATCCTTGACGCCACAAATAAATCGGTCCCTCAGCATCACCTGGAGTGGTAGCACCATGGAGAATTTTCTCGCTGGGGCTTGCGGAACCTGTCGGCTTTCTTGTGATGAACTGGCATCTGACTCGGGCGTGGCCGCCGTGGCCGTTGCGGGAGTGGGTGTGGTCGGTGCGGTCGTCACTGGGCCGAAGTTACAGTCAGCAGCGATCTTTCGCAGTGCGGCCACATACTCGGAGATGGACTCTGTCGGTGTTTGGTTCCGTTGGTGGAATTTGAACCGACTGAGTAGTTCCGCCGGCTTGGGGTCATAGTGTTCGTTGAGGCTCTTGATGATGTCCTCAAACTCGACCTCCGAAGGCTTCTTGGGCGCGAGCAGGGCTCGTACGGTGTCATAAGTTGATTCACCGCAGGACGTCAGGAGGACGGCTCGCTTCTTTGCGGAGCTTGTGATGTTCTTAGCCTCGAAGTAGAATTCGAGGCGTTCCAACCACGAACTCCAGTTTCCGCCGGGGATAAACTCCGGAATCCGTCCGTGATGAGCAGAGTCGTCCATCCTTCGAGAAACTTCCTCGTCGCCAGCAATATATATCATAAAGCCACAGCGCTTCCCTCTCTCCCTTCAAGGAGCGTCGGCATGAGTAGGCTGAACTGGTAGTGCGCTTCTCCGCAAGGCTCCCTTTGACAGTTGGCTTCTTTGCAATACACGTTCTCTTTTACTTTCTCTTTCTCTCTACGCTTGACGCGGCGCAAAACAAAAAAAAAAAAAGTGCCACGGCGTCGCATTTTTTATTTTTTTTTTTTTTATTTTCTCCCCAGCGGTTGTTCATCGCGTTCCTTTCTTCGACGGCTTTTTTTTAGCTACTCCTGCGGGTTGGGTCACGTGACAATGAGGCTGGAGGAATCAACTAGAACAACTCCAGAAGCGAGTAGGTTTTTGGACGCCAAGGGTTGGAAGTTCAACTCTCGAGTGAGATCGAGCACATTTTGGAATACAACACAACCGTGGCCTCGTGTGTGAACGTGAACGTTGCTTCTCGATTGTCGGTGCCACTGATCTCTATGACAATTGCTGGATCGCGCTTCCCCGCTTCGAGCCCATTGCGCGATTGAAGCCACTGGTCGGCCATCTTACTGGTGCCGTGGAAGCGTTGTCAAGGCGGCGGTTGTCTCTGTTGTCACGTGACCTACACACGGTAACCATGGTAACTGTCTAGGCTTGACAGCGCTAGAGCATATCTCGTAAGATGGCCGACGGTGGCTTCATTTTCGGTGCGGGGAAGCGCGATCCAGCAATTGTCATAGAGATCAGTGGTCGGTGCTGTCTAGGGGTGTCGCAAACTTTTGTCGAACCGGATTTTTAGATCGAACCTTCGGGGTTCGACTGGGTCGAACCGGTTCGACGAACCTTCGATCTTTTCACCAGATTCGACCGGTTCGACTTTGTGGACAGTGTGGCCAGACCTTAATACAAGCATGTCTAAGTTTGGATAATTTGTTTTTTATGCAAAGGGTTATTTTATTTTATGAACAGTTGCAAATTAAAAGAAACTAATTCTAATCAGTGAACAAGTTAATACATAACTTAATTTTTGTAGTGTATTAACTGAAATAACCAATCAGCGCTGTCCTTAATTCATCCCTTAGCCATCGCCATCCAATCCGAAGCCAACTGGCTAGCCTGTCGCGCATGCGCACACCAGTCGAACCTCGATACAAGGTTCGTCGAATTTTCCACTAAAAGTTCGAAAAAGTGGAACCTGGTCGAACTCGAACCTCGGCAGGTTCGCGACACCCCTAGTGCTGTCATTCCGTATAGATGTTGTTTATCCGCGCTTTGAAGGAAAACTGGATGTGAAAGTATCCATATTTGAGTTTCTGCAAGGATGACTACGAAAGCGTGGACTACACAGCGAATCGATGGGAAGATCTCGCTCCTTGACAGCATGGCAGGGAGAGAACTTTTTAATTTTTTATGATCGTGGTTTCGTTTCTTGTTTTTACTTTTCGCTGAATGCATACTTGGGAGTGATTTAGTTGTGGCCTGGAAGCAACATATTCAAATGCTGGCGCTACTTGTAGCTGCAGAACTAAATAAAAATGACTTGATTTATGAGTTCACATTGGAATGTTTTCGCAAGGTATGCAAGTGCATGATAGGTTATCGCGGTTGATAGCCAGGCGAAAATTTCTAACTGGGACCAGTTGGCACCTCAACTGGTCTCAACTGGGACTAATTGGTCCCAACTGGGAATCAACTGGGACCAATAGGAGTCCAACTGGGACCAGCTGGTTTGAACCATTCCCAGTTGGGAGTCAACTGGTTTGACTCCCAGTTGGGAATGGAGTGAACTGGGACCAGTTAGGGAAGTAACTGGTTGGAGCGATTCCCAGTCGGACTTCAAATGGTTTTCCCGTTCCCAGTTCCCACGGGGCAACAATTATCAAGAAAACTAAAAATACTTACATCTTTAGATTTATAGAAATAGGGACATTTTTAATTAATAGGTACATTTATATTTATAAAAATAATAAAATTTTAATTAACTAAATAATTCCTTTTAATTGGAAAATATAATTAGTGACATAAAACGTGTTTACCTAATGAACATTTAGTGCATTATTAAAATATATTAAAACATTTATTTAAATACCTACAGTGCCATTTTTTTTTACGTTTAGGAATTAGAGGAATGGAATGGAACGATTCAGCCATTCCAGGAGTGGGAATGGGCCCAGTGTCCCCATTCCTAGGAGTTGAAAGGAATGGAATTATCGAAAACTCTAATTCCCCGGAATGGAATTGGAATGGAATGGGGGTGCCCATTCCGCAACACTGGTCTGGACCCTGGCAGCCTTCGGGACAAGACTCAGATCTGCGGAGCGTTGGGGTAAACGACTTGTCGTGGGAATGAATGTGTCTCGGGAAAGTGGTGGAAACACAGAATGCAGAGCGCCGTGCAGACATATCAACTGCTCAAGCAGATAATTCTTTCGGCTGCACACTTGAACTACTAGAACCTCCACATCTTGTAGCACCCCCCCCCCCTCCTCTCCTCTGCCCCCAACCCGACCGGGTGGAAATAGCCTCGCCTTTTATGTTGGACTGTATAGTCGGTGACAGGTTAAGAATTCAGGGATAACAATATACTCCCGCCTCTCTCCACATTAGCAGAGCGAACGCTGGAGAGGAGGTCGCCCCCTCTGCAGCGTTCGCTCTGCTAAAGCGGAGAGAGGTGGGAGGAGCTTCCGCTGAACTCGTAACCCGTCTCGTGACTATACGTGGATCCCGCACTCACGGTGTAAATGTTCAGTCTGGTGATGTAGTACATACTGTGGTAGCCGAGAAAAATGGCGCGACATGAGCCCAATACAGGTGCTTTCTTGGTTTTGGGCGTTTATTTTTAACACGAGTCGACGTAGTACGTTTACGTTTATTTCTCTCTCATAACGTTAACATCTATCGCTCTGTAGTTCGAATGGTCGTAACTTTAGAACGTATACAGTCGGCAAAAATGACAACGTAAATTGACAAGGCACGGTGTGCAAAAGCTGCCGAAAGTGCGACGGTATGACTATAAGTATCTTTATTTTGTTGCTCAAGTTTTTATGGTGGCAGATACCCAGAAAGGTGTGCATCAGCATCCGCATTGTTGAGTCATGGTATATTCTCATGCTTCCCCAACTCCATGATGTCGCTACCGGCTGTTTTGAAAGCTATCCAAGTTTTCATCCTCGCCACTTAACTTGAGAGAAGTAGTTTTCCCAGTCCACTACTATGCCCTTCCGGACAAAATCACCCGCCATTGGCTTATTTAAAGCAGCCACGACCGATTCATCAAATTCCTCTGGTGAATTTCGTGCTTCCGCAGCTTTCGAATAGACCGTCACGTGGTCACCCTGGAAGGTACTTCCAAACAACTTCTTCATGGCTTCGATGTTTGACCTCTTGATTATTGACCCGACAGCGTCAGGGTCACTTCGCAGCCTTTCGCTGTACTGCGCTCCCGAGAAGTCAGCCATCCTCAGCACCCAACCCTTAGCGTCCCTCTTGAGATCCTCGTAAGTCAAGAAGAAGACATCAGGTTTGTGTCGGCGTTCGTACCACGGTAACAAACTGTCGAAATAGTCACCAAATTCAACTCTTCTATTCAGGAACATGTTGAAGAACTGGTCAAAGGTTCCTTGTTCAAAGAAGTACGCAGGAAATGATTTAGTGTGGTGATAATAAGAGACTCAGCAGTCGAAAGGGTTTCTTGCGATGTAGAAGTACTCGGAAAAGAGCGGCTTTTCGCACGGGAGATGCGTCTTTGCCACACTTGGATGGGACATTATTGACATGGTTTCGGCCCCAAAGAATTCTAGGAAGTGCGTTCTTGCCTTAAATTCATCGTAATTCTTGGGTGGAACGACGCCGCTATGTGGAAGAGTAAGCTTTGCACCCAGGTGTTCCCACATTTAGGATAGCTCACAATGAGGACGTCATCCTGGTGTGGCTTGTAGGCTATACCGTGCGGATATTTTGGTCCTTAGTATGTGCTAAGGTAAAGGCCTTCCACTGTTCTGTAGACTTGTGGAGACGCCATGGCACGTTTCGATCCCGAATAGGCTGGTTACAAGGCCTGAAAGATCCAAATAAACAGATATAATTAAAAAAAAAAAAAAAAAAAAAACATTTCAAGGAAAGGAATTGAGCTGATAATCACAAGACAAAAATATGAATTCATAATACGTCGTTCCCGTATGATCAGGGTTTTGTACTTGCTTGCAAATGACCGACTTAGCGATGGCAGCTCACCGAGTGTCTTCCCTCAAGAGAAAGAGGACATGAAAGCCTGGTGCAAGGAGGCATTAGACTTCCTCCGGCAGCGACGGACACGCTCCTTTTCGGACTGACATATACCATCCCATATGACCTTGGCGGTAAATCTTAATTACTGTTAATGTTCTTGTTACTGTTGTTAAGTTCCTGTAATACTGAGGCACCACAGGCCTCAGGTACGGGCCAATGGCCTTTCTGTGATGCTCCGACCCTCCAGGATCGAATAAAGATTATCTATCTAGAGGCGAAAATTTTCAACTGGGACCAATTGGTCCCAGTTGCAACTGGTTTATGGAACAATTCCCAGTTGCAACTGGTCCCAGTTGGAGTTGGTCCCAGCTGGAATTGGTCCCAGTTACAACTGGTCCCAGTTGGAGTTGGTCCCAGTTGCCGCTGGTGCCAACTCCAGCAACAATGAAACACGGCACAAAATGGAAGGTTGACAAGGCTTTATTGTCAAAAACTTGAAGAATAAAACTAAATAGTAGGTTCGGTGACGTACACGCTCCGGGCTTAGCCACTTGCTTGCGACGATTGAATCGCTTTTTCAGAGGTAGTATCCGTGAGATGAAGGAAGATCGGCCGCTGGCGTCCATTAGTGAAGACGTCCTCAGCTTCTCTCCCCATCGCGTGAAGAAAGGTGCTCACCCGTGTTCCCGCGTTGCGCAGGTGAAGTCCTGATATGATCCGATAGCGCTCCCACCTTGCAGTCCAACATTTCCAATTGCCTCTGTCACAACAGTCGAACATCTTCGAGGTAGACCTCCCGCCATTTTCGCCATTGTGCTCTCCGCGGCGGTTTTCTCTTCCGTCCGGTCTTTCCTGGGTGCCCTCCGATCGCTGAACTGTATCTTTCCATCCTCGAAGTTCACCGCTGCCACCATGGTGTGTGTACAGTTGAGTCCAAAGAAACGCAGCTGTAGTTTTCACATTTTCATAACGACGCCAACTTGAGCGATGGCGGTCGTGCGTCCGTCCGACTCCGGCGTCGCATAGGCAGCGCCATCTCTCGACCGCGCGTACTACTAATCCGCACCCGCGGCACCCGCGGGTGCCGCGGGTGCCGCTACATTGTGTTGCAGGGTTGGGTAGAAATACTCAAAAATGTATTTAAAAATATTCGGAAATATTTGGAGCAGCTAAAATACTGATACTCAAATATATATGTAAGAATGAATTTCGATAGGTGTCGGAAATACATTTTAAAAAGAGGCAAAAAGTCTTTGGAAATACAAATACAGGAATATATTTTAGGGAGGGCAGAAATACAAATACTGATTATTAATTACATTTTTAAAATTTCTTTGAGACGCCAACTGAGATGAGCCTTGAACTCTGAAGTGGAAGTTTTTTCTCCCGACATTACTTCGCGCAAGCTTAGCACTTCGCCTTGAAGGTAGTGGTTCCGGACGAAAGTCTTCAGTGGGCTCAAAAAACGTTCCATCAAGCATTGACCGCGGTTCCTTCCCTGACATCCTGCCTGTCTGACGAGTTATGCGGAAAGACTTCGAACTCTAAATAAATCCCATGTCACTCTAAATTAAAACAAAACATCACCACTCCCCTGTCCAATTAGGGCGCCCC
Organism: Ixodes persulcatus; assembly: GCA_013358835.2. Lineage (NCBI taxonomy): Eukaryota > Metazoa > Arthropoda > Arachnida > Ixodida > Ixodidae > Ixodes > Ixodes persulcatus. The sequence goes on from JABSTQ010011270.1 coordinate 286,847, forward strand.
TGTCAACATTGATCACATGACATCACGGTGGAATGAACTAGTATTCTTGCATCTGTAGGTGCAACATGAACATGAAACTTTACCCACACTGCTGTATGAAAGGACAAAAAGTACTTTCGTTGTAGGTGGCCTCGTTGAAGATCGTGCAGGCAGTTGCATTTGGAATTTTTGAGAATAGTGGACCACCTGAAGTATCCTGGAGCTCATGCCTTATTTTCTTTTACGGTTGAAAAATCAATACGGTGGAATCCCTGTTTCGACGGTCCTTCCTGTCGACCATTTGCCTCCAACGCGTGAATGGCAGTCCTCAAGTTTCACCTAGCATCATCCAAACAGAGACCTCGTGGATTGAGACTGAGATGCCAAGGTCATATGGGATGGTATATGTCAGTCCGAAAAGGAGCGTGTCCGTCGCTGCCGGAGGAAGTCTAATGTCTCCTTGCACCAGGCTTTCATGTCCTCTTTCTCTTGGGGGAAGACACTCGGTGAGCTGCCATCGCTAAGTCGGTCATTTGCAAGCAAGTACAAAACCCTGATCATACGGGAACGACGTATTATGAATTCATATTTTTGTCTTGTGATTATCAGCTCAATTCCTTTCCTTGAAATGTTTTTTTTTTTAATTATATCTGTTTATTTGGATCTTTCAGGCCTTGTAACCAGCCTATTCGGGATCGAAACGTGCCATGGCGTCTCCACAAGTCTACAGAACAGTGGAAGGCCTTTACCTTAGCACATACTTTAAGGACCAAAATATCCGCACGGTATAGCCTACAAGCCACACCAGGATGACGTCCTCATTGTGAGCTATCCTAAATGTGGGAACACCTGGGTGCAAAGCTTACTCTTCCACATAGCGGCGTCGTTCCACCCAAGAATTATGATGAATTTAAGGCAAGAACGCACTTCCTAGAATTCTTTGGGGCCGAAACCATGTCAATAATGTCCCATCCAAGTGTGGTAAAGACGCATCTCCCGTGCGAAAAGCCGCTCTTTTCCGAGTACTTCTACATCGCAAGAAACCCTTTCGACTGCTGAGTCTCTTATTATCACCACACTAAATCATTTCCTGCGTACTTCTTTGAACAAGGAACCTTTGACCAGTTCTTCAACATGTTCCTGAATGGAAGAGTTGAATTTGGTGACTATTTCGACAGTTTGTTACCGTGGTACGAACGCCGACACAAACCTGATGTCTTCTTCTTGACTTACGAGGATCTCAAGAGGGACGCTAAGGGTTGGGTGCTGAGGATGGCTGACTTCTCGGGAGCGCAGTACAGCGAAAGGCTGCGAAGTGACCCTGACGCTGTCGGGTCAATAATCAAGAGGTCAAACATCGAAGCCATGAAGAAGTTGTTTGGAAGTACCTTCCAGGGTGACCACGTGACGGTCTATTCGAAAGCTGCGGAAGCACGAAATTCACCAGAGGAATTTGATGAATCGGTCGTGGCTGCTTTAAAAAAGCCAATGGCGGGTGATTTTGTCCGGAAGGGCATAGTAGTGGACTGGGAAAACTACTTCTCTCAAGTTAAGTGGCGAGGATGAAAACTTAGATAGCTTTCAAAACAGCCGGTAGCGACATCATGGAGTTGTGGAAGCATGAGAATATACCATGACTCAACAATGCGGATGCTGATGCACACCTTTCTGGGTATCTGCCACCATAAAAACTCAAGCAACAAAATAAAGATACTTATAGTCATACCGTCGCACTTTCGGCAGCTTTTGCACACCGTGCCTTGTCAATTTACGTTGTCATTTTTGCCGACTGTATACGTTCTAAAGTTACGACCATTCGAACTACAGAGCGATAGATGTTAACGTTATGAGAGAGAAATAAACGTAAACATACTACGTCGACTCGTGTTAAAAATAAACGCCCAAAACCAAGAAAGCACCTGTATTGGGCTCATGTTGCGCCATTTTTCTCGGCTACCACAGTATGTACTACATCACCAGACTGAACATTTACACCGTGAGTGCGGGATCCACGTATAGTCGGAGACGGGTTATGAGTTCAGGGGAAGCTCCTCCCACCTCTCTCCGCTTTAGCAGAGCGAACGCTGCAGAGGGGGCGACCTCCTCTCCAGCGTTCGCTCTGCTAATGTGGAGAGAGGCGGGAGTATATTGTTATCCCTGAATTCTTAACCTGTCACCGACTATACAGTCCAACATAAAAGGCGAGGTTATTTCCACCCGGTCGGGTTGGGGGCAGAGGAGAGGAGGGGGGGGGGGGGGTGCTACAAGATGTGGAGGTTCTAGTAGTTCAAGTGTGCAGCCGAAAGAATTATCTGCTTGAGCAGTTGATATGTCTGCACGGCGCTCTGCATTCTGTGATCCCACCACTTTCCCGAGACACATTCATTCCCACGACAAGTCGTTTACCCCAACGCTCCGCAGATCTGAGTCTTGTCCCGAAGGCTGCCAGGGTCCAGACACATGGGTCCACCAGAGACTCCCAACACGAGGACGCACCCATCACCGGGCTTGGTTTCGAAAACTGGGAGCCAAGCACCTCCACCTTTCAGTACCACCTGCCCTCCGCACTTATTGCGGGCCGTACCAATACCACATAAAATAACCAAAGCCCGCGCACCAGCATTTCGACGTCATCACGTTGAGATGGAGCGCAGCTGCTGATTCGACACGAGTGCTACATCATCGCTCGGCTGGGCCTCGTGTCTAGTCAATCCGTCGAAGGGCAGCTTGTGCCGGACTCGGGTCCAATTGCCGAGTTGGAGCCGTCTCATTGTCGTGACGTTACGTGGAGGAGGCTGGCCATAGGCTTTGAATATTCTACGGGGTATTGGTAAGCACCGAAACCAGTGCACGTCCCTGGAATGCTCTTTGCTTTAGTTCAATACACGACCCCATGCTCTCTGCAGTGACGAGGATACCCGGTGAAGCACGTTCCGAGCAATAGCAAACGAGGTATGAAACTATGCCACGCACGCAGCTGATCCTAAAAAGTACCGAAACGATGGGCCTGTTTTTACACCACCCGGACAGAGAAGTTACCGATTTTAAAAGCTTTTCAGCGCAAACCCCAACCATCGCGTGAAGTGAAGTCACGCGACGTCATTTTCTGCGAGGTGGTTCAGCAAGGTGTAAGTTTGCACTCCAGACATTCTGTGCTCCCTGGTCTCTGTCTGCATGATCAAGTTTGGGCCATTTTGTCAATCCGCCCGTCTACATTTAGCAGGGAAATTGAACACCAGGTGACCTGCACTTTTATTCAGTTTTCCCGCTAAATATACTCGTGAAATTGACATCACGTGATCCGAACACCCACTTTAGTTTCTCCGATAAATTTACCAGGAAAATTGAGGTCATCTTACCTGAACCTCACTTTAGCTTCTCCGCTAAATTTAGCGATCAAGACCAGTAAACATATTCCGTTTCCTCGCTAAGTTTAGCTGGGAAATTGTTAAAAATATATGCTCTTCGTTACTTCCAAAGCGACTGATTAACATGTTCTAGACAAACTGAAAAGATCTCTCCTTAGATGTTGCATTCCCCATGCGTTATGAAACATTGGAGATAAAGGTCGATGCCAATTTTTGTTTTTATTCACAACTCCCGTCGGTGCCTACTATACTTCGTTTCAGATTAATTAAGTCCAGACGCAGCCGATGCTACAAGCGCGAGCATGTGGCCCTGAACAGCGCTTGCACTGCACGAGCGCGCGTGCTTGGCAGGGACGCTGAAAGCCTGGGGCTCGCGCGTGTAGCTTCTGCTACGCTCACGCTTAATGTGACATGGAGTTTAGGCATCGAAGGATTCCCACTGCCTGGATCCCATGCAATATTTTAGGGCCCTGGCCGAATGGGTTAGGTATCGACGAATGGTCTTGAAAGGGTCATGAAACAATGTCGGGCTGGAATATTCACTACTTTACAGAGGCGTACTAGTCCCACGGCCCAAGCCCATGCAAAATAAAAACAAACTGTCACACAGCTGGGCTGACAGCCCTTCTAAATATATCGCACAAATCGTCCTTGTGTGAATAGGCATAATCAGCTGGTTAGGAAAGTTAATGCACGGTTCTAAAAAAAGTGTGTGAGTCGGCCTGCTCTGGTGCTGGATGGAATGAAGCTCATTTTTATTAGAAGAGATTCTTAGTGAAACCACTGAAAACAAGTTGCGCTTAATATTCGTAGCTTATTCTCGAGCGGCTGACACCATAAATATACTAAAAAAAAAGAAAACCCAAGAACATGCACGAACGCTATGCGGGGAGAGGGGTTCGTACTCAAGATAACGCCGAGCCTCTGATAGTACCCGCGGCCGCCGAGAGATGGCGCTAATAATGAATAAGGTCCGGCTCTGATAAGATCTATTCCAGAAGGCGACATCACACCGGACTATGATTTTTGGTATTTCAAAAAGAAGGGCCGTAGTGCGTTCGCAAGTGTGTTAAAAAACATGTATTACGATTTCCGTTAATAAATGTTATAGAAATTTCGCTTACAAAGCTTCTAAATTTCATGATTTTTGACGTCACGAATCAAAAGAAGCGAGGAGGCAAGGAGCGGGAGAGGAAAGCGCCAAAAATAAAAAGGCGCGCGTGCGCGTAGGAAAGTTTTTTTTTTTATGCGTTTTTTTTTTGCGTGTCTATGGCTACAACTTGCATCGTTTTAGACAATAGGAAAATACGACCCTGGGGGGGGGGGGGGGGGGGGGTGTTAGTGCCCTTTAAAAAGCAGATTTTTGCGGTCGATTTAAAGAGCCTGGCAGCTATTTGAGACACCCTGTAGATAACAGAACGAAGCGAGCGCCATCTCGCGAAATGAAAAACACCCAAAAAAAAAAGCACAAACACTTTGCTTTTTTTATTTCGCTGTAGTTAAGAAAGGGATAAACTTGCATAAAAATTGTTTATATCAATCGATTCCGCTTTAAAATTCAAAGGCATTAATAAAACAAATGTGACATACTTGTTATTCAGTGGACATTGTGAGGTGCCTTCGAACGCGAAGTGTCAAAATAGCTGATTTTGAGCAATTTCACAATTTTCTTCTTTAAATATAAAAACCGTGGTTAGAAATTTGTGGCAAATAAACCCTCGATAAAGTGTCAATGTCTCCAGAGGAAAAAAATACAGAAAGATCCATAGTGCAGTTATCACGTGAGAATGTTTTTAAAATGGTGAGAAACTGCATGTATTCTCTATGGGGCTTGCGCGAGTCTGACTGAGTGCGGCTGCAACGGCTTGCGACATTAATCCTTTTACAGGTTGCTATGGCGACGGGGTTTTAAGGTGCTTACAACCGCCCCGTTGCCATAGCAATGCGTAAAAAGATTAACGTTGCAAGCCGTTGCAGTTGCACTGACGCAAGTGTGTGAACCAGTCTTTTTTCGATACTCCACGAGAAAAAAAAAAAAGATATATATATATAGTATATTCTTTTTTTTTGCAGCAATATTTTTTTAATACTTCGTGTACAATTCTGTCAAAGCTACTGGCGCGAGCCCGTGACCTCGTCTGTGGTTTCCATTGGGTCAGAAACTCGGAACGCGTGCAAATGAACTGCGAGATCAAACGACATGCTCGTGCCACCAGCTTTGGCTGCACCAAGTATACAACGGATTTCATGTGGCTGCAACGTGCTCCTAAACAGAGAAAAACCCTTGCCGAGGTTCCTGGACACTTTGGCACACAAAACCTGAAAGCAAAAAAAAAACCAAAAAAACACAGACACAGTTTGCATAATTTTTCTGCGAAATCATAATTGTTTATTGCCTGGTCCCACAGGCTCGCTCAGTATGTACATAACACTCACTAACAATGGAGTCATAATAATAATAATAATAATAATTAATAAGCTTGCATCTTATAAATTCTTTGGCTCTAACTGCTTATAAATAACACAGTACAAAAAAAGCGGGGGAACATTTTTGTTTGTATTTTGTTTTCTTTGTCCACTCATATTATCGGGTCATTCTTTTGTTTTGTTGATACATAATGATGATGCACTCATCCGTTCACACAACATACTTTTTTTTTTGCTTTCTAACGATGCGTAATGTTGTAGAAACGTGTATGAAACGACAACGGTGCGAGTTGTTGAACCGGTGTGCGCGACACTGTTTTCCAAGTAACGGGTGCACGAGAGCTAATCTTTTTCTCATTTTCCAACCTTTCAAAGTGAAATGCTCAAGCCCAAAACGACACATCAAAGATCTGAACAAAAGTAAGGAAACTAACATACTCGGTGCGCAGAAAAAGCGTACTAACAAAACTTTAAACGGTACTAATGACCAACTGTAATTGATATAACGGAGAAGCATTCCATGGAAACATGGCAAGTGGATCGGTGTCACCTTCCTTCCAAGTGTTTTCTGTGTCGCCGGATACTCATCTAAAAATCAGGCTAGGCTATTGATAAGGTCAGCAGTCATGCTATTAAAAGTGGAAAAAATTGTCGCCTTGTACCGCTTCACACGCAGCTTTTACCACAAGTCACAAATTGCAATAAACCATACTACAGACCAGTCTATTTCCTAGCAGTTGCTTTCACAATTGCTCGTTGCCCACACCTCGTGTGAGCAAATGCAGACTTGTTTGCAAACAGCATGATGTTTATGTCACTTTGCACATGATGCTTCTTCTCAACACTACAAATTTGACAGATTAAACATTTCTGTCCTAGAAGTTGCATATGTCCGCTGTCTTGGAGGTTTTAGACCAAAGGAACCAAAGGAAGCACTTCTAGGACTATTACGAGTTTTAAAACGCAATTACGTTGATGAAAACAAAAATTCCAGCTCAAATCCTTTAAGATGTCTATTGAGATACTATTCATAGTCCCTGTGATTCAAAGTATGTGAACTGTAGCCGATACAATAGCCAAGCCTGAATGCAGGTATCTGAACACACCAGCCGATAGAGAACTTCACCAATGAACGACAGAATGTGAAGGCAATCGAAATCCAAACACGGGCAACTTTGACACGAAATAGTGCGTGCCAAGAGCAAAACTAAATAAATAGTGAGAATGCTTATACAGCAGCAGAGAATGGACAATCAAGGGTCAGATGGTGCCACGGTGTCAGATTAACTGTCACCCTACATGCCCCCCTAATGATTGGCTATTAAGGTGCCCTGGATAACAGCAAATATTTTCTGAGAACACCTAAAAGTTGCAAGAAACATCAAAATGTAACAAGCTATGTAGCTGCTGCCGCTGGAGTGTGGTTTCACCCAAGACACAGCATAACGTAGCAAGTAAGGAAGCAAGGCAAGGATGTTGGTAATTTTCCGAATGGACAATTTTTGTAATTCATACGGTTCACACTAAAGCTCACACACACAGACACTCAAGATGCCATCAAGAAACTGAATGGAATGAAAAGACTGCAGCCAATAAAAACACAAAGTTGCTCTGGTTTGCCAAGAACTAAACTGGCTCAGTTAAACACGTGCACATTCTTTTAGATCCCTTTTCTTTCTTTCAGGCTGGAGCGGCACGGAGGCTCTCGCCGACAGTTCTTCCTTGAGCAGTGTGCCAATGCCACGCGTGCCTGGTGGGGGGAACGGAAGGTTCCCTTTCGGTCAGCTCCATGACCGTCGCCACAAGGTTCTCTCCGAGCTCCACAGGAGCTGCAAACTCATTGTTTGTTCTGTCTTTGGGCTTGCGCGTCGAAAAGCAGACGGGAGAAGAGGAAATTACAGGGAAGAGTCGGCCAGAGTTGTGTCACCCCGTGTAAAACACCAACGTGTAACGAACGCGGCTGTCGCTTTGACAAGAGCATTTTACGATCCGCAGTCCCGTTGCAGCACTGCAGCCGTGTCTCGGAGTGCAGAGGATCGACAAGACACGTGAGAAACAAAACATGACAGACTTACGATTGGAAGTTGCATTGATTGATTGATTAACAGAGAGACTTTCTGGTATAACTCAAACAGCCAGTGCAGCCGGCAAGGATTTGTTGTGGCTTCTAGATCAAGCGAGTCTGCACAAATTTGGAACAGCCAGTTTGATGAGAGAGGTGTAGCCAGAAGCTGAGAACTCCGAAAGTCACTCTTTGCATCCTTCCACAGTCTCCCTGCTAAGAGAAGAAAAGCATGAAGCCTGAAAGCTAACAAAAAATGGAGAGTAAGCCTTTAGGGACCTGCTGCCTTCCTCCGATGAACTAGACTATTTCTCGATAAACTAAAGCATGAACCAGTTTTCAGCTGCAATTTTTTTTTGCATTACTGTCAAAAGATGGCCGTGGAATGGCACAATATTTCGCCAGTTCTGTCTAGAGACAAGATTTTTGTCTTCTAATCGCAATGAAACATTGGGCTTTGCGCTGCAGTTGACACTTATGAGGTTCAATGTAGCGTTAGTATTCATCTGTCAACTTCCGGTGCCGTGCTATCTGCAAGCAGCAGCAGTGTTAAAAACTCTTGGCCTTAATTAGAAAGGGCTCAATAGTTGACTGCTAACACTGAATGCACTTTGAAAAAGCTAAAGAATCTGAACCTATATTTCTTGGATTCAAAATATTCAGCACTGCACAATCTACAGAAATGTCCCGAGAAATTTTAATGAAAGAGAATAGAGGCAAGTGCTAAAGGCAGTCTGTAAGGTTAAAGCGCAGTCTCCTAACGCAAGTTTTAACTCGCATATCCACTCAAATTTTTTATGTAGCTATGCCCTTCGTTAAATTTCGATATGGCTAACAGATTAGCCTGCTGTAATGGTAACCTGCTCCCCTTTGCTACAACTAGAATAGCAAGAGCCACAACCATGCACGGGTCTCTGGTGATATTGATTCACTGCCCTCCACAATGCACCTTGTGCAGTATAACTAACTGCACTAATCTCAGCGAGGTAACTTCTCATCTTCCAATAAAACATACCCAACACAAATTCGGGTCTTCCTTGTTTCGATGAACTATAATCAACTATACTGAAACGGAAAAGGATAGCAATCCAAATGTGAGCGACACTTGCCGGGTCAGGCCGCCTGAATAAGCTCTTGCGAGTACCAATAAAATTAGTTGTCTCGCGGCGGACGCTTCTGGAAACTGAACGCCGTTACGACGACCATCATCGAGAGCAAATTTACAAGGGGTGACACAACTTTTTGACAATTCCTGCAACAAAAGAACGCCAAACGATGGACAGAGTGTGCTTGCCAGACGGGAGGCGTTGTCATCAGTCTGTGCTTCCATGCCTCGACGCAGACCGCACTGTTTTCAACGTTTTTGATTCTGTGGCAACGAGCGGCCAAAAAACAATGTGGAATCGGAGCCGTCCCCCAATGTCGGCGCGTTCATTCCGCGGACGATGGCGCAGGTCGAGTGGCCTAAGCCCCCTGCCTTTCACGTTTTCGCATCTGCTCTTCCGTCCTGGCATGGAAACCATGTTGCGAGGCTACACGAGACACACTGGAAATTTTCGCAAATGGACAAAACACTTTGCGCGCGACTTGCCGCACACCAGCAACACAACACACCGCCGTCAATGTCTCACAGTGCGGGATGACTATGCAATTTCGAGCCCCCTTCCCCACCCAGACCCAAGCGCTTTCTTCGAGCAGTTCGTGCGCAGAAACGCCCGACTTCGAGAAAGCCGGGTGCAAACCGTTTCAATAAATAAAAAAACAAAATGTGCGATGGTACGAACACGCAGATTGGTGTCCCCTCGCAGTAGAAAGAGCCCCGCCGTAGACATTTCTCCGCCTTAAGAGGGAGCGAAAAAAAAAAAAAAAACGGTTTGGCGTACGCACTTTGCTACAACAGATGCACCCTCCAACACAAAACAACACAATGCGACGGCGACGGTTTCTTTGGAAGCGGAGAAAACGGCAAAGACATGTTGATGATGAGAAGACTAAAAAAACATACAAAAAGAAAAAGGGAACAACAAAACTCGCTCACTCTCTCTCTGCAGCATGTGGGGCCTTAAACAGCGCCATGTTTGCTTCTTTTTCCTCTTTTGTTTTGCATGGATTCCTCGTGCAAACTAGCCAAGCGGAAGATGAGCAACTTGTTCGGCCAAGGAGAAGGAACGGGTGCCAGTCGCACGGCCGTCCCTCGGAGACGCGCAAAGCCAAAGTCGGAGCCGATCCACGTGAACGAACCGGACTCGACGATGAAACGTCGCCCGCCAACTTGGCGTAGAAAAATCTGCCGATTTAAAACCGCTCAAGTTGGAGGCGAGCTTGAGACGGAAGTTGGGGACGAGGCCGCTGGAAATCTCCGAGAGAAAAATGCCGCCACGACGCGTGGCATGGTTGTTCCGTTTGCAGACTTCTTGGCAGACGGCGTCGGGAGCGGCGCGGCCTTTTGCGGACACCCGTCAGATTCTTCCTCGTTGCGGTCGCCCGACGGACGTGCCGTCGCAGCAAGTCCGGAGAGAGCACGTACGGACGCAGGTACGTGCGGACACACACACAGGCACGACACAATCCTCCGTCGGTCTCGGTCGACGTTGCTAGATACTGCTGGCCGGCAAACTCCCAGGGGCGCAAAACTATCACTTCCCCCAAAAAAGGCGCGAATGTTAAAAGCCCCCCTCATTGCCCGTCTCAATGGGAGTTTCTCAACCACGCTGATCTCGTAACGTCGGCCTCGGTTACAGGACAGTCCTCCGCCGTGTGCTTCGAGAAGCACTCCCACGGCGGGCGCGGAACGCCGTGGATGGCGGAGGGTGGCGCTTTGGGAGTGACGGCGGCGGCAACGGTGGGGAAGGTCCCCGCCGGCATACTTGAGAAAACCGTCCACTGAATGCGTTCGGGTGGTTGCCATCTGGTAGAAAGCCGCAATACTCGTAGCGTGTCTTCAATAACCCCCGGAACTTAGGCTTAACACATTTTAGTTGTGCTCGAGAGGTACGAAATGTTTGCATTGATCGCTCGGGAAGCTGCGGCGTGGCGAACCGGAGATAACGCGAGAGATTTACTAAGTCAACCGCCAGGCAAGCACCGCCACAGTGCTATAGGTCTAGTTTGTCGACGATAATGGGCCCTTTCTGCGTAACTAAAGACGGTGCCTAGCGGTGGGCATATGCATTTACTTTTCACAAAACTTCCTTGCCAGTCTCCGAGTTAGTTGTGTATTCTTGGAGAGGAGCTGATGAGAGTATTAAGCGAGCATGAGCTTCTCGAACATGCGCATATGTACACATTTTTGCTAGTTTGCCTCCCTCCACATGTTTTAGCTGTCCATCCCCTCCGCCAGGTTCTCACCATTCCGACCCTCCCTACATCTTTTAAATAGTTTGCATAACCCTACCATTCTGAAATTTCACCTCTCCCTACATTTCAGCTATTTTTCCTCTCCCTACATGTTTCCCCCATTGCATCTATTCCCACATGTGTTAACTATTTAACGTCTTCCCTCATGTTTAGCTACTCAGCCTCTCCCCACAATTCTAGTTATTTCACCTCTTCCCACATGTTTCCGTCATTTCACCTATCCCCAAAAGCACTCACTAGTTCACCTCTCCCCCCATTTTACCTATAATAATTTTCAATGCAGCATTTGACTATTTTGCCTCTCCCCAGATATTTTTGGCTATTTTGCCTCTTCCCCCTTTTTTTTTTCTAAGTATATGCGCCAGCATCCACCGCAGGTCGGAAAAGGCCCATTTGTGGCGTCCACCAAAACGCTCGCCCCACACGTCTTTAGGGACGGCCGTCCCTTACCCCACCGATGACGCGCCGGGCACCGTCACGTCTCCGTCGTCCCTGTCCCTCCTGGCAATGTATAAAAAAGAACTAGGCCTAACATGCCGCGCTTGCACGGCCTAGGTGAAGCCTAACGTCGTCGCGACCGACTCCCCCTTCGCGCCGAGCGCACGTCCGACGCCGTGCCTGTCACGTCGCCGTGTCCCGGAATAGCCGACCGGTTCGTAACCGTACCACCAGAGGGGCCCTCCCTTCGTCGCTCGCGCTACACCTACGGTCGGCCGCAGGTTAAGAATGCAGCAGAGGCTCCGCCTCTAGCAAGCGCTCGTTGCCTCCTGCCGGGATTTGGCTGCGCGTGTGACGAAGCGCCACCGGAGGCGGGACGGTCGCGCTTAAAGGCGGAACAGTTACTACATTCTTAACCCACGAACGACTATAGTGAGCCGGGTAGAACATCTCTGCAACACCACCTCCACCTTGCACACACGCGCGCAGGGACACGGTCGACGTGAACCGGGCGTCAGGAACCCTCGTAGCTCCTTTCCGTCGCGGTCGGGCGCCCGACGCGGAAGAGGCGTCGTCTGTGGCAGTCGGCAACAACAACACTAGTCCCCCCCGCCACGACGATGCACGTACAAAAAACGGGCGTGAAACAACAACGGCAACATCAACGATAACAAGGAAGGGGGTCCCGTCAGGCCTGGTGGCGGCCCCCGCACAGTCCGCAGGCCACGGCCGCCCGGTGGCACGCCCTCAGGGGCAGGTAGCACCAGAGGCAGGGCACGAGGAGCGACAGGAGCGCCAGTCCGGCCCACCGCCTCCGGCAGTCCCGGGGCGTCCCCGAGCACGAGCACGGCCGCTGGCTGAAGTCCCCCTCCGCGTCGGCCATGCAGTGGTACAGCATGCAGTGGGCGCACGAGATGCACGAGGCCGCGTTGATGCACGACAGCACGCCGTCCGGCGCGTACTCGCACGAGCCCCGCGCGTTGGCGTCCTCCGAGAACTCCTCGAGGCAGTGGCGGCACTGGCGGCGCTTGGGGGGTGCGCCCCCGGTGTTGCCACCGGAACGCGCCTTGCTGGGCAGCGGGGGCGCTCCGCCGGGGGGCTTCTTGGGGGCGGCGGGGGGCCCGTTGTTGCCCGAGGCCGGCGCCTGGGGGTCTGCCCGGACGCCACCGCCGCTCTTGAGGGCTTCGACCAGCGGGTACGAGTACTCGTGCTTGGCGAACTGGACGTAGGAGTAGGGCTCGCCGGGGAGGGCGCTGTCCTCTATGTAGCTGCTCTTGTTGTTGGGTCCCTGGAAGAGAGCACTCCTTCAGGGACGTGACCACCGTCGGCATACTGCGTGCCATTTTAGAGTCACCAGACGTCCCGTTTGGGGCGGGGCAGTTCCGTTTTAGAGCTCCATTAAAGTTGCCCCGTCAGTTTGCCTCGAAAAAGCCTCGTGTCCCGTTTGAATGTAAGAAAATGGAAAGAATGCTTATTCCCTAGAGACATGATTTTATAAAAATAAACATAGTATTATGAAAATGCCACCTCCCATACAGCACAATTTCGAGCTCTTTCTTTTCCTCGTTAAAGGTCCCCATAAATCTGTTAGACTTTTCTAGTAGTACTACTGAATTTTACTTGATACAGTGGACTCCTCTTAAACAGAACTTGAAGGGACAGAAAAATTTGTTCCGTTTATCAGAAGTCTCATTTAAGCAAAGCACATAAAATGAGTGAAATATGACTTTATTTCACAAGCATGATGTTCAGCTAATGTAGCTGACTAAAAAAAAAGAGGTAATGGTAGTTTGTTTTGCAATTTGCAATCGCTTTTTGACGAAGTAGGTGTGCATGCCTTGGAGGTCGCGCAGAAATTCCGCACAGCCTTCAGACTCAAAGTAGCGCTGCAAGAGAGCAACAGCCTCCCTCGCTGTGCAGTCTGGCACTGCAGCAGGATCGGGGTCACTGCATTCCACGTCATCTTCACTGGAGCTCGAGGCCTCCTCACCTTGAACTTCAGCTACCAGCTCTTCAATGCTTTCTTCACGGCATGTTGCAACGTTTGCATCTAACGTTTCACAATCTTGTCGCGTGAAAGAAGTGGAAAAGATTAGCTGACCAAAAAGGATGTCAGCTTCAGCCGCATCAGTATCAGAAGTATCTCCTTCCTCGTCGGGAATGACTTCTTGCCTCGCGAAGCCTGCGTGATGAAAGCATCTTTGCACGGTCGACACTTTAACTTGCTCCCAGGCATAGGTCAGCATGTGAAGTGACGAAAGCAAGTTCACACTATAGTCTTTCCCACTGTCTGCACAAAGAAGCAATCGGTGGTGTAGCTGGCGGCGGTAGTACACTTTCAGGTTCTGAATAACACCTTGATCCATTGGCTGGATTACAGCAGTTGCGTTCGGTGGCAGGAACTCGAGGCTGATGGACTCAAGCCCATCCACTTCACCATGGGCAGTTGCCTACAATAAAGACGACTTTCCTGCCCTCACGGGTAAATCTCGCATCCTGTTCTCGCAGCCGTTTCGAAAATCGTTTGCGTCATCCAAGCTTTTCCGTTTGCATAATAAGTGACAAGCAGCTCCCGGATGCCTTTACTGCACACTGAGGAACGACGTCCACTGGGTACGTTGTCCTGCTGCTTCTTTTGTCCTCGTAGTTTCCCACGCTCTGCCTTTTTGTTTTGCTGCTATCTTCGACTTTGCAGTACCACACCCTCGAAATAATGAGGGTTTTGCGATTTTCCCACAACCACCAGCCTCAACAATTATCACTGGCGTCCACGTTGGCACCTCCCAGCACTGTGATGCGCTCTTTACTTCCCTTACCCCCAGTACAGGTTTCCCCTTTGAAGGTGAGGGTCTTGGTTGGGAGCGCCTTGTAGAACAGTCCCAGCTCGTTGACAACGTTGTATACATCTCGTGCTTCGAGAGGTCACCACGATCCAGCTCTTGAAGGATCTTCATTTTCGTAGCGAGTGAAATCGCTTGGCGCGGCCGCTTTTTTACCGCTTCCATCGCAACATGGCAAGCAGACTCTGGTAGGAACGACTGAAGTTTCGCCTACGCGATGGTAAACGTGAAGCGCAACAAGTTCAAGACGAGGCGCTAACCCTAATGGCGGTAGAAACACTGGATTGGATTGTCTCGTTATAATGGCTCGGATGGATGATGGATGGTAATGGCTGTGCCCTTTGTAACGGGCGACACCTTGCACCACCTAGCCTAACATTTCGTCACCCCTTCTTTTTTTTTAATATTTGTATAAATGTTGTTCTAACACAACCCCTTCCCCTTTTAAAGTGTCCTCCGTCTTGGCTATTTCATACTCCATGGTTGTGAGACTGCTGTAGCAATTTCTGATGTCCGCGGTTGCCATCGGGAGTTTCGGTGTTGGTCCCGTTTAACCGAAGTAAGCAAAAAAGGGGGTTCCGATTACCCGAAGAATTTATCATTAAATACATAGGAAACCAACCGAGACCACCTTTAGAGTTCCGTCTATCCGAATTTTCCGTTTAAGCGAGTTTCGTTTAATGGGAGCCCACCAATGAAACAGTAACGGGAGTCATTTGTACAATTAAATTTCCCTTTCTACGCTCAAATGGCTTAGTAGCACAATTTATTTTTAGCCCCTCACAACCGCTCCCGCACCCGCCCGCCCGCCCAAAGCCCAAGAGTCCTGTTTTCTATTTCGAAGATTGTGGTCACCCTATATGCATATGTCTCCTGTAGACCTTTGCGGCAGCAGCCTTGAACAAGGCGATTTACGGTGTGTGTTCCTGGTTTTCAGCACGACCTACTGCAATCCTGACCTGCCCAGAGAAGAATGTGCCAGCGCGCACCTTTTAGTACATAGCCACGATTGCGGCGTTTCGCCACGCCATGACTTTGCGGCGCCGCATAAAGGCTTTTTTCTTTCCTAGGGTATCCGAATATCGATCAAGGGCGTGCAAGGCGTGGCGGCCTTATCAGGTCCTGACCTGACCTGCTCTCCTTGTGGGCCTCGCAGGATCGAGTCGTCAGTCGGTGGTCGCGTGACAGATTCGTCACTAGAGGCCACAGATGCCAGCACAGTGGCTATTTATGGGTGATCCAAGAAAGTGCCTTATTTAGACAATGGCATAAGAGCAGTGGGGGTCAAAAAACAACCTTGCATTTCTGTGCCTCAAAAACGTGCTCTTTCGATCCAAGCAAACATGAGAGCGATGCATTCTGCTATGCGCTATTGCTACTGCAGCCTGCCTGGCACCACGCTACGATAGGTGTTCCCGAGAAACAGATATCTCCAGCCGCGCGCCGTGCGAACCGTGCGCCAGATGGGCCGGGCACCACGTTTGAGTCGCAGAAAAGCCTCTACCAAGCGCCCCATGGCGAAGTGACGCGCTTCATCAGCGACGGCGTCTTCCATAGGGAGCCATTCTGTGGGCAGGTCAGGATTACAGTAGGTCGTGGTTTTCAGAGTGCACATCAGTGTTACATGAGTGCACTGGGCCATGAATTTTCTCGTCCTATCGTCAACGGGCAGTGGCAGCCTGAGTAGGCGCAATTCCGGACGCTGGTGGCGGCTAAATAGCTGTGTTTTATTGTTTTTAAACATTTTATGGCAAATGAAACGTCTCGAGGCTTTTGTGAAAGCATTGTGCCATCTCTGAGAAAAAAACCAAATCAATGATTGCTATTTTTGCAAGACCGTGCACAACAGAATGAATGCAATTGCAATGTTTGCTTCATTTTACGCAGATTCTGAATGCCGCCAAACACTCGGCCATGTACCTACAGAAGTCTTAACTGTTGCAAATATATGACCCCACAAGATAGTCAAAAGGCATTGGTTTTGCCCTGTCACAAGGTGAAATTCAACGAGTCCCATCAATAGAACAACATAGTATAAGTACCCCACAGTGCCGCATAATCCCAAGAGGGATTATTAGAGAAAGATCTCAAATAACGCAGCACTTCCTATCTGTGTCTCTACGAAGATCGGACAGAATCCGGCTTGTTTTAGGGCACGTTTTGAGGAAAGCTTCTGTTTGCACAGCACCAAAGCAAAAGAACGGACGTTTCTGTTCCGTTCCCTTCACCTCACTCTATCAGTTACTTTTCGCAAAGACAGGGAATATAGCTGAGAAAGCGTTTTGAACATTATTTCGGCAAAGATAATCCTCGAAGAACGTCGAATGGCCCTTGTCGCAGGCGATGTTCGCTCTCTTCGTTCGTTTCCTGCGAAAGCTGAGCAGGCTACGAGCCGTGGTATTCTTTGTTGTTCACAGTGGAAGGCACCAAAAAAAAAGGGGAAGCAAAAAGTGGAAGACACCACAAAAAGGGGAAGCAACCCAAATAGGCAGGTAAAGTAAAAAAAATTGTTAACAGCAACACAAAGTGCGCTGTGATTGACAGCGGTAGCTGCTGCGTTGTGGAAAGCATGTTGAAGGAAACTTGCCATTAGCCAGTGTGTGTCTGAGGACCCCATGGCCCAGCTACTAAAAGACAGGATGCCCTAAAAAGCTGGTTTTCAACCACTGGTCTTTTGAGGACTCCTTCTGAATAGGCAAAAATGACGGGGGACCCCGTCCACCGGGAGGGAGGTGTGGTACTGGACGATTACAATTACTAAAGTAAACTTCGAAGCAACTTTGGAACTCGAAAATGGAGAACAATCAACCCTCGACACTCGGAGCACATGGGTTGGTTTACTTTAGCTTTGTAGAACAGCTAGCATCGATAAAGAAAAAAAACAACCTTATCGCTCGACTCGAATGGCCATCGAGGGCTTTGGGGACCCTAAGGAGACCTTCGGGTGCTCCAAACGGTCTGCCGACCCCTGTTTGAGAACTAAAAAGAAAAGCTGCGGTTCCAAGTGTTAAGAGGAGTGTAAGAAAACTAGAGGTGTGCGAATATTGAAATCTTTCGAATCGAATCGAATAATAAATGTTACGAATCGAATCGAATATTTTCGAATACGAATAGTAGTTTCGAATAAGAACATTTTTGAAAGCAAATATTTTCTATTTGACGTGACTTAAAAGGAGACACTGCTCCTTGAGGCAAAAATATACTAAGTAGTAAGAACAGTGTTCTAAAACGTTTAAAAAGAATCCTAGGGCTTTCACTTATGCCTATCTGTATTCCACATACCTTTTAGTTCACTGATATATGTTTATTTTCTTAATTCAATATTTCAATCTTTGCAAATTAAATTTTCAATTATAACAAAAGTAATTAGGTTACATCAGAACCAAGTACATATTTGTAGTCAGATTGTAATGGCAGATAACCTATGTAAATTTAATTTGAATTGAATCGCAAGTTATATTTAAAAAAAAGCTCTAGAAGCAGTGTTGCCTCTTAAACAAGAATGCTCAATCAAAACACAACTGGAATTTTTTTTTTTCACCAAACATTTATGAAAAGGTCAATTTCACTGGAATAAGAAGAATATCATGTGACCGATAAAATAAACATAAAATAAAAGATCACTCAGTAAAGCACCATTCAAAGAATGAAGTTATAGAGCTACAGAAGGGAAATGAAGGTACACAAGTGGAGGCGGGTCGGCAAGCCACAACGCAGTCGGAAATCGCGTTGCGGACAAACGCAACTATGTGAACGTAAACAAAGGTACACAAGCAACGGCGGGTCGGCAAGCCACAATACGAAGTAGAAGACGGCGTCGCGCAGCTGCACCGACTTTGTGCAAAATCTTGTTACACAAGTGAACGCAACCACGTGAACATAAACCGAAGTACACAAGCGGAGGCGGGTCGGCAGGCTACAGCAGAATTGGAGATCATGCTGGGGGGATCGGCGGCAGAGTGGGCTAGCGCACACCAGCTCGGAGCACTTGGAGCCAAAGCTCGCGCTGCGGAACCCAGGATCCTGGGTTTAATCCCCACCCCTGCCCGCTTCGATCTGCATGAGCATGCGGTCGCGTATCACTACTGCGTGGTGCACGTTAAATACCCCAGGCTAGCGGTTGCACTGCACTGGCTAAATTTCTCATCTACAGCTAGGAGACTCGTCACCCCTGGAGGCAGACCAAGTTCTAGGCTGTATAAACATACACACAACCTAATTTTCTTTTGGAGATCGTGCGATTTAGCCGCGCAGCCGCCTTGACTTCGCACCATCTCTTTCCGTGTGCAATAGTTATAATTATAATGCAAGTAAATGCAAGGGTGCAAGCGAGCTGGACAGGAATGACGAAAATAATCCCTGGAGAAGGGGAACAAGAGGGACAAAGGACAAACACAAATCTCCAAACACAGCTAGGTGACTGGTGCGCGACCGAAAAAATAGCCTGGTCCGGGTTTAGTTATGCCGATAGAGGGCGACACAAAGAACCAATAAATTAAAAATACACCGTGTTTTTTTGTTTTTTTTTTTCGGAGAGAGCAAGTTACTTTTATCAGTGAAAACGGGTAGATTATATATAAAAGGAATATCCGGCAAACTGATGAACCGGAAAATCAAGCAGAAAATACCACGAGCCAGATATTGCCGATAGCCGAGGTCAGCCGTAAATTCATATCCGAATCCATAGTTGTGAAAGTGGTACGTTGCGTTTGTGCTGACGACGATGCACGTGCCGTTGAAAACTTCATCAAATCTATCGCAGCATTTGCGTCAAGACCACTTCGCCAACTTCGGAATCCAGTCATCATGGCAAGCAGAGGATAGATCGCGCTACCGCAAATAACTTTCCAGTGCATCATATAAAAAAAAGTTTGTCCAAAAGAACACAGGGAACTCGACCGCGAGTTGACACTAATCGGCGAGTTCAGCGTTATTCGTAGTTTCCAAAGTATTCGAAGAACTCGAATACTTCGAACAGCGAAAGTGCGAAGCGAATCGAATCGAATAGCAAGCATTATTCGCGAAGTATTCGAAGTTTCGAATATTCGCACACCCCTAAAGAAAACATTTCACGAGTGGACGAAGAGATTCAAACAGAGGCTCTGCAGCGGGCTCAAAGCGAAGTTATGGTGCATAAAACACATCTCCGCCCGGCGACATTTGACAAAACAATGCACCGGCTTTCATGGCGTCATTTGTTTGATGCATGAGCGGGATAGGACGCTAAACACACCGGACAAAGACGGGCCTCGGGCACTGGGTCCGCCGCTCGATGTTCAAAGGTCCAAAGCAAAAATTTATGTGACGGAACGGCCCCTTCGCCTCTGCCGTCCGCCGTCGACCTGCCAGCTTCTCCCTGCACACCACGAGGAACGGCCGACAAAGTGACGGCGCAACGTCACGGGAGCGAGGCACGGCGGAGGGATCGGAAGATGCGCGAGCGTCGACTACAGAAGATGAGGAGATTGGATTTGCAGCGACACTCCGCCGCACCGTCGACGGGTCAAGGGTCCCGATATGTGTCGTGGTGTGTCTCTCTCGATGTGATAATTGTCCGCACCAACGATAAAAGTTTTCTGGACGAGGAGATGGTGTAGGAGTGGTTCAAGCTGGAGCCACCGAGTAAATTCGGAGTAACAACACTTCGGTCAACTCCGTGCTTGAAATAATCCCGCGCATAGAGGAAATTATCCAAGATGTAGGCACAAACACCGTCGCGGTACCTGGCGGTCCGAAATTCCAGTTTGTGGAGATTCCTGTGGTCTCCCTTTCCCAATGGCTGTGATAACGGCCGTGGGTCAGAACACTCAGCCTCCTTCGCCGTGAGCTCCGACCTGTTCGTGAAGCGGAGGGTTTACTGTCTTGGAGGACCCTCCCCTCACTCTCTTAGGGGGGGACCTCTTTCCGTTCCCCCACTCGGACGCGGATCACTGCTGACAGGCAAAAAGGTCTCGCCTCTTGTTTTCCCTCTTTCAGGAAGGGACTTGTATGGTGACGGCGAAAGAAATAGGACGTGTATCGGCGACTTCTCCGATGCTTCCCCAATCCTGACTCTCCGGAACCCCGCGTCTGGCAGGTAAGGACATTTTCTTACCTTTCCAGCGCGGGGGGCATTTTGAATGGGGACATAGTACAGTCGCCGACCAATTTTTCGGACGCCGATTTTTCGGACACGTTTAATTATTCAAACGTTTTAGCCGAACCGTCACTCACCCCATAGAGTTAATGTATAACACTGACCGAAATTTTTCGAACGCCATAAAGCTTATTGCTCGATATTTCGGACATAATTTGCATGATTTCCTCAGTTTGCAGTCACAAAACACCGCTGCGATAGCGCCGCGAGCTTAGTTGCCGGCTGTTTGGTTGTTTTGATTTTACCTGTAGCCTCGATACAAAGTCCTACACAATAAACAAGCTGGGTTGAGGCTATTGTAGAATTTTTCGGTTCCGCTATAGCCCATTGTTATGGTTCTTCCAGTTCTCGTGGTTCGTGTTTTTCGAGTGCGACCGCGAGAAGAGAGGCCGTCTGCCGTTCTTGTGGTCTTTGAGCCAAAGGTTTTTTGCTGAGAGGCTTAGTATTAAAGCGAAAATGGCAGACTAAACATTGTCTCCAAATACCGTATTTACTCGAGTAATAGCCGCACTATTTATGAACAAGGCCCTTGTGTCTACTTACCCATATAACACATATACAGCCAATCATCGTGTTGCGCATAAATAACATAGCGAATAACTAGATCAAGAACACGAGTCTCCATACAAATGAAATCTTCACAGATGGTATCTTCGCGCGAAGACGCTATCTCTGTCCTGTAAAGTGCTGGAATCATGCTGTCGATCGCGGTGATTGGCAATCCGCGAGCTCCGCGAAAAAGCAAACGCTCAGGTTTCCTTCACAAACGGTGCGGCTATTACTCGAGTAAATACGGTAGTACCAAATGGAGCAAAGTTCAAGCTCGCTGTTTGTGCCAACGAAGGCGCCGACAAAGCGCAGCACATGATCAAACAGATCAACAAAAAAGTGAAAGTGAACAATATGAAGTGGAAGCTGCACGAGAACTTAAAATGGACATCAAGCAAGTGAAAAGTGGCCAATACGCAGCGGAATATGCGCGGAAATTTAATACTTTGGCTGAGATAAACTTTTCAGACCGTTTGATTATTCGGACCATTTTGGAGTTCCCTCAGAGTCCGAAAAATCGGTCGGCGACTGTAGTTTGTATAGTAGGATGTTTGAATAAATGCTCTTGGACTCTCTGGTACATGCGTCTTCTCTTCCACTATATTCGAGAGAGTTAGACAAGATGGCCGATCATTGGCACCGACGGAGGTAATTTATCGAACCGTGCCGCGGTAATGTGGCCCTAAACGTCGTCTATATTGCTGCATAGATGTGGAGACTGCGCTACTAGATTCGACGCCTCCTTTGAGATTGCCGCCGCTGTTGAGATGACCCTTTGGTTCCTCTATCAGTACCTCTGTTGGTAGCTAGGAAATCCCACATAAAATGGCACCCAATGTGGGGCCACGACTTCCTTTATCGTGGTCGTGGTTTCTGGCTTGTCCGGCCTTTGCCAGCAATTCCTTGCTGATGATTGCCCCGTACCACGAGTGTCCTGATCTCGCCACTTATGGTTAAGCGATTAATACCGAATCGGTAACCCGCAGTGCCACTCCTTTGAGCGAGCACAGTGTGATTCATACGCGCGTTCCTGTTTTGAATTGGCGTGCATCAAGCAACATTTCTTGTTGCGGGAGACCCTTTGTTCTCCATGCTTGAGGTGAACCCTTCACCTTTGTGTTTTTGGGTTCCTAGCGTGCCAACAACAACTTGTCCTGAAGGGGAAATGTATATAGAAGTTTCAAAGACGTTTTTAAGAACCGAGTGACTTTTATGTCCGGCTGGGAGCAAGCCTTGGCAGAGAAGAGTAGCGAAGGATCAGCAATCTGGTAATGTAAGTATATTCACATGTTTTTTTACTCTGAGCAGTCGCGGACTTTCAGCAAGAGTCGAACGGTGCACCTGCCAATAACGTCGATAAGTAGCTGGTACAGCTACTGACAGGCTCCGGGAGCCGGGCTGCGCAACCGTCAAAGTCGAGAAGCAGTTTGCAAACTGTTGACGCACGCACTGTATTCACTGCTGGCATTGCAGCGGGCACGGAAGGTTTTTTTTTTCGGGAAAGTTTTGTATCTGCTTGATGCCAACGTACTCCTGCAGCCTGTTGTTGTTTTCCAAGAAGAACACTAGTTTTGCGATCATGATGGTGGTGCTACGCAGTCTGAGGCTGCACTGTGACAGCATCTGGGTGGACGGTGACTCTAGGACTTTCAGAGGTTATGTCGCTCTGAAACAGGGTGCCCTTTGGTGATATCTGTCAGACTCGCGTGATCTAGGTGGAAGAGTGACTCTAAGACTTTCAGCAGTTACGTTGCTCTGAAACCTGGCCTTGCCTCAAAAGAAGGGTCCACACCGTTGTGAGCCCTTGATCGAGCCGTATCGAGTGCAAGACATGTTTTCTAGCCTCGGTAAACTAGCTAGCTCAAATATTTGTCAAAGCTCGCAGGTCTGAGCGTATGAGCTGCGGCCCCCTTTGTCTTCCTCCTTGGGGAGCAAGATGGCGGCGATTTTGCGTGGGAACTTGCGTCTCTCCCGCTCGCAGATGCGCAGGCATGGTAATTTGGTTTATATCTGCCCCTCCCAAGTCTCGTATTAATTTACCTCGACTTTGAAGACGGGCCAGCTGCAGACTGTTCTCTGTTTTAGCCACCTATAGTCAACGGACTTCTCCAATGACTGTAAAACCGGGTAATCTAGGCAAATTCTGTTTTAGCTACCTGTGCAAAGGATTGAGAACTGGTCGTTTTTCCTGGAAGATCTCTCCCCGATGTCCACAGTAACGTCACTCAATAGTTGCTTGGTATGTGGTCGTGTCTCAAACGGAGGAGACCCCTTTATGGCTTCTCCTTCCGGTGTCGAAGTGGGTCACTCTGGTATGTGTCCTGTGACCGTTCGTTGGATGTACTCCCCACTGGCAGCGCCTTCCTGTCACCGTTGACAAACTGGCCTCCTTTTTGCAGTTTTGTTTGTCGTTTGCTCCTGCCAGCTTATGCCGCCTTTGCGGCCCGGCAGGCGAGTGTCCGTTGCCCGTGCCCCCCTTGTTTGGAGGCTGCGGTGCCCTTTCACCCTTGGGGAGAGCTGCGGTCGGCTTTGGGGTCAGTTGTTTGCTGGCTGTATGATTTCGCGGGTATGTTCCGGGGTTGTCCATCCGCCTTCACCGGCTTACTGCAGCCGAGATGGCGCCGACCCCCTGGGCAGCGTGTCTTTGGGAATTCCCCAGCTGGTCTCCGCTGATGGGCGGCGGTCGTTGGCCTTTCGGTGCTACCGCCTCTGCGACCACCTCACCACCCTCCACTGCAGGCCAGCTCGTACCGCGACACCTGGGACCAGCTGCATCAGCACAGTGCCTGTGAAGCTCTGCGAGGTTGTGGCAGTGACTGTCAAGTGCTTGGGACTTGAACTTCCCTTTTCTTCGGTTTTGTGTGTGAACTGTTGCCAGCGGACATAGTGAAGACGTGTGCTGGGTGTCGCGTGTGGTTGCCCATAGATATCATAGTTATATTTTATTTTATGAAAGTAGGTGGTCCTCCCTTATTCTTTCTTGAGACCTACCTACCGTTTCAAGGAGGGGGGATGTAGGGATTCCTGTAGTCTCCCTTCGCCGATGGCTGTGATAACCGCCACGGGTCGGAATGCTCGGCCTCCCTCGCCTTTAGCTCCAACCTGTTCATGAAGGGGAGGGGCCCCTGTTTTGGAGGGCCCTCCTCTCACTTTCTCCCGGCGGGACCTCTCTCCGTTCCCCCGCTCGAATGCGGATCACTGCTGACAGGCAAGGAGGTTTTGCCTCTTGTTTTCCCGCTTTCAGGAAAGGGACCTGTCCGGTGACCGCGAACGAGACAGGAACGTGTGTCGACGACTTCTCCAATGTTTCCCCGGTCTTGGCTTTCTGGAACCCGGCATCTGGCAGGTAAGGACCTTTTCTTACCTTGCTGGTGGGGGGGTCATTTTGGATGGGGACATAGTAGTTTGTATAGCAAGATGTTTGAATAAATTCTCTTGGACTCTGTCCTTACTCTGGTACGTGAGTCTTCTCTTCTGCTATATTCGAGAGTCGGACAAGATGGTCGATCATTGGCTCCGAGGGAGGTAATGTATCGAGCCAACCCGCAAATTGCCGTGGAGACGTGGGGACCGTGCTACTAGGTTTGACGTCTCCTTTGAGATCGCCGCCGCTGTTGAGATGACCCTTTGGTTCCTCTATCGGTACCTCTGTTGGTAGCTTGCAAATCCCACAAGTTGCAGCCCCTAGGTGTAGACGTAAACATACCACTCTTCATGCAGCGGGTTTCGCCACTCTGCCGCATGTGCACCGCAATGCTTCGAACCAACTTTAGGCGGTCCGTCAAAATCTGTTTCTCGACATATCGCGCTGCGATTTTCCACGGAGGTGTGGCTAGGCGGTGGAAGTATGAAGTAAAATATCGACGAACGAACTTGTTTCGTTCAAAAAAGAAAAAAGGAAGAGCTGTTACGGCCAATCTAAGGCAACGCTTTGGAGACAGCACGCGCAGTCGTGGCGCAAAAACTGCTACGCCAACTCGTCTGCGCGGACTGCAACGGATGAGGGAGCGTTGCAGTTATTGCGCGTACTCAAGACGCTTCTGGGTCGAGCGCCGGCCATGAAGTGCTTCAATCTCTAAGCATTCATTTGAATAATATTAGAGGTACGAGGGAGCGTGCGACAGCTAAAGGGGGCGCCCCGCTTTCTACCTTGGCAGCAGGTTAATAGCGCTACCGACGACGGCACTGCTAGCATGCTGCCAAAACCTCAGGTGTATGTTTCGCCTACCTCTCCGTTTTACAATGTGACAGCCATGTCCGTGTCTTACCGTGACCATGTTCCTCAATCATGGGCCGCAGTAAAGGTATCACACTTTGACATTCAGAAACCTACCTACGTCTATAGTCAGTTGCAACTCAAGAAGGCAGGGCGAGGGAAAGGAAGGCCGGGGAGGAGGAAGCAGGCAGAACGCTGGAGAGAGGAAAAGGTTTCGCCCTCTCCTCTCCAGCATTCCGTCTGTTTCCTCCTCTCCTGCCTTCTTTCCCCCGCCCTACCTTCTTGAGTTGCAACGAACTATAGCAATGCTGTGTTCGAGTTCCCACGAGCTCAAAGCTCAGATTCGATTGTGTCCTCGAAATGTAAAGGATCGTTCACGCAGTTGCGTCGACTGCGTTGCGCTGCGTTGTGTCGTGCTGCACGGCGCTTCCCCATTGGCTCGTCGTAAGTATCGCCATAGCAACAGCTCGACACAAGCAGTCTTAACAAGGCGCGAGTGGTTGCAGTTGCACTCAAACACAACCGCAGTGAACGAGGCTTAACATACCGTAAAATACAGAATGTGTGCACATCTCGCAATAAGTGCCCCCCCCCTTAAACATTTGAAATATAAGCAAAGACATGTCTAGCGCACACCCCAGAAAACTTCTCAGACCACCAAGCTGTCCAAGATGTTACTCCGCATCAGCTGCTTCTCCGAGAAAGCCGATAATTTAGAAAGTACTTCATTTTATATTTCATAAAATGGTTACCAATGTTTACACCATTTAAAAGCGAAAATATGCGCTTTCAACGCTTTCATTAGCTATTAATGTAAACCAGTGATGCCAATAAACCCAACAAATATTGCACTTTTCCTCCGCTAAATGGAGCCAACTAGTTTTTTTTTTGTTTTTTTTTTAATTTGCGCGCATGCGCACGAAATTCGAACTTCAGTCGAACCTTTGTCGAACATCACGTTGATGGTTCGAAAAAGTCGAACGTGGTCAAACTCGAACCTGGGCAGGTTCGCCATATCCCTAGTTTTGACTGAGCGGGAGTGGCAGGAGTTGTTGTCGATGGCGATGCAATACTCTGCTCGCACCTAGTTTTTTCCTTTTTTTTCCATTTTTAAACACTTATATTAGATAACACTCTCGAGATTTATTTTATATTTATATTTCACTCTTGAGGTTTATTTTATTGTATCAATTTATAGAACACGCGATTACATCACATATTGCTATAAAAGTGCCACACAATAAAGAGCTTGGTGAAAAAGAAACCGAAATGGATCCTCTCTTACTGCCATCGGACAGATAGAAACGGAGCAGACCGATAACGCACGCATCATACGCCTTTCTCAGTAAATTCACATATTCATAGGGGAATCCGTGGCAGGCAGATTATTCGTTACTTGTTCGAATATTCGCAGTTTATGCGAATATTCGCCGTTTTTTCCGAATATTCGGCCTTAGCCGAATATTCGGGAACTTCCGAATATGCAATTTTCGAATCGAATACGTTTCGAATAAGAAAAATATTCTATTCGTATTCGAAATTTCGAATATTCGCACACCCCTACCGAGAAGCTTTACAAGCATGCTCCGTTGCGAAGTGGTGCAGCTTGATGTGACAGTGCCAGCGCGAAGCAGGCTCGATGAGAGTGGCATAGCTGTCTTAAAAATAAGGGACACTGCCAGACGGCTGCACTGCTGCTCCTATACCATTCCGTCGGATCAAACATGGGCCCATCCCACCATCTGCGCCTTCTGCTTCCCTGATCCTGGAGCTAACAAGCGCCTATCCCTATTTTTAGCAATTATTCCCGAAGTTAGGGATGTGGGCTCGCTCCATATTTTACGGTAATCACACACAGCTCAGCAGAAGTAAAAAGGCATTTTGTGAAACTGCCCATAGGTGGCACAAGCTGCCAACCAACTAAAAGAGTTGAGCCGTAGTCATCCGTCTTTCTTGGAGCGAGGTGCATGTTCCTACCCCCTGCGAGGCGTTCTGCATGGCCACACATCGCTTACCAGAAGTGAAAAAGCATTTTGCCAAAGCTCCCTATACATGGCACAAGCTGCTGCCTGATTTTGAGGTTTGGATGCATTCATCTGTCCGTACCGGAGCAGGTTGCGTGTGCCTGTCCGCCCAGCTGTGAGGCATTCTACATGGTCACCCATAGCCTAGCAGAAGCGAAAAAGCGTTTTGCCAAAGCAGACAAGACAACTGAACACATTGTATTGATGTGCGCAGGCCTGGAACTTGTCCAACCAGCGGATTGTGAACTAGAAACATGGGAATGCACACTGACAGGGGCGCTCGGCTTTAAGGTTGCTTTGAGTTTAGTGGTAGACTCTGCCAACAAGGCCAATGGCAGCAAATTCGTTGACGCTAAGCCGATGGCCAACGGAGGCTGGGGTAATGTGGTGGAGACCACCAAAAGAAGATTAGAAAACTGGTGGCTGCTTATTCAGCAGCGGGGATAAACAAACCCCACTGGTTAGTTCTCAAACGCCACGGGACCGCCTGATTCAAAGGAAATAATTTCATCATCATCATCATCATCGGCCACATTCAACCGTCTGTACCGAAGAGAGTTGCGTGAGCCTGTCCGCCCACCTGCGAGGCGTTCTACGTGGTCACCCATAGCCTATGAGAAGTGAAAAAGCGTTTTGCCGAAGCTCTCTGTAGATGGCGCAAGCTGCTGCCTAATTCGGCGGATTGGCCGCATTCATCCATCCGTACCGAAGCGTGCGTGTGCCCATCCACCCACCTGTGAGGCGTCCTTGCGGACATAGTTGATTCGGTGCAGGTGGTTGGCCGAGTAGGGTGACAGGCCGCTGCCGGCAGAGGACGAGCCGGACGAGGAGCGGGACTCGACGGGCAGCTCCAGCGTCATGAACACCTCGTCGTCCCCGATATCTGAGTCGTGCAGCGCGCCGCACAAGTCCCCCACACCTGTGACGCACCAAGGGACGAGACGGTGATTACAAGTCTGACGGCGAAAAAACCTACAAAGGTCACACTGTAACAAGTTGGGGCGGGGGAAGAGGTTGCGCGTCGTAAATATGGTGCCTGGAACACGTCTTGACTGGCGCGTTTACCGTGTCCTCGAAAGTGGTCCCTCGATTTACACCTAAAGACGAAGTAGCAGTGTCACGTCGTCGCCAGCCGCGATTCTGGTGGTGTCAAAGCAGCGGTGGTGGACGTAGCAGACGCCTGTTCCGCTGCAGGCCGCACTCCAGTTTGACTGCCTACGAAGCTTAGGTGGTCAAGAGTCGAGATGATGCGATGATGGCGACACTTGCATTCACTCTGGCTTTTTGCCGGAGCTTCTACCACCAACCACCAGGGATCGCGACTTTCGATGCTCGGAAGTCGCGATCCCGGTGGTCGTGAGACCACTTTCGATGCTCGGAAGAAATGGGACGCTAAACAGGCCAGTCGGAGACGGTTCCGAGCACTGTATTCTTACTGCACCAAGTCAAGACAGGAAAAGAGGCCATGAGTCATAAATTTCGGAGAAGTGCACTTAAAATAAAGGGTGACCCCCAAAACAAAAATCCCTGTTCTTTGTTGTGTCCTGCAATTGAGCTGCAGCGATGGCCGAGAGGCTCCATGCTGCTGCCCGCAATTAATGTGTTCGTTTTTAAGTGTTTACGGTTAGTTTAAAAAGTTGCGTCCCACTCAATTTAGTGGACGGTGTTCATGTGACAGTCTCTTCTGAACACCGTCTGCTTGGTGTACATGTGACGTCAATTTGTTGGCTAAATTTAGCGAGGAAACTAAATTGGTGTTTAGGTCATGCGACGTCAATTTCCCTTCTAAATTTGGTGTGGAGACTGAATTAGGGGTACAGGTCACGAGACGTAAAATTTCCCGCCAAATTTAGTGGAAAATGTATGGACGGATGGATGGATGGCCTGGTATTGCGCCACCTAGCCACTGTTCTAAACCATTTCATGCCATAAAACAGTGGCTAGGTGGCGCAAGCCACCGCCCGAATTAAAGGGTTCAGCTTCACGTATCCATCCGTCCATCTTGCTGTCCTCCCTCTTTCACATCTATTTTGCGCTTTCTGTCACGGGGGGGAGAGAGAGAGAGAACAAGAGGAGGCTCGCTTCGCTCTTGACCGTGCACTTGGCTTCCCCATCCATGAACGGCGGTGGGAAGGAGGGAGAGGAGGACAGACAGAGGTGCAAGGAGAGTGAGGCAGGCTCGAAACGGTGAGAGCAAAGGACGAGAATAGGAGAAGGTGAAAGCAGCACCGTCGCAATGAGGGGGAGGGGAACCTTGCTATGCAACCACTAACGACCGCATCCAAAATGACCGGGCCATTTGCACAAGCGGCGTGACAACTGCACGGCTGAATAGACGTACGTGTGCAAAGCCACACAAGGAAAGCAGCCATGCAGCATGACTGCTGCGGACTGCGTGCAACGGCGGAACGCGAACAGAGTTATAAATGCGAGGAAAGGAATAAAGAAACTACAAGCAACAAACAAAAAGGCTGAACCCTGAAGGCCCGAAGCTACGCATTTTTCGGAAAACTAGACCCGATAATGATGACTACGAATTCATCTGTTGTTGTCGTTTAAGCTACCAACATAACATTACGGTAGGAACGTTGAATGATAGATGGACTGAGCTTTAGTAGCACACTGATTGACTGAGTGAGTTTTAGGGGAACATTGATTGGGGGAAACCCAAAGAGGATCTATGCAACACATTTCGTAGAACCTTCGTCAATTTACTAACGATAAATGACAATCCCCAAACTCGAAAAGACAGACAAAGAATGAAACCATTTCAAACAAATGCTGCTTTCCATTGTTTGTTTTTGTGCACCCCCCCTCCCTCCCCCACCTCGGTTGAGTTTGAAACATGAATGTGCCCCACGCGCTTTTCGGCACACTAGTCCTGACGATCAAGCCTGTAAGGAGGAGCACGGCAAACAATAATAAGACAGCGCATCCCGCTGGAACGCACAGACGCAAGTCCAGATAATCGACCGAGCTGGTCAGCTGACGCCCAAAAACACGGGGAAAGGAACGTTCGGCCAAAGGACGGGGGCCAAACACAACTGCGACGGGGAGGAAAGCGAACATATTTATTTATGTAGCCTCCCCAGCTGCACCGCCGTTTTCATTCACGAAAAAATACACGAAGAACGTCATCGCAGCAGTTTTGAGGCAGCTCATGCACCCGCAGAGCCACCCCGTTTGTTTGTTATTGTTCCTTCCCTTCTGGCTTCTACGCACTGCGGCTCCCCCATTTACTGCTGCCTACCCTTCTCTCTCTCTTTCCCCCCTCGTCTCGGAGAGCGTTCGTCCTTCAAATCCAACTTCGGCGACTTTTTTCAAAAACGGCGGAACAGTGCGCAAGTTTGGCCGGAATTAACGAGGCGAATGTCGAAGTGATTGGAGTGATGGTTTAGAAACAAGCGAGCTGCTCGGTAAAAGTTTCCATCAGAAAAGGAAAGGTGTTGAGGCTGAAGAACAGGCAACAAGGGCACAGAATAATAATTTCCATTTCTTCCCGTTTCCGTCTTTTTCAAAATTACGGGTTCTTGGTTGTTTTGGGGTTTTTTTGCGAAAAAAGTGACGAAACGAAACCTGGACTTTGTTTTTTTTCTAGAACCGAGAAATAGCCCCAACTAATGGTTTTCAAAGTTTGTTTCTCCTGAAATTTGGAGGGTGTTTTTTGTGGAGTTCATTTTTTGCCAAACATTAGGAGTTTATCGGGGATTATTTTTGTTAGATTCCCAACTCTACAAAGTAGGGAGTTTATTTTTGCTATGTTTTCAAATCTTCAAAATTGAAATTAAAAATGTATATGCACCGGCGGGCATAACCCTGCCCTAGATTTACAAGAATGCACATGTACCATGACATTGGCATCCTTGCCATTAGTGATACTAAATGTCCCACAACAAAACTTGAAGAATACACATTAGAATCACTGAACTCCCTGACATAGTCGTTGGGAAGCATGTTTTCTTTTCACCCCATTCTACCACTTCTCCCTGCGGCTGCCCGGGCTGGAGCGGTGAAATAGAGGCCTCATCTGTCCCTCTTATGAAATCTGAGAGTTCATAGCTTTCACGGTTATCAAATCACAACCCTACCTTCCTCCAAGATGTTAAATCTGGACACCAAAACGGTGGTTTGTGTCGTGACCCAGAATTACAATGCCCCGTTGTCCCGAAGCGAACCTTGACGGGATACACGGTGAACCTGCTTTGGTCAATACTATGCGATTTTGAAAGAATCTGGGGAGTCCTCTCCTGATGACTGCTGAACCTGTGCTCTGACCAAACTTAGTTGCTGAAAACTGCCTCTCTTTTTGGTTGCTTTTAGCCATTGTGACCTACAAATTCTGAGTTTTTCAGATAAATCCCAATTCAATAAAATTTTACCGGCGAGTGTTTTTTGGGATTTTATCGGATTTATCCGAAAACATGGAGCCCTAGATACAAGTGACACGACTCGTTTTTTAATAGTATTTCATAGTAGACAGTATTTTGTGGTCTATAAGTTGCACCTTAGTAGAAGTCACACCTACATATTTGTAGGGCCGACCTAGCGAAACTGCATTGAAAAGTCCACACATGTGTTTTATGATTGCAATATGCATGCAAGCGAGAGCAAGTTTCAATATTCCTGTCACCAAATCGAACGATAAATGTAACCCCCACGGCAAATTTCTGCAGTTAATGTATACACTTATAGACAAAAAATGCATTTAGATCGCACTGTTGTACAAAACGCACCAACAGAAATTGTTTAAAAAAAGTGCAGTTTGCTAATTGGAAAATATGATACTCCAATCTTCAAATGGTAATGCATGGTACTGCTACCAGCAAATCCACTCTGCATGAAAGTTTGCATCGTCCTGTTGTCTTACAGAAGGTCTGGATTGCGATTCGTCGTTGCTCAAAACTTCCCCTCAAGGTCCCCTCCAAAAATTAGAACCAGCTTTTACGCCGCTCGTGACACAGCCACGTGCGTTGCCAACGACCACCCGTCCAACTTATACTCACCGTGGGAAGGACGATCGCAGAGAGGAAGGAATCCGCAAGAGCAGCGTGCGAGAGGGAAAGCGGGAAAGAGGGAAGGACACAGCCGAGAAAGGGTCACGCATTGCATGGCATCGATGAGGCACCGTCCCAACAAACGATAGCCAAACACCGCGTACACGAGAGGAGCACAAAGTTCACCAACTTCACCTCCACCTCGTTCCTCCTAAAACCTAGCCACGGCAGACACCACTAGCCAATCCGAGCCAATTCAGAAGGGGTCACGGGCTTATAGTCACCAATGAGGTACTGTCCCGACGAATCATAGCCAATCACCGCATGTGTGACAGAAGCACAAAGTTAACTCACCACAGTAGCACTTCATACACTACTAGCCAATCCAAGTCAATCCAAAAGAGCAAGCCTGCCACCTGACCTTGTCATTGTGAAGAGCAATATGCGAAGCACTGGGACACCCGGCTTAGCTGAGATGGCTGGTTAGCGTGGCATTAAACACGATCATCAACCTATGTCTTCCCACCGTTGTCACAGCCGCTACACACTCTGCCAACTTTGGTACTATCGAGGCTGTTCAAAAGAGTAAAATGGCTGCCGTGCCTTAAATTGTTGGAGTCTTTTTTCACACGTAAGCACTTGAGCACTTTCTAAGGATTCTTCTTACCACCTCTGTATCCCAGTTCTCTCTTTCGAGCATGTACTGCATCGAACCACAAAAGGGTCAGCATTCACGTCCTGCCGTCTGCGTCTGTACTGGAAATACCTACTAACCAACCGAAATACTCGAGGCCCTCGCACGAACAGGTACCCTTAAACCGAAGCCGACAAATTGTTGACGCTTGCCCAGATTTTTACGCAAACGTGACTGTGAGGGACCGACTGCCGGGAAGAAATATTTGTGGCGTGAAATCTTGCTTTTCTCTGAAAGAAATACGCCGGTTGATGATCATGTCTGCTTTGACCCTTCTTTCTGTGGTCACAAGGAGTGGTGATGATAGTGCATAATATTTTTTCAAAGTTGTAGGCCGTCTAATAGAAGTACAGTGCAACCCACTTATAACGATTACGAGAAAACCCAAATTTCAGTTGTTATAACCGATTATCGTTGTATCTGAGCTAGAAACTCATCGTTTCTAGTTTAGAAACTCTAGAAACTGATCATTATAGCAATACATCATTATATGTGGTATCATTATAAGTGGCTTGCACTGTAATAGACTCCATGAAACATATTTTTTAGGACAACTTGAACACAAAAGTGTGTTAACTTAAATCAACTTTGAGTGTACAGTCACATCGGTACTAGCATATCCTCTAACATCATAGCAACTGATTTGGTCCCCAGTAAAGCTTCCATGGGCCAGCACATTTCTACGTGTATTTTTATGTTCAATCAAATTATTATTATTATTATTGTAACATCAAGTATGCTATGCTAAAGGCTAATTCACAAGAACACTGCACATGACAGTGCCCAGGGTGTGTCTCAGACTGGCGTTTTCAGCACGTCCTGGAATGTGGTCCCTTAAGGGAACACTAAAAAGAAAAAAAGTACTTACCCTATTTTTGTTAAAAAGCTCATTTGAACACACATCTTTTTTTCTTTTTCACAATGAAAAATTTTTTTCTTTTTTTTTTTTGCATGATCTATGTTGTTAGACGCAATTTAAGTGGAGGTAGCCCGGTCCAGGCCCCACCCAAGAATCTACAACCAGCTATGCTACATTTCCCTGGTCTCCTTGGTTGGATAGGTGATTGACGTCTGCAGTGTTCGTTGTAAAAATGTTTCCCTCTGCTGCAATACCCTTTTATTCAATTTGTTTTTTTAAGTTTGAGAAACAATTTATATAGACGGAGTCATCATTGCTTTAAAAAATATCACGAGATCGTCTTTTCCGCTTTGGTTACAGACCATGCCAAACACGGCTGCCGGCGTTTGCGGCCACCGGTTTCACACCACGACGCTCACTGAGCTCGCCTGTTTTTGTGAGTGCGCGAGTCGTTTCGCATTCACTAAGCTGTTTAGCAGATCCCCTCAACCAACGTAGTTTGCACCAAACAACTGACGCAAGCATGCGCCCTGGGAAGCGCTGTGCGGGTGCTTGTTTTTGTAGCGGGACTGGCGTAAGCCTTGCTTCCCACGGCAACTATTTTGCATGATCTCGCTTGATTTTTTTGTTTGTGCGTTGTGATGCTGTATAAATGTGTCGGTTCCCTTAAAAGTGGCCCCACTACTCTGGATTATAAGTATTTTCTTTTTCGCAGAAAAATAACTTTAAAAAAATGTGTCGTAATTAAACCGTTTTATTTTATTTTTTTATTTTTTTAATCACCACTTAATGGCGTCAAAGAATAGACCCTCTTCAAAAGTCCATGCCATCACCTGTCCACCATTGCTCGATCCCATACTCTGAGCACGTATTGGATATGAGGGTTGCGTCGGCGTTCGGCGTGTACTTTTCACGACTCATACCGAAACCGAGTTCTGCGTCCGCGTTTGGCGAGAACTCGGATCCAATCACGGCCTTATGTCCATGCAATGGCGATCGCGAAGGTCGCATGATGGACTTTCGAAAAGGACATATTGTTACGCTGTCGTCCACTGCGATCCTGGTGGCCGCGCAGCAACAAAGACGGAAGTGGCAGACGCCCGTTCTGTTGCGGGTTACTCTCGGCCCGACGGTCCGCTGAAGCTTCGTCGGCCGGACGTCGGGACACCGTGACGACGGCGGTGCTCGCGTCCGCTCCTGCCTTTTCCCGGAACTCGCATGACCGACCGGTGGGATCGCGACGTCCGACGGTTCGACGCACTCACGCGACGTCGTCCGTCGCCGCTTCGGAACCACTCTCGATGCACGGGCTGGATGGGACGCCAAACGAAGCGGTCGGAGACGCGTCCCCCGGTGCCGCAAGAGCCCTGCTCCTACGTCGCGTAATAGACGCCGCGCTCGCTGCGGACGCGGCAACAGAATCATCTGCAGACACCATGGAGGCAGGAAGCTTCTGGAGGCGACGTGAGGCCACCAGAGTATGTGAGGCCACCAGAGTTGAAGCCCCCCCGAGAGTGACCAAAACAGCTGTTGAGTCAGCTCTCTTTTTCGTCCAATAGCGTCTCTTGGTCTTGGTCATCGCTGGGGGCGTGTCCCTCCACACCTCTGGTGGCCTCGTGTGAACTTTCGAACCATGTCTGCTTCCAAGGTTTCTCCAGACAGTGTTTGGACGACCAACGTGAGAGGGCCGTCGTACAAGAAACAAGCCCACCTCAGACAGCGCCCACACACTGTCTTTTGTACGACGTATTAGCGGCGTGACTATGATGGCGACGTGCGTCGCCGTCGTCGTGCCTGCTGGTTTCCAGGACCTACCGAGGTCCTTGTCGAGGAGACCTACGAAACCCTCGGGCATTTCGGAGGCTGGCCGAGCACGACGTAAACCGTCGTGCCGTGGCGCCTGCAACGCGTCTCCGATTGACGCGTCTGACGTCCTACTCCGCACGTGCGTCAAAAGCGGTCTCGAAGTGGCAAAAAAACAACATCGCGGAGGCCGGAGGGTCGCGACGTCGGACATCTCTCCTCAGGCGTTTGGGCGTGGAAGTTCCGGAAGAAAGTACGAAGGAATGCGCCTGCCGCGTTTCCCGCCGCTGCCGCAACGCCGCCATGATCGCAGCCGGCGACGGCACCACGCTCGTGTGACGTCGGTGGACAGAAATCGGGGGACAGCTTTTCGGGGACGCGCTAACGGTGGTCGGAGACGCATTTCCGAACACCGGGCTTCCGACCCGCGACGTGGCGCCTCACCGTCTAGGAGGTCCTCCATGGCGACCCGGACGGCCTTGTCGAAGGCCCTGGCGTCGGCCGACGTCTGGAAGGTGAGGCCGAACTTGTGGTCGCCGGCCCGCCAGTGGTGGAAGGTGGGCATGACCTTGGCGGTGAACAGAGAGGAACGAGAGGTGAGGCCCAATCGGACACGTCGGCGTGTAAGGGAAGTGGAGGAAGAGGTACGGACACGTCGAGGCAACACCACTTACAACACCACAAGCGGATCAACACGACGACGCCTGGCTCACGTGGGCATCGCCACCGGCGTGTCTCGCACCGTCTCACAACAGGAATGACTCGGACTTGAAATCACGTTATAAAGTTTATTCTTTCTCAGAATGAGCATGCCTCTAGCACACGGCGATGCTGACGGGTCTGCCATTTTGCGGCGACTCTCGCGGAGCTTCGACGTGTTTGCCAGATGGGGTGCGTCGGGGATCCACTAGCTTCGTTCTATTTCCCTGAACCTCCTGCACCAGTGCAGAAAAGTGCAGGGTGGTGTACTTCTGGTTGTATCTCAATACAGATACCGGAATTACACTGCCCTACACTTTTCTACACAGGTGCAGCAGGTGCAGGGAAATCGAACGAAGCTACTGACGACGATGCCCCGTGCAGACCCTGTCTTCTACGTGGTATTCGCTAGAAGGGGAGCGATCGCTCGCTCTTCCCGGTGGCCGGGCGCAGTTTCGGAACCCACATCTCTTTAGTCACGATCCCCATGGTACCCTCCGTAAGTTGGTAATGGTGGCACCACGACGGTAAAGACCAGTGAATTCTTTGAACACTGGGTTCCGCTTGAAACGGAGTGGACAGGAAACAGAAAATATGTAAGGGGTTGCGTTCCTATTTCCAGCCAAAGAATACCTCTGCAGAGTGAGATGAAATGTTCGGTCCACCCAAATTTCTAAGCATTTTTTTCTACTCTAGCCCCGGAGCGTCAGGTGATGCTGCTTCCAGCATACCGATCATGCCGTGCTTTGCGAGCACGAATCGCGGGAACGCTCTGCCTTGCACGGTCGTCACGTCTCCCCACCTAGCATGCCATAACATGGCGTGTGGAAGTCGACGGACAGTGTAAGGTAGCGCGTGCCCCGGCCTCTCAGAGCCGGAAGCCTGAGAGTCCTCCGGCCAATCTACCGTATTTGCACAAATATAACGGAAGTTTTTTTTTCCTCAAAATTACGCACTCCAAAACGCACCTCGCGTTATATCGGAATCGAGCTCGGCCACATGGCACGCGAGAAAGCCATTCCTTCGACTGAACGCAGGGGTGCGAAAGGAAATGGGGGAGAGGAATGTTATTAGCTCTTGCGCCACATAAAGGGAGGAACAGAGAACATTTAAATGCATTCTCTGTCGTTTTCACTCAGCCGCAAAAACGGCAAAGACAAGAGGCGCCGCGCGGGGGAGTGCGCGTTCCAGTCAAACCAAGCCAAGGCCGCTGGCAGTGTTTATGAAATCATTAAATACGAGGTGTGTTTATGCAAAGGCACGAGTAGCAACGGTGAGAATGATCCTGTATCGCTTCCAGCAGTTTTTGTTCTGCCTGTGCAGTTCTTAGTTTCTGCTCGAGTGTTCTGCCA
Organism: Ixodes persulcatus; assembly: GCA_013358835.2. Lineage (NCBI taxonomy): Eukaryota > Metazoa > Arthropoda > Arachnida > Ixodida > Ixodidae > Ixodes > Ixodes persulcatus. The sequence goes on from JABSTQ010011270.1 coordinate 324,644, forward strand.
TTTGTGCATTGGTGCTTCTGCTTCGTGCGTGAGGTAAATCAACCAACTTGACAAGGGGCACCATGGTTTGAGAGGAATAGCTCGCGGACAAAGAGCTCACCCCAAAGAAAAAGAAACTGAGACATCCCCGCAGTCGCGACAGTGACTTGGGGGATGTGACGATGACAGTGACGATGATGGCAGTCAAATCGTGCATGACCCCGGTTCTCATTCCCTTTTCTCTTCTGCTATGCACTCGAGTGCGGTAACTTTACGTTCGCGCTATAATAATTTTCTCGCTTCATTCTAGGGACTTCAAAACCTGCCCTCGCATTATATTCGCGGATCGCGTTACATTCGTGCAAATACGGTACTTTCGTCGTCGCAGCCACTGAACCTTCAAGATTGAGAAGCGACAAGATCAAGCAGTTCACCTGGCAACAACGCTGAGGACAACAATGTTTGTAAGTTCTCCGACTAGTACCTCCGACTCTGAATGTAGCATCTCTCACAAAGTAGTCGTGCATAGAACTTCCCGTCATGACTGAAGTTACGCTACGTTCCTACCACAAGGGTAAATTTCAATATTGTGTCTTTGAAAAAGGATTTTTCTTATTTGTTTGTTTTTCTCGCGACGCCAGAATTATTTAAACCAGGGGTTCCGAAAGTCTTCAATCTTGAAGAAGCACTCCTGGTCTCGACATTGATGCAATAGAAGAGGACAGGAGCCTGCAGGCCTTGTAAACAGTAGTGCACACACAAGCGTGTGTTTGGTGCACAGTTATGCATAAATGAGTGCACCAGATCTTTGAAGACGGTGCTTAAACTAGAAAACCACTTTACTTGGTAGCAGGGACAGTCGAGGAAGTTTGCGAGCTCCGGAAACCCACAAGGGTACTGTGGGGAACCCCCGTGCTCCTAGGAACCCAGCGTCAGAACCCATCTAATCTAAATTAACCGACGGTCTCGTAGTAATTATTTACAACGCGAGGTGCCCTCCAAAGAAATGTATGGTAATATCCTGGGAGCTAGCCCAACTAAATATAGAGAAAATCAGGTGAAAATAAGGAGTGGGCTAACATTCGGTGTACAATCAAGAAAAGCTGAGCGAGCACTATTTTTAGATCATGTTTTTCTGTCCAACTTCTTAGTGTGGCGAGGGGCAATGAAGCAAAGATGACTGTACTTCCCAGTCAGCAATGTTCGCTCATATCCCGCCATAGCTAACTACTCAAATTTATGCCGAGGTTACCATTGACCCGAACACTATGATCACTGGGAGTGGGCTATCTTTCGGTGCTTAAAAGAAAATGGCAAATCGAGCCACAAATAGAAGTGGGTTATCTTTCGGGGGTGAGGCACCTCTCGAGATATTACGGTATAGAATTTTTTTGTCTTATTACGCATCGCCGAACGCTTGGTCTCCGTCTGACTATCGCACCGGTGGTCCGGACCAGATGGCAAAGTTTTAGAGCTTGCCGTTATCTGGTTCAAAAGTTGTTAAGCAATTTTCTAAAACTTTCAATGGGAAAATGTTGGCCTACAATCCCAGGAATACTGTGTAACCGAATGGCATCAACTGACAAGAACAGGGCCCATTTTCCTGTCGAAGTTTACAGGAAATCGCTTACAACTTTCGAACGAAACAATGGTTAGTTCAGAGACTTTGGCGTCCAATCTGAACCAGTAGCGCCGCAGCATTTGTTTTTGGAGCAAAAACCATGTTGCAAAGTTTCCTTTCGGGTAGAGAAGCGGGGGGGGGGGTCACCTTGTTGTAGGTGAAGTCCCGGCCGATGCCGCACGAGAGCAGCACCCCGGCTTCCCGCTCGCCCGTGATCTGGTAGCAGCAGCCGCCGCCCCCCGTGGAGGGCGTGGGGCCCCCCCCTCCGACGGCCGGCGGGGGGGGCGGAGCCACGTCGCAGCGCTTCCGCACGGAGACGCTGCTCAGGCCTCCGCCCCCGAGGGGCACCCAGCCGCCCGTCGAATCGTCCCGAGTCATTACCTGGGCCCGAACACGAACCAGGCAGCCACCACTGCAAGGGGAGAAGGGTGGCACATCAGTGTTGCTCTTTGCGTCCTACATACATCAATCTTTCGAGGCTTTCGCATCAGTATCGCTCTTTGATGCCACTGGGAATGCGCACTCTAAAAAAAAAAGAAAGGGTGTAGCCCTTACACCCCTCGTCACAATTATGACACCCCAAAACTTCAGTTCGTCCTACAGCGCACTGACGTCGAACTGACGGCCCCAACTTTTACGAGAGGCTTGATGACGGTGCGGTAATAAGATATTAAACAGCGAAAGTATGCATAAAAGAGTACAGAAAAAAAACACTGAGGTTTTGCAGTGGGGTCAAGAAAACACCTATTACTCTTTTTAAAGTTAGTTATACTTAATCTATTTTAATAAGTTGTACAACTCAGCTATCAAGCTGCTCGTGAAAGTTGGTAGCGTCGGTTGAACGTCAGTGCGCTATACGTCCAACTGACGTTTAAGGGTGTCGTATATATGACAAGGGGTGTAAGGGCTACACTTTTTTTTTTAGTGCGCACTGCTGTTGGCACTGACAGGGGTGGGACAGATCAAACTGATTTTGGGGCAATTTTTGGAGCAGAAAAATCTGCATTTTGGAGCAGCTGATATGCAGAAAATCTACCTCTTGAAGCAACTTAGGAGCAGAAAAATCTTCATTTTAGAGCACTACAGAAAAAAGTCTGTATTTTTGGAGCACCTTTGCAGTAACTGTGACATCATCTAAAAAAAAAGCATCTTAGCCAGCCGTACCATGAGTTACAATTGAAGCATGCTAGGTTTGTACTACGAGTGTTGGAAAGTATCGAATAAAACTTTACTCTGAAATATCGGGGCAGTGCTTACCCCACTTTCATTGAAAACTGGGTTAATCTTGTCTGGTCAAATCGGGCACTTAACGTATACTTTGCAGAATTCCCAAATTTGGGAAACGTTAATAGTGGGTGCTCGAACGACTTCCGCGGTATTGTACGGTATATTAAATGGCGAGTTTTCATTCATTTATATATTTTAGCTCAGGGAAGCATTCTCTGTCAGCAGCACATGCAAACCAGCTTTTGCCATCTTGACTCCTAGGTGGCACTATACATAGGAAGAACTTTTCCTGGCAATGCCACGAAAGGTAGGGTATGCGTGCTTCCTGCCATTTTGAGCGTTCATTAAAGCTGCATGTGCCCCCTCCTCCTTTCCTCGAAAGTGGCAAGCAAAATTGTTTCCGAGTGTAGCCCCAAGTTCTCCACGATGGCATCTCCATGTGGGAAGCACAATGCTGAAAACAACGACAAGGACCATCTGAGTCGAGGCGTGAAACTTACTTCTCTCACTGACCAACCGCTGAGTAACGGCGGGGCAGTGACCTGTCATCCAGATCAACCGAAAATTGTTTCAAACTTCGATTCGAGTAACATCTGGGGGTTCAACTTTCCTATCCTGCCTTCAGTGCTAGGGCTACCTTCAGGTAAAGTTTCAGCAATCTGCCGAGTGCAGTTAACTAACATGCCACAGAAATAATTAACATTTTCTCGGACAAACCTGGTATGCTAATCTACCCACAAACCTTCGGTACAACAAAAGGGGATACCCCAAACTCGCCAGACTTGCAAGTAACTGTATAAAGAGAATTTCATCAGGACTGTGCTGTACAAGCACGAAAAACACAAGACCTGGCAGAGAAGCTACCAAATCAGAATACGCGGCACTGCTTGAAGACAAGGAGAAAAGGAGGATAACTGGACAGCACTGTGTGCTCACTTACAACTATTTAATCGTGGGAAAAAACAAAACTTTGCGGAGAAAGGCAGACCTAGATGCGGGGAAAGACAGAGCGGTGTGATGGCGACATTGTGCCATCGCATCATTCTCAACCAATCCGATGGCCCCTCCACCACTTGCAAGAACGTAATTTTCTTATCGGCAAGATCAATAGAGGCTATGCTGACATGGAGGCTACTCTGACGTGTGCTTCACCGGATCTTTTAATTATGTCAGCTTGAACAATCTCCCTTATGGTCTTATTCCTATGTGTGGCTAGAACAGAACATGTTATAAACAAGGGGACACAGTCTCTCAGTCATAACAATGAACAAAAAGATGGCAATCCCGAAACTTGTTTACAATTTTATTGTACTCGCGGAACCTGTCATTTAGACATCTGCCCGTTTGCCCAATATATTTCTTTCCACATGATAATGGAATCTGCTAGACGACCCCCTCCACACAAACAGCAAACGGGCTCCTGTACTTCTTCGAGCAGCCCAAAGAGGCTCTGCGGAAAGAGTTCGACATTTTACGCAACTTGGCTAACTCGCCTGGCATAGAAAAAACAACTGTTTTTATGCAGTTCGTGGTTTCTTTTTAAGACGGTGCGCAGTGCCGCGCACATACTAAACGTGTTCGAGTGCTACCACATCTTCTAATATTTGGCACCCACTCGCCCAATAATCAGCGCCATTCAAAAAAGTGAGCACCACCAAGTCCGAATTAGACAGGTGCACGCAAGGCCGAAAAGAAGATCCCCGTTTTTGTGCGTGCAAGAGCGCCACCTGGACAAAACGCTTAAAATTAGAGAGCATTAAAACTAAAAGCGAGTAGGTGCTTGTCACGACAAATGGGTGGGTAACGAGAGGAAACAAAAAGCTGCGAACGAAACAGCTGCGCAGAGTGCCACGCTGTAACAAGCCGCGCCTACTTGTCAAACATCGCCGGCAGCGCGTGCTCGTCCGTCGGAAGTACAGAGACCGGAGCGTATAACCGACCTGCGTGTTTACCACGCCTTCAAAAGTGGCGCCTCGATTTTCACCCGACGACGGATGGATGGATGGAACGGTGGATGTTAATGGCCATATCCTTCGTAACGGGCGGTAGCTTGCGCCACCTAGCCTAAGTGTAAAAAGACAACCATATGATTCCTCCCACCCTTCTAAGCCAATTTTCTCTCCGATCTGTTGCCCGTTGCGATCCTGGTGGCAGCACGGCGGAGGAGACGGACGCAGCAGACGCCCGTTCTGTTGAGGGTCGCTCTGCAGTCGGACGGTCGGCGGAAACCAAAGCAGGCGCGACGTAGGATGCCGCACTGATAGCGTCCCTCGCTTGCGTTTCCCCTTTTGCCGGCATTTCTACGGCCAACTGCCGGGATTGCGACGTCGGACGGCACGAAACACGGGCTCCCGTGACGTGATTTGTTGCCTCTTTGGGACCCCTTCTGATGCACAGGGCAGGAAGGACGGTAAATACGCCAGTTTACGATAGTCGGAAGGGTGCCACCACAAAAAGACGTACACCCGATTTGATCGGCGACCGAATGCCAAGCCCATAAGGAACCTATTGTTTGCCCTGCAGTGAGTGCGAGGGGAAACTCCTAGAGTCACTAAGAAGGATAGAAGGATAATATTGGTAGTCACAATCCGAACATTGTGATACACAGATCTTACGGTTACTAGCCAGATGGAACGTTTCATACCTACTGACCGGGTGAGGGGGGTGCTTTGAAGTTTATTGGAGCTTATGGATAATGCAGTGATGTGAGTGGTCTGAGTCAAGCTAAAACGCCCTTTAAAGCAGCACAAAAAAAAAAAGTTGTTTGAGCATACGCGTACAGATCCTTCTCATTCATTCTGCTTGAAAAAACTGTTTAGATTTGTGCATGTGCCTGTCTAACAAAAAGAGTATCCGTTTTGCTTCGCTATCTTCTTGCGCTGCCTATGTACAGCAAAGCACATGCTTTTATATAAAATATTAAAAAAAATATGGTTGCGCTTGAAAGCACTAGACCCATAAAGAATAATATTGTGAGAGAAGCCAACTTTTTTGTTTCGAAGGCCCCATGCAGCAGCTGTTTTAAAAATACATACTGGTTGAGCCAAAGGCAACGTTATTAAAACACTCAGTTGGGAAACTGCCATAGAGACTGCCTTCTAAAAGTGGCCCCGATCTGTCCTCCAGCACCGAGCTAATGACGAACACAACGCCACCATTTCTCCCGCAGCGGCCATCCGAGGAACCGCACGTCACTTCTATTTTGGCTTTAATCGGCCATTTAGGAGCCGAAACAGATACAGTGGGAGAGGTTACAGGGGTGCCACCCCCGTCTCCCCAGCGGACGCGCCGCGTCTTGCTACCGAAGTTAAAATGCACCTAGGTCGGGACGCGCCACCTGAAAGCACCGCTGAGGCATGGTTGTATAAAAACAATATTAATTGTGCCACAAAACCTTGCAAACTAAAGATTTTAAAACCATCACGCGCCCTTCATTTTGTACTAAACTCCAATAAATTTCATACAAAAAGAGTCTTTTCCGTTTGTTTTTACGCAAAAAAAGGCTTTCTAAAAGCTCAAGGTGACCACAGTACAGACAAATGACAAAGAGTGGCGCTGTTGTCGCATTTAGCTCGGTCTCGGTGGACGCCAGCGGCCCAGGTTTCGACGGCGAGTTTCCCAACTGAGTGTTTTAGTAACGTTGGCCAAAGGCGAGCTAGCTAAGAGTATTCCACAGAAATAAATTTTGAACCGAGAAATGTTTAGCCACAAACAAATCTTTTCAAAATTAATTAGCCCTTCAGGGGAATATTGCATACAGACAATTTAAGAAGACACGAAACGGGCACACGGGCAATAAATGTCTCGTTAAATGAAACATTTAGCTGAACTCATTAACAACACTTTCAAGTTGCTCGAGCAAATTTGAAGAAACTGTAATTTATTGCCCGAGCTAGAAGAGTAATCCTAGAAGGAGGTGATATGTGAGCTAGGTACATTGGAAAGACAGGTGAAAGCTATAGCACGACCCAGCTATGCTGAACCAAGGGGATTTGCAAGCCCGCTTGCTACACCCAATAACCCTTCCAAAAATCAAAGTTTCAAAGAGAAAAAAAAAAATTGAAAAGCCAATGACACACACACACACACAGTGGTTGTCTGCATGCCGCAGCCTATATTTAAATGTTTAAACTGCGAGCTCGATTTCTTGCAAAAAAAAAAAATAAATAAAGATTTTTTTTTTTTTTTTTTAACATATAAGTGCGCGCGTCTACCGCCCCTCTTTAGCGTTCTTCCCCTCAACACGCGGGTGCACCGCGGCAAAGAGGGATACGCAGGATCGCGCGCGAAAAATGGACCACAGCAGATGCTTACGAACCATCCCAACCAATCCAGCGCTGCGGAAACATCACGTGACTACACGCCTCGTGCGGCGCAAAGCCCCTTCCGAAGGCCACGTGATACACGGCGTCGCACTGGATGACGCTGTTTACAAACAAGCCCGCTTTTCCCACACCTGCGCTTGCGCAGAAACCAGAATCGCGACATATGACGCGCATGCGCGCAGTGCCGACAGCAGCGCCACCGCAATGCCTGACGTCTGACAGTTGAATTGGTGTGAGATTCGAATACCAGCCGGTTCGACTCCTAAACCAGAAGAGACGCTTTACACACGAGCAAGATTACAGCCGCCATTGCTGACCTCTTGTCTTGCGAGATACCGAGCCACTCAAACGGGCGATGACGAACCTCCACAAAGGCCAATGCTGGGGAGAAGGACACACGGCAAGAACCTGGCCTGCTATGGCAATATAATGAAGTTAGGTGAACGGAATAAGAGGAAACAAAAACTGAAGGTCGGTTATGGCGGCGCCAATGCACGGCTGCTGCAAAGCGTCCAAGCCCTCCGCAACGAAGAAGCCACTACTGCGCCTGCGCGGCGATGGCTTTGCATGAGCCGAACGCTAACCACGCTTTGCACTTTCCGTGCGCTATTTTTCGGAAATTGCGTGCGTACGCAAAGAGTTTTTGCGCTCCTCCAAGGAGGATTCGTGATGAGAAGTCAGCTAAAGCCAAGGCGAGCACAGAGAGGCAGCCCCGTGAAGTCGACGTCGGCGGTATTCGGCGGCATCCTCGCGACTGCGATCTTCAATACGGGACGACATTGCACTCGGTTTGGAAAACCCAGTAAGGTGGGCAACGATCACCGGCAACTTGATGCTTGCGACGCGCGAACATTTCTCGGCGAAGGTCGGTACACGAGACTCCTCTTGCCGAGGCGACGCAAGCGGACACGACCAAGCGACCGCTCCCGTCGCATTCTCATGTTGAAACAAATCTAGAATATTACTCTGGACTGGGCATGACAAATTCCAAGCGCCGCGGTGCGAAGCAGTGCTGCGCAATGAGCAAGTACTCCCGTTCCATTTCGACTTTATTCCGGGGAACTACATAGTTTCCGATAATTCCATTCCTTTCGACTCTTACGAATGGAAGCACTGCCAATTCCCACTTCTGGGATGGCTGAACCGTATTGTTCTATCCCCACAATCCCAAACTTTAAAATAATATATATATATATATATATGGTAGGGGTGTGCGAATATTGAAATGTTCGAATACGAATCGAATACGAATAAGACAAAAAACGGGCTTCGAATATCGAATCGAATATCGAATATGTGTCTAGTAATAAAAAAATGGCAAAACAAGAGGCAACAGCAGGTTTTATTACCTTTTTAAAATAAATCAATGCAACTGCATTTTACTGGGCTGCAGAAGGCTAAAGATACTTCTAGTAATGCACTCATTACGAATTATCGTGTAGGAAAATTAACTGCTCAACGTGTTCATAAAGTAAGCGCTCCCTACGCGCCGTGACAACATTTTCGCCAGTAGAAAGACCCTTTCACTCGGGAAACCTGCATAATTTCACTAAAGTTCGAAGTTCGACTTATGGACAGTGTTGCCCGGCTGCTACACGAATATTTTGACTTTTGTAAATCAAATAATTTAGAAAGTACTTCCTTTTATATTTCATAAAATGGTTAGCAATGTTTACACCATATAAAAGCGAAAATATGCGCTTTCAACGCTTTCATTAGCTATTAATGTAAACCAGTGATGCCAATAAACCCAACAAATATTGCACTTTTCCTCCGCTAGATGAAGCCAACTAGTTTTTTTTTTTTCTTTTTTTTTTTTTAATTTTCGCGCATGCGCACGAAAGTCGAACTTCAGTCGAACCTTTGTCGAACATCACGTTGAAAGTTCGAAAAAGTCGAACGTGGTCGAACTCGAACCTGGGCAGGTTCGCCACATCCCTAGTTTTGACTGAGCGGGAGTGGCAGGAGTTGTTGCCGATGGCGATGCAATGCTCTGCTCGCACCTAGCTTTTTCTTTTTTTTTTCAATTTTTAAACACTTATATTAGATAACACTCTCGAGATTTATTTTCCATTTATTTTTCACTCTTGAGGTTTATTTTACTGTATCAATTTATAGAACGCACAATTACATCACATAGTGCTATAAAAGTGCCACACAACAAAGAGCTTGGTGAAAAAGAAACCGAAATGGATCCTGTCTTGCTGCCATCGGACAGATAGAAACGGAGCAGACCGGTAACGCACGCATCATACGCCTTTCTCAGTGAATTCACATATTCATAGGGGAATCCGTGGCAGGCAGATTATTCGTTACTTGCTCGAATATTCGCATTTTGTGCGAATATTCGCCGTTTTTTCCGAATATTCGGCCTTGGCCGAATATTCGGGAACTTCCGAATATGCAATTTTCGAATCGAATACGTTTCGAATAAGGACAATATTCGATTCGTATTCGAAATTTCGAATATTCGCACACCCCTAATATATGGCTCTTGGCAGCTACATTATGTTTCCGGTAAAAGCAACAAAAACCTAACGTTATCAAACGCATCGCCAACTGCAAAAAAAAATATGAAAACGCGTCTCGACACCACTGATACTAGAAAGCCGAGCGTTGGTCGCACGTTACTACTTTACGGTCAATAGGGAGTTTTCGTAGATAGTTTCCGCTGTCCCGCAACGCTCTCCGCAACCCGCTACGAGATCCGGGTTTCTACAGTCCAAGGCCATTGGCGCGCCGGTGCGGTAGCGGCTTCTTCGTTGCGGAGGCCTTAGCGGAGAAGAGAACGCGGTCTACGAAAACTCCCTAATACCGTAAAATAATCCCTTCTCCGGGGATTTTTTTCGTCATTCTTGTCCAGCTCGCTTGCACCTTTGCATTTAATTGCATTATAATCATGACCGCACCAGCCTGTGTGTTAATTTGTGAGAAAAATGAGCTAGAAGAAGAGCCTAACAACTTGTCGACTACAGAAACAACTTTTAGAAGTGCGATCCCGTGTTTTCGGCGTCCCGCAACGCCCTCAGCAACCCGCTACGATACCCGGAGGAAGGTCAACAGTCAAGGCCATCGGCGCGCAGGCGCAGTAGCGGCTTCTTCGTTGCGGAGGGCTTAGCGGAGGGGGAAACGCGGTCTACGAAAACTCCCTACTAACCTCAACATGAAAGGGAACGAAGGACGAACCATGCAACGAGGCCACTTCAACGAGTAACGTTGATAGCAGCGATGAAGTCAACAAAATCAAAGGAGTGATCCTCGAGACGAACCTGCTGAACGAACCTGCCCCGTTTCGACGCCAGCAACGAATTACAGAACATGGCCAAATCCAAACGGCGTAGAAACGCGGACCCGTCACGAACAGTCCTGTTGTATTTGGATGCCAGCAGCGGTGCCTTCGACTTTCAAGCCTCGATGCAGGTGATCATCCAAACGGCGGTGCGTAAGGCGATGAACGGTGCTGCACAACTCTGGTAAACTCAACAACGGCATGCCACACCGGCTAAAGTCACTGGATTCTGGGAAAGTAGCGCCAAGGTCCCCGTGTTCTATCTGTAAGTGAAGGTGCAGTGTCTGCGCGTGTCTGCGTTTAGGTTTCAAGTTTAGACCAACGCCGCAACGCGCATCCACAGAACGGACGCTCGAGCGCGCAGGCAGGCGTTGCGTCTCGAGTTGCCCTCGGCTTTCAGTCTGCTTCTCAACTTACGTCCTTGAAATAAACGACCGAGTCGATAACGCGGTTATACAAACGCTTAGCTCGACGCTACCATGCTGAAGCTGCGGGATCATGCAATAGAAAACATACGTCAAAACCAAGAAAAAGCTCGAGGTACACCTAAGCATTTCTTATGAGTTGTGAATGCGAAAGCATGCAAGCCGCTCGTCCGCTCCCTTTGTCGTCTGCTGCGTAGTAGCGCGCGCGCGCTTCGGGATCTCGGAGGCCATGGCGCAGCGGCCAATGGGAGCCCCGTCGACGCGCGCCAGCCAATGGAACCGAAGGCGCGCGGAAACTATCTGCCGTTTTCACGCTTCCAACTGATGACGTCAGCTCGCTCCATGGGACAGTTAATGCATTAAAAAGAGAGGTATGGCAAAAGAGGAAGAGACGCGCCAAGCTGCAAGCCAGGAGGTTGCTCAAGATAGAGAGCCAGGGGTGACGGGCGTCACGCAAGCTACGCCATAAAATACAAAGGCCCGTCTATCGTTGTGGAGAAACTACCCGACGGCAGGTATTGAGTTCGGTATCTTCCCAAGGTCCAACTGTCTTCTACGAGGGTAGAGCAACTGTGGACAAGACGAAGCACGGTCGGAAAGCAGCGATGAAGCATCGGACACCGAGAGGGACGAAGAGTCGCAGACGGCTGCGTATAAGGATCGGGTGGCTGTATCGGCAACCGAGAGCAACGAATAGACGCTGACGGCTGCCTAAGGATCGGGTGGCTCTTTTGACGTCCAACGGGCGACACCAGCCGAGGAAGGCAGGAAGCAAGAATGTCTGAATGTTGCCCGCGGATCGCACCTGCGCAGTTGATTTTGTTTAACGGACCGCTACCTATGTGAGTTTTCGTAGATCGTTTTCGCTGTCCCGCAACACCCTCCGCAACCCGCTACGATACCCGGAACTCTACAGTCAAGGCTATCGGCGCGCAGGCGCAGTAGCGGCTTCTTCGTTGCGGAGGGCTTAGCGGAGGGGGAAACGCGGTCTACTAGGAGTTTTCGTAGACCGCGTCTCCCCCTCCGCTAAGCCCTCCGCAACGAAGAAGCCGCTACTGCGCCTGCGCGCCGATAGCCTTGACTAGGGTGCCTTCATGTCCCGCTTCGCAAAGCGAACATGAAGGCACTCTAGCCTTGACTGAAGAAACCCGGATCTTGTAGCGGGTTGCGGAGAGTGTTGCGGGAGGGCTAAACCATCTACGAAACGTTTGTCCGAATAATAAACTAGAAGAAAATCTGAAGACCTGTCGACTATACAATAGTAACGAAAACACTTAGCAATCGAACGAGTACGTTAAAGCACACTGAAAAAAAAAAAAAGCAACGTGTTACCAGCAACGTCGTTACTTGTGACGCGTTACTTCCAGTACTGCATGCGGTGCACAATGACACACATCGATCCTTTGATCGCGACACCTAAAAGTGAAAGTCGTCCTTGAACTCGAATACTGACCTACGCGAACCTGTTCACCTTCACACATCGGCGAAATTATGCCGTGCAGAGTTCGACATATGCCGCACGCGCGCTTTAATTTCCGCTCCAAGCATCCGGTACTGAAGTCCCGAGACGCTATTTTTACCCGACATCTCACTGAACATCTCGATGCACCGCCTTCACTTTTTTCTCCCGCGTTGGCGGTGGGGAATGCCGTCGACTCTGGAAAGCCTTTCTTTTTCTTCTTGGTTAGTTTGATGAGTTGAGGAGGAGCCGAAGCAAGGCCGACCCGAGAAGCCTCGCAGAAATACCCTGGGGGAGGAAAGGCCGAAGATGCTTTTCCGCTCCCAACAGCATCCGGTGTTTCGGCCGTTGACGGTGCAGTTCGGCAAGGCCATAGTGCCAATGTTCCACGAAACGACAGCGCAGACACTTCATCTCACGCCAATCTGGCTTCTGCACATGCGCAATGCCCACACCTGCTGTGTGCAAACGAGGATTTGTATGTAAACAACGTCTTGGTGTATATACTTTTTTTTTTTTTTCACCTTAAACTACGGCTTTCAGCAGGTGCTACGAGCCATCGGAGCCGATCCGACGGTGCGTCGTGAGTGTCACATGACCTTCAGGACTATCACGTGATCCGTTCCCAGCGCTGCGGATTGACTGGGATTGGCTTTTCGTCGGCTTCGGTAACGTGGGGTCGGAGGAGGCTCAGGATTCAAAGGCTGCGTTCAGCCACTCGCGCCTGCTGACGACAGACTCAGTGGTGGTCCAGGCAGCTTTGAATTGGGAGCAATTTTTGGAGCAGAATGTTATACACGACCATTTCTCGTAGATACCACGCACACGTCCTGGATCTGGAAAAGACAGCGAAACCTTCGCTCTAATGATATGCAGTTCCAGGATCATTTCATAGATGGCGCTAGCGCACCAGTGCATTCTCTCGTCGTTAGAGATGGCAAGAACTCGGTCCAAGCGGTGCCTCGCGTTGTCCATCAGTGGGTGACCTAAGCGCAGCACAGTACAACGGCCGTGTCATCTCGTCATCTATATACTCGTTGTCACACGAAAAAAAAGGGCGCTTTGCGCATTATTCATGCGCGCCGCCAAGAAGTTCTCACGAAATGTGGGTGTCGAAGAAAGCGGCGATGGTTTTGACGTTTGAAATGTGTACGTCTGGATAACATAAGATAAAGCTGATCCAAGATGCACCTTAATCCAACGTATGAAGGGCATAATTAACGACTTTCCGCAAAAATAGCGGGACTTTTTTTTTTTATTGCGGTTTTTGAGGTGAATGCGAGTATAGGTGGAGCAGAAAAAATCTCGCTATAGAGCCCGTTTGTATCAGAAAAAAATCGTGTTTTTTTTTTTTTTTGGAGCAGCTTTGGAGCAGCACGCACGTAAGTTTGGAGCAATTCGGTGTAGTTACTTATTAGTGATAATGATACCCATAAAAAATATTTAGCAGTTATGCTGTTTTATAGTTGGTGACAGGTTAAAAGTAAAGTGGAAGCTCCTCCCTCCTTGTTTCACTTTTGCAGAGCGAAAGCTGGAGACGGCCTCCTCTCCCGCGGTCTTTCCGGCCGCGGGCCAGGCATCACTGGAAAGACCACGGCCATGTGCTGGCCGGACGAAGCGCGTCCGCGGGCCGGGGTTTTGAGACCCCTGCTCTAGATAGGGAGGTAAATTAGCACTATACAAAGTCTTTTCACGTGAAACAAGGAAATAACCAATAAAAATATTCTGGGTTTTCCCTAATGTATAGACAAGGATTCAGATCATTTGACTCGAAAAAAGGCAACAATTCGTAACCAAGCAGTCCCGACGGAGCATGCTAACGAAATGGGAACCATGGGCGAGCACATTCGTATAAAACAGTGTCACACTTGTAAACATCAGCACGTAGCAAAAAAAAAAAAAAAGAGAATTACTTGCGCTTGATAATCTTCAGTTGTGCGCTTCGAAATACAACTGAAACTGTTAAAACTGGGGTGCGTTAGGAATGTCGGTAAAATTGGTGCGAACCCTGTGAAAAAACGCCGCGGAGTCGGAAACCTGAACTGGATTGTGATAACCGAACCCCACTGGATTCTCGCAGTTGCAAGATGAAAACGAAAGCTCTTCCAAAAACCAATTCGTTCGTAGATTTGTTCGCCTTGGCGCAGTTTGGCGCAGTTATTCCCTTTGAGCGCAGCAAGGCGCAAGGAAGCGGGAATTTATCAAAATGGCGCAAATGGCGCAAGTGGACCCCCCCTGCAGACTTCGTGTGACCTCTTGTGACAAGGAAACACGCTGGCGCCGTCTGCCGGGTCGCCGTGGAACACGCGCCATTTCCGTATACTCCTATTTACTTTTTTTCTTTTTTACGCGCATCAAACTTTTACTATGAGACCGAAAGAAAAAGAAAAATCTCTTTTGGCAATGTTATACACGACCATTTCTCGTAGATACCACGCACACGTCCTGGATCTGGAAAAGACAGCGAAACCTTCGCTCTAATGATATGCAGTTCCAGGATCATTTCATAGATGGCGCTAGCGCACCAGTGCATTCTCTCGTCGTTAGAGATGGCAAGAACTCGGTCCAAGCGGTGCCTCGCGTTGTCCATCAGTGGGTGATCTAAGCGCAGCACAGTACAACGGCCGTGTCATCTTGTCATCTATATACTCGTTGTCACACGAAAAAAAAGGGCGCTTTGCGCATTATTCATGCGCGCCGCCAAGAAGTTCTCACGAAATGTGGGTGTCGAAGAAAGCGGCGATGGTTTTGACGTTTGAAATGTGTACGTCTGGATAACATAAGATAAAGCTGATCCAAGATGCACCTTAATCCAACGTATGAAGGGCATAATTAACGACTTTCCGCAAAAATAGCGGGACTTTTTTTTTTTATTGCGGTTTTTGAGGTGAATGCGAGTATAGCTAGATGATGGCGCAACTCGGAGCACATGCATCATGGAAGCGGCATTTCACCTTTTGTAGCACGCTCGGTAGCGGACAAAAATATTGGTTTGGAGCAGCCACTGACGCATTTGGAGCGGATGACAACATCCGTTAGCGCATCGTTTGAAAATAGAAAAATAATGGCATCGCTAAATGAGTTCATCTTTGATAATGGTGCAGGGTTCCTCTTTGATGCCTGGAGCACATGACTCATTACCTTCTGCAATAAGAATACATAGGGCGCAGAAGGAACACATAGCCTCCCCTTTCTCATGTCAGGGTAGGTTCCATTTTTAATGGCTACTATAAAAATGCTCACAAAAATGAATCCTAGCGCAACACTTTAGTTGCGAAAAAGCTTTTCTCCCCTCTTACTTTCAGAGTCGGTAGTTCATTTAGCCTGTAAGTACGATTTCAGTAAAATGCCAGCAAAAACCAAGATATCCGCTAACATCGTGTACAATACAAATGCTTCCCCCGAGTTTCATGAACCTACCAAACTCGAGGCTCTAATATTATAAACTGCAAAAAACAACCGCCCACAAATATTACGAAAACCCACACTCGCGCTTTAAAAGTAACGCTGCTCTTTAGTGGTGCAAGAACTAGACTGAAGTAAAAAACAAATTACTGCTCTTCGATCGGCAGCTGCACGGGAACAACCTTGACTACCGTATTTATTGAAATACAAACCCCCTTTTTTAAATTAGAGATTAATTTACGATCAAGACCAAATAAGGTAGATCTGTAACTAGTACTGAGCATACCTTGCGAGCCTATCACGCCAACCCAGGCGCTCACCATGTTAGCAGCTACTCCTAGCACTTCGGTGCAAAGCGGGGAAGCTCGCCGCGCCGATTCGAGGCGGCGCGGATGAATGCGGTAAACACGATAATCGAGTGACCTCCTGATCAGAAGTACAATACCCTGGAGTTCCGTCTTATCACGGCAGGCGCGATCCCACTATTTTTGCCATGTTTTCTCGGGACATTTTTTGCTCCCGATATCGACGATACCATCTGGAAATGAAAACGACCTGGGGGCGATCAGAACCCGCCGACGCGGTTGACGAGGAATCCCCCTACTCCGTTTG
Source organism: Ixodes persulcatus (assembly GCA_013358835.2). Taxonomy (NCBI): domain Eukaryota; kingdom Metazoa; phylum Arthropoda; class Arachnida; order Ixodida; family Ixodidae; genus Ixodes; species Ixodes persulcatus. The sequence continues at coordinate 340,986 of JABSTQ010011270.1, forward strand.
AGTTCATCCTAATTGAAAGCGCGGCCGTCACTACGACTCGGTGGGACCGCCCAGACAGCCTCAAGGCGCGACACCGTGGTTTTCCACCATCTTCCTGTACCAAGTGCTCTTTCATCGAGTATCATGTGCAGCGAATGTACCGTGACTTCCGCCTTTAGTATCTGCGTTCGTGGGTCGATATGTTCGAGCCTTCGACTGTGCACTGACCTGAGACGAAACAAACTCCCACTTCTACTTCTCTAAAATTAGGGTCGACCGAAAATTAAATATTTCATTTTTTTTTTTTGCTTCACGTTATAGCCCATCTCTGCGCAGGTGTGGCGCCATTCTTAGCAAAAACAATGTCACTTTGGCGCCAAGACATAGCAGACGTTCGTTCATGGCGCAACATGGAGCCAATGACGCAGCACTTGCGTCTCTGACATGGAGCCGAAGGAGTTCGCGACAGACCCGATAATGTTTTCAGTCGGATTCTGACTCTTGTTTGCTCGAACACCCCCGTTCCCTCGGAGTTAGGTCACGTGGGATCACGTTGCACTCCCCCCCTTCAATATTCGAAAATCGGCCAGTTCGGAAGACCTTGCATTCGACATAGTAAAGAAAGCTACGAAATACGCTTCGAGCAGCTATTAAATGTATCGATTCTGTAGAGCATCGAGCGGACATTACCGAAAAATAAGTGTAAAATGCAGCCTACAATGTTTTTTTTTTTATTTTTCTCTCTTGTCGTTCTTCTACCTAAATCAGGGAAAATATCGATTGAGCTCATATGAAACTACTGGACTCAGCATTGCACGATACAATCGACCTCATGGCTGCTACGTTGTCTGCGAACTGCAAGCGCAGCTGCATCACCGTTCATCCTTGAGCTGAGACTACAGTCAAAGCTAAAAGCGCGAGTGTAGCACGCGCTCCCGGCCTTGGAGACGTGCCTTCCTAGCACGAGCACTCACTCCGCCAAAGAACGTTTTCAGGCCGCGGCTTCGTACTCTCGTGCTCGTGGCACTAGCTGCAGACGGAGCAGACAACAGAGTGCGTCGTCTGTTCGTCACGCCGCCTATCGGGATGGCGCCACAAGTTACATTGAGCGTTGTCGTCTGCGAACGCGTCCGCTGTTTACTTTCCCAAGTTTCTTGGTCTCATTTCTTACAGGAAGAGAACACCGCTTTGAGAGTTCACGAGGAAAAAAAACTGACCGCTCACTGCACCTACGGTGAAAGTTATCTGTATGCAGGCGCCTACATCTACTGCGCGGACCCCATGCACATTCGCCTACGTTGGAAGACAAACCTCTTCCCTCACAACTAGGGTTCCGTGTTTTCGGAGTTAAATTTTCCGTAAAATTTGAAGAACGTTTCTCCGAGTCTACTTTATTTTAATTTTATTTCCCGAAAATTTTGAGTACATTTTTGTTAGATTACCAATTCTCCGAAATTCAAAGTTTACTTTTGCAGCGTTTTTTTTTTTTGTATTTTATTAAAAGTAGAAATAAATAATATTCCGGTATAAACGTGCGCTAGAATCAAAAGAACGTGCTTCTATCAAATCACATTCATTCAGCTGGATTCGGCATTGGTAGTACTAATCTGTCCCACGACAAAACTTGCAAACAAGTGTAACCCACTTTTAGTCCTTTCCGTCCATACTGTACCTAAACCCAAACACGAGGAATAAAGAGGGTTAAAAGAATAAATCACCCAGATACCGAGCAATCTACCCCACGCCTAATCACAAAATAAAAAAAAAAAGAAAGCAAAAAATAAGTAGGAAATGAAGAGGGATAACGAACAAATTTCAGAAACTCGGCGAGAACAGTCGAAAGCCCACACCGAGCGAGCTCGTCGCGGGCCCGACCAGACTAGAAATAAATAACCGAATCTGGGGAGGAACGCGAGACCCCCAAAAACGTCTAAATAAAAAAAAATAGAAATAATAAAAAAAACATCACGAAAAGATAACGAGAGAAAGAAGCATGAGGCATTTCCGGCTGCAACCTCTCTCTCTCCCACTTCCGGCGCGTGATCCTCGTTCGCCGTCTCTACAGATGCTCGTGCTGCACCCGCGGCAGCAGCAGTCGGTGCACGAGGAACCTCTCGCGCTCCAACACAACGGCACTCCTTCATTGGGCATCACCGCGCGCCACCATTACCCCCGGTCAAACAAAGGCCCAAACGCTTTGCAGCCGCCTTGAACACGCCACCGAGGGGGCAACGGTGGCCGGCACCGGAGATCGGAGCACGTGGACCAAAAGCTCGCCGTGGCAGAACTTACGAATTCCTGGGCTCAATCCATAGGACTTATATACGATTTAAAAGTAAACATTTTTGACGGACATCCGTCTGGTTAGGAATAGTTTAAAACTCAAACTTGGAACTCTAACCGCGGTTTAAATAAAAGCAAAGATGCCAACGTTTCGGGGACAACTCGCCGACGCGCGCGATCGAAAGCGTCGCTGTGGTCGGCCTTCCAGGATTGGCCGAATGCTGACGATGACGTCAGCAAAGGTTTTCTCATCGACAGAAATAAGAGGAATGTAAGAATTCTAATTTTGACGTTATTGGCAGTGTTGCTTTGAGAGCGCAATCATATCGAGCTTCCACCATGCTAATTACAAACACTGTCGAACTTGAGGTTCGCGAGGTAATGACGTCACGAGAAGGAACCATGGCGCCACCAAAACATCACGCCGCTAATAGACGATTCCAAGCAGGGCATCTGGCCGCCGCCATGTCTCTTCACGTGCCGGCAAGCATATGCAATAGACTTTTTTTTTATAAATTCAATGTCATCTAGTGGCTCAAATATCAGTCTTAATCCTCGTGTGCTCATGGCGGATACAATCTAGTACATATTCATCAACGACTTACGTGCGAAAGTTACGGTGTTCTTCGCTGTACACTTCTTTCTTTCTCTATTCACCCGCCGATAATATTCACCACATTTTATCGCAATGAGCCGTCTGGGACGTGCCGAAACCGAACGTTTCGAGGACTTCCATGACACCCTCATACGCGTAGCGCACAGAAGCTTATGGGTCTGGACACATATAAAGACACATAGACATCGAACCCTGCAGCGGATTAGCGTCTGGAATGTTCAAACTCCTCCTTCGTCAGCTATCAAAAGGCAGCCATTAGCATGTACAGATAATATACACTTAGGCGATGATAGTTAGAGGGGTAGCCAGACTGAACTTCGGAGGAAAGGCCAAGGCCACGTTCGCGCGCACGTATCCGCGTGCTGATGCCTCTGGGGCACCAGTCGCGGCGCTAAGCTTGCCTTTTCACCTCAAGGAAGTCTTGCGCATTGCTCCAGCGTTGGACAAAATACTCGATAAAAGTATTTAAGTTAAGTTACTAAATACCTGCTTTATAAAGAATTTAAAATACTACTCAAGTTACTTTCACTGAAAAGTATCTTGAGTAGAGTACAAATACTTAGAAATGTAACTCAATTACTTTTGAAGATACTTCCGCATTGCGTAATTTGTATCGACGTCAGTGACAACGACAATTATACAGCTGCGCAAATCTGGGTTACCAGAATGGTTTATTAAAACGCAACAACACAAAACGGAAAAAGAAAAAAAAAAAGTATCGTAGGGCTCTTTTCACGAATGAAAAATGACCAGGCGGTGAACAACTGAAGAAACTAAACGTTTAATGGGGTGAACTTGTGCCCAAAACAAAATAGAGAAAGGCTAGCATCGCAGGCGTCGATGTCGGCGAAACAGCAGGGTCGAGCGCTGGTGCGAGACTGACTCCGGACCGCCACTTGGAGCACCTTTCGTACCCGCGTGGGTTTCTGGAACATTCGGCAAAGAAAGTTCGGCGCGTAGAACATTCGTAACTAGATCAGACGTCAAGGTTCTCGAACTTACGAGAATGTCAAGTTGAAAAAAATAAATAAAAGAAGACTCCGCTCCCTGGTATCAAACCCGGAGCCTCCGCGTGAGAACCAAACGCGGTAACAATTCGGCCACGCGCTCGCTCGGCAACACGCGTGGCAATATCACTGATAGATGTTACAAAACATTTCTGGGACAACAAGAAAGAGGTCGCTGTAGCTATTGGGGAGGAGCTCAGACCGTGGCGCCCCAAGCGGTTACCTTTAGAACTACGTGGATGGGGACAACAAATACAATAAAAAAACAGTGAGTGCGCAGGCGAGCTGGTGGAAGTTGATCATGATATAGAATACCCGAGACTGTGGTAAAAGTTTAAGACGTTCCCCTGTCTTTTTTCTTCGACCAAGTTTCCCAGCTTTTACCACAGTCTTGGGTATTCTACATCATGAAATACAATGACTCAGCGCTCGGCTGACATAACCGAACGCGGCGTCAGCGTTGGGCTGGAGTTCGTGTTCTCCGGTGAGGGGGAGGAGAGGCTCTTTTGTTACCACTCCGGCCTGCATGAACAATGCAGCATGCATGGTGCCCAGCTCAGCACAAAAGCCCAAGTGCAAGTGGGTCAAGCTCACATCCTCTGACGACTGCTTTCGGGAGAGATCCGGCACTTAACGTCACTTCACTAATTGTTGGTATTTTTCCATTACACTGTGCCCCGCGCTCCATTAAAAAAGATGACATGAACATGCCCACAAGGACTGTGCGCATGTGCACAGGCTTTGTGTTGGGTAAACACCAAGGTGTGGGGTGACAAACGGGTCAGAGCGCCTCACCAATAGTGACATCGCTGAATATCACGTCCTGCGGCGCACCTTAGACGCATCGTTTAACTACAATCCATATTCCCTATATGGGGAGTTCACTATAAAGGAACTCGGGACACGGATATGAGTGAATGTATAACAAAGAGAACCCACATAATAGCCACGGCTGTGGTCGCACCTTCTTCAAGTAGGTTGCGTTCAGAAGGGCACTCAACGTTGGGGGACACTTTGTGGGCATTTTGAGAGGTCATCCAGCTCGTAGTTCGTTTCCTGTACTGTTCTCTGCTCATCAATGTTCGCTTATAGACAGAGTTCGCGAGAGCGATAGGTGATGGACTGGGGACAAAAGGAAAAGAAACAAAATAAAACCTCGACGTTTTGCCCTAGCGGGGTCAAATATACAAAAAGCAAAACAATTTTTTTTTGTGTGTGTGTCCACTTCCCGTTTTTTTTCTGTTTGTTATTTTCTTGACACTCAAGTCTGCATTGTTGACGTAGGTCGTTTCCCCGTCTGCGTTGCGCTCATGGTGGCATCTTTACTTCCGTAAAACCACACCTTTTGTTTGAAGAGTTTTTTTGGGGGAAACTCTATGGAAACAAAAGGCGCCTTTGGGAAGGCGAGGGGAAAACCTTCATTGTACAGACTTTGGGCTGGAATATGAGTCAGTGCAATCGGCAAAAAAAGCGATGTTTCCACGAGCTCAAAGTCACCGTAGCTAATCGGAGCTAGCAACAGGAGTTGGTTTCTCAAAAGAATGTTCACGTTTGCTCGTGCCATGCCCACGCCACTTCATACCGAAAAACTCGAAAAATGTCGGGATGTCAAAAATGTATTTAAGATAATGAATACAAGATACTCGGAATTGTAATTGTAGTATCAAATACTCTCGATCAAAAGTATCTGCAAGATACCACGATACTTCAAAAAGTATTTAAAATGCAGTATCTTGAGCATACTTTGATAGTAATTCAATTACAGTAACTGAATTGCTGTAATCTAATTACTTTTCTTGGTAATTTGTAAGTGTAATTAATTACTTTCGGCCAAAAGGAATTGTACTTTAATTCTTTCTAGCGTCAGTAATTGCAAAATTTCAGGCACAATTACTTTTGCAAAACTTTGCGGCGCCAACAGAACCTCTCTGAAAGCCTCAGCGCTTTCAGAGAGGTTCTGAAAGGTAGTGACGGTAACTGTCTCACCTCCCGCCACCACGAGAGAAGAGAAGGAGGAACTCCCCTCATCCCGAGAATCCCTTTTGTGTGACCCAGAAGTCGCTATTGCCCTTCTACAAGATTATAGAAGACTAACCCGTCACTCAAAATTCGTACAAAAGCAGCCGCTTCGGTGGCTGGAACGACTAGGCCATCCTCTCGATGTCAGCCTCGCCGTAGCTTTGCTCGTCCCGAGACGAACTACGTCACGATTGCGTTGGATGTCACGTGCTCTCCGGTGAAAAGGTCAAATTAGTCGTTAGTTGTTTATACAGCGGGAGGTTAGTCTGCCAGAACATGGCGACATTGTTACCCACTGTAGATAAGCAATTTAGCCAGTGCAGTTCGACTGCTAGCCTGGGGTCTTTAACGTGCGTCACGCAGTCGTGATACACGACCGCACGCCGGTACGATGCTCATCCAGATCGGAACGGACAGGGGCGGGGATTGAACCCAGGGGGTTCTGCAGCGCGAGCTTTCGCTCCACGTGCTCCGCTGGCTCTTCTCCGAGCGCTTGCCAGTGTGTGCCGTTTATAACGAAAAATACAGCCACCAGGCTCAAAATACAAACGTGCGATTGTCATTTACGAATATCGTGGATCATATTCAACCTAGTTTTGAACACGATATTTCAAATTTAGTCGAAATATCCCTTTAAGCCTTCAAAAGGAAAGGCTTCCTCTCCGTACAATTTCTGCAGGCACAAACGCATTCAAATTGTCATTATTTGCGCCAGTCGAACAAAATGTTAAAACAGTTTTATTAAAAAAAATATCCGAGTGTACGCGGAATGTTGCTTTTTTAGGCTTCATGCGAACGGGCAGCGGAAAATGTCTTCTTCATTTGTTTTTCAGACGTTTGCTTATGACGCGCTATGTTACAAGAGCTTACGTTCGCTTACGCCCAAAGTCAGCGGGACATCCGCGATTCGTACGAAGCGTACCAACGAATTCAAAAAGTAGTTTCGCACGCGATATTCCAAGCACAGATGTTCCGGTGACTCATAGTGTAGCGTAAAGAAGAAGAAAAAAAAAAAGCTTAAGCAAACGCTGATGTCTGACTGTAATGTTGCAAATCGCTGTACAAGTTTTTTTTTTTTTTTTTTTGCTACTGAGTTAATTTGTCATTTGTTCGCTTATACCTGTACGCGTTGTCGGTATTTAGCGGGGGCACGAATGAATCAACGATTCTCCCGATCGAATACGAGTAAAGGCTCATTCCCACTGCCCCCTTTTCTTACGTTACGTAGAAGTCACCAAAACATTCGTGCCTGGAATGTCGCGTGTCATGTGTTCTCCTTGAACTGGTAGCCTCGCTGAATATGAAGCACAGAGGTCCCGGTGACTTCAAAGTAAGATATCGTGACGTAACTTAACCTAAGAAAATGGGGCGACCAAAAAGTCACGCGGAACAGCGTCAGTGACAATTCCACGGGAACCAGTTAAATGTCCGTCGGCGGAAAAGAGTTGCAAAACGTGGGAAGGGGGGGGGGGGGGGGGGGGGAGGATTCCGCAACAACGGATCTGTGCGTAGCATTACGGATGTCCGCCGTGCACGCGCGCTTTTCCGTCTTGGCAACACAGGGACCGGGGCCTTGTCGTCCTAAAACGTGTTCCCTCGATTTCCGCCCGATGACGTCAGAAAAGCGTCACGTCCCCGGCAGTGTATCGCAGCAGCGGTGCTGGGGGACGTGACAGACGCCTCTTCCACTGCAGGTCGCTCTGCAGCCGGAGGAAAGCAGACGGGAGTTGGGACGACAGCGACACTCGCGTTCGCTCCTACTACCCAACTTTCTTTGCGGGAAACACGAGAGCGTCCTTCCGTTTTTAGGAAACATAAAGAGGACTGGTTCATTCTTTCCACTGCGCTCGAGCGACACAAACGACACGGAGAAGGAAATGCGGGAGAGGCGGGGTGTAAGCTAGAGACGCTCCGTACAAAGGGGAAGGCCACTCACGCAGCGGAAGACGCAGTCGCTGGAGATGATACCCGATCATCACCGACGAGTTACATCATTATTCCAGAAAGATCGCCGTTGTTGCCGGCCGCCCCGAGTAGAAAAAAAAAAATGATACAAAATACGACACCAACAGTCGTGATCGCGACATCCGACAGGTTGGCTTCCACGAGGCCCGTTTGTAGCCACTTGGGGATCCCCCTTTGGTGTACGACGCGCGCGAGCAGTCTCAGTACGTAAAGGCGTGCACCACAAACCGACCCAGCGAAATTTCTTCTCAAAGTGCCGGCTTCTCGACGTCCACGCCATACGCCCCGATCCACGGCAGTTCAGAGGAGCCCATAGTTCGTTTCAAAGAGACCAACACTACGAGCCATTCGGACCAACCGGGCCTTTCCTGCGTACGATCGGTTCAGCGACGACAGAACGCGCACAGAAACACGACGGACACCGCGATGGGGCGCTTTCGACGACGCCGTCCGAATGGTCCGTCGGCTCGTCTGGAATGCGTTCCGCCTCACCGTAAAGGGACCATGCAATGAACTTTGGGATACATCGTTTCAGACTGAGACGCTATACTAATCCCATATTGCTTAGTGGGCCCGAAGGAGAATTGGTAGAGAGTCGAAAGCGTGATTTTCGGTTTCTCTCCTTCGAAAGCACTCCGCCTTTCGACCGCGATGCATCCGCCCTGCTCAAACACGTCTGCCGAACCCAGCTCACGTACTGGACGCGAGCACTAGTCACTCCGACGGACTCGCGTTCGTGGCCAATGGGTGCCGTGACGGTACTTACAGGTAATCACTCGCCAATGGCAAATTCAATGGTGGTGCGCTTAAAAAGCACGCTGGAAGCTTAGACTCATCGCACCCCTTACCCAAGCACGCCACGGCCACGATGATTTCTCATTTCGCTCTTGAGCTGAGGATGAAAGCTATAAAAAGTGAAGATGAAAAATCGTAGCTCCGGCAGTATTTCGACCTACCGAAACTAAGCACATTTTCGGAATATACCCGGGCTTTACACTTTTCAGCGTGCTATTTATTACAATCTGAATTCCAAATAGCTGTCGAGGAAACGGACAATGAAAGTAATGCTAAACCCAACGTTACTAGATTAGCTCAGTTACGGAACTGCTCATAGACGCACGAGCAGTACCCCCCCCCCCCCCCCCCTCACTCACCACGACTCGCCTCCCGTCGTTCGACGCGCCGGACGGCTGCTTTGGTAACTGCAGTGTATTCTATGCCGATAGGTACGTTTTGAAGCGTAGCGTCTGGATGGCGCTCCATCGTACCCTATGGAACGCACAGTTTGCAAACGAAAATCTAGATGGCGCTTTGAACGACGGGAGGCGGTCTGAAGTGAGTGAGGGGGCTACCCCCTTTAGCGGGAGTTCCACAACTGAGGTAATCTTGTAACGTTGGCTACATCCAACGTTCCAATTTTCTCGCGCTCTCGGGTTGGCTGACGTCGCGCGTTGTATGACTTGCAAGTCGAGCGCGTAGTCGAAAAACGGGTGCAGGAAAAAAATGGCCCCGGAATAAAAGGCCCCGGAAAGAATTGCCGCAAGTGGCAAGTAGGAAAGAATGCGTCCCGAGGGGTAAGGGGAAAAAATTTCCAGCGAACCAAATTTGCAATGGAAAATAATAACCTCGAAAAGTTCTCCCAGTAATTACTCGGAGAACTTTGCGAGGTTATTATTTGTAAAAATAATAAATAAAAATAAAAAAAAACTGTAATTACGCGCTAGTTGTAAAATACTTTTTTTTTCTTAAAAAAAAAAAAAAGAACAGGGAGCAGGGACCTGAATATTCTAACTACACGCAGAAACGTTACGACGGAATTCTATGGTCGACTTCGCGCAGGAAGTTCTCAACTGCTGTCATCTCAGTGGCGTACGCCTCCCAGAGGTTCTTTAGACGGCGTTGCAAAAGCGCCGACTGGGTGTCCTCGGCCATTTTTATCGTTACGGTCGATTCCACTGAGCGTAATGCCACGATGGACTTTCATACTGTTGGATATGTCTCATGGCTCTGACCGACAATGGTTCCGAGCCTTCCTTCCGTATTTCATGCCAGTGTGTCCAAGCGCATCTTCCTTTCTTCTTTTTTTTTCATTAAAAAAGTAATAATTACGGCACTCCATATCCGTAGGCAATTACTGTGCTGGAAGCAAATTTGCGAGGTTACTACACCCCTCATTTCCAAATAAGTTCCGGGGGACATTTCTGTTTTTTCCAGAGCCGTTTTTTTTTCGGGGTTATTAATTCCGGAGACCATTATCCCGGGAACCTTTTTCCCGGAGATATTTTTATTATTTTTCCGGTACCCTTATACTTTTGGTGGCGTGAGTTTCCCCGGCAATCATTCCACACCATCGTGACTTTTCATAGCCCGATATTGCCAGTCTCAGCCTGCTCGTACCAAATTTAAGATATATATAATAAATAATTGAATCGTCATATGGATTTACTAGTTAAGATGTGACTATTAATGTGTTAAAACCAATGTCGAGGCCAATCGGTGACTATGCAAATCTCGTCGGAGCCAGTCAATCAAAGTAGAAAGTGCTCGTCGTCTCCGTGCGACGTGACGTTGCACTCTCGGCACTGCTTACGCTGGTCACGGAGCATGGCGACGGTCTCAAGCCCCTCAGCGCGTGTTCCGTTGGAGCGGCCGAAATACTCCTCTCCGCCCATTCATCGAACGGCCGGAGGAACTGCTCACCCCCACAGACCGCTTCCTGCCCGGACCTTTCACGCCACGGTTCCCCCCCTCTCCAGTACACAACCGAGAGGGGGAGAGGGGGCACACCAATATACGCGGTAGAGAGGGGACCCCCCTCCCCTTTTGGCCAACTTCCGCAGGAAGAAGCTATTTCCGCTCCCGGCTTGTTATTCTTCTCGCCCTCCCCCGCAGCAGCTGTTCTTTTCCCAAACGCTTTTCCACGTTTGGCCAGGTTCGACAACGCGCGAGCGCCTTGCGATCGGGAATCACACGGCCGATTCATCCGGCTCCAGCGCTCACGGGGGATGCGACGAGAGCCGGAATCCAACGTGGACCGATCGCGAGCACCCAACCTCCTTCCGATCTGACCCAATCATACATTCAAATCATCGCCCCTTGGCGCGCCACCGCCTTTCTCTTCGAGCACGAACCAATCGCGAGCACCTATAGCTGTGTCTGTCCTCTTGTCCCTCCCCTTCTACGGGGATGATTATCGTCGCCCAATCCCCTTCCGGCCTGACCCAATCATACATGTAGAGCCTCGGACGATATCAAGAAGGCCGGGCGAGGCTTAGAAGGCCCGCATCGAGGCTTGAGCGGCCGTTCAACTTTTGACGCCACCAGCCGCTCGACCGGCTGCCGCCGAGTTAACCTTGATTTCGCCCAATACAGAAGCGTTCCGCGACAAAAGGCAAAGTCAAGCGTGGTTTCATTTTCTACGTCCAGGTCGGGAAGGTGAGTAAGCCTTCATCGTGAAGCAGATCATGCAGGAACCATAGGCAGCGCCACATACACGGTACCACCCTCGTCCCTCGACGAAAGTTGCCGAGTCACTCGTAGCTTCGACAGGCCTAGTTCCGGGCATTTCCTTATGCAGTGGAACCAAGGCGTGCACCGGGACAATGACCTGACACGTGTTCATACTTCCTAAACACAGTGTATACATATAATTGTATTTTGAGTTTCGTCATTCGCTTGTTCGCCGTCGTCGGTTCCCTCCACGCTCCGGAGGGAAGCCAACGCACGCGCTGCGTTTGCGACAGTCGAATTGAGACGGAGACCAAACACACGCGCCCAGTGTTCTTCCTACCCAATCAGAGTCGTCAAAGTCTGTATCCTTGCAATGCGTACAGCGCATCGAACGAGGAGAGAACGCCGACAGCCTAAAGGAGCTGCTTCAAGGTGCCGGCAGATTGGAACCGCAGCCCGTCGAGGGACAACTAACCCGATCGACGAACGTGGGGCGCCTTCAAGGACAAAGGTCAAGGAAGCGGTTGCAGAAGTCCCCTCCCTCCAAACTTTTTTCAAAGACGCACAATACGTTCGGGTCGTTCACACGGCGGCCACCACATCGGGTCGCAAACTCCCCTCAACAATAAGCGACGGGGACCCAGACGGGGCGTTGCATTGATCGAACTAAGTAAACAAAACAAAGGCCGTGTCGGAAAGCTTTCCACGAGACCAGAAATTAAGGGGGGCAAAGGCAGAGCGATACTTACGGTAGACTGCCTGACCGCTTACTCTATGGTACTCTTTTCGCGCAGGGCGCGACACCCCGAACAAACGACACCTTTCAATTTTTTTTTTTTTTTTCTCGAGCAGCGTGATGCTCGTAGTCGGCTTCTCATGTTCACGTTTCTTACTAAACTCTAAGTTCTGGGGGGAGCTATGCGTTCGCCGGACCAATTAAACGCTCACTTGTTTTGCTCGACCACGCCCTACGCTTAAACATAATCACGTGGCAAAAAAAAAAAAAAAATGTTCGCGTTTTTTTTTACACAACATGTGAACCAGATTTGCGTGACGTCATGTGGACATGAGGGTCACCGCAGAGGCGTGCCATGAGAGGCGACGAGCCAGCAGCTTCCAGTGCCCTGTCAGCTCAGTGATGAACGGGGCATACCTATTAGCGGCGAAATGTTTCGGTGGCGCCCTCGTTTGGTTACCTTTCGTGACGTCATTACCTGGTAAACAACAAGTTCGATGGTGCTTGTAATGGGCATAGTGGAAGCCTGAAATCATATCGGTCTCAAAGCAACACTGCCAACACCGTCAAAATTGAAGTTCTTACATTCTTCTTATTTCCGTCGATAAGACATCTTTTGCTGACGTCATCAGCATTCGGCCAATTGTGGTGGGCCGACCACAGCGACGCTTTCGATCGCTCACATCACCAATAGTCGGCGACGGGTTATTCATGCACCAGATGCTCCAGCCGGACTTTACTGCCTTCGATCGGCACACGTGCACCCTGTCGCCGATCTCTACTCTCGAATAGACTTACGAGAATGACCACCCTTGGCCACAAAGACAGTTGCTCCACACTTATCTATAGTTAATAAAGCTCTAAAAAAATTAAAAAAAATGTACCAACGGGCGTCGTCATGGTCGCGCTAGCCGTGTCATACAACGCGTCGTACATTTCATACGGCTCTGAAACGCGGGCATAGTTTACTATAGCACTGCCCTTACCTTATCGCCGCACCCTGACTTCAACGGAATTTTTTTTTTTTTTTACTGGAGTCCCAATTAGGCCTGGCGAGAGCGAGCGCTTTCTAAGCTGCTGATTCTATGTAGAACCAATAAGGAATGTTTTACCTATTTGCGAGCCCACGGGCAACGTTTTGCGGCAGTTTGGTGATAACTTCTCGACAACACACCGATGGTGCGAGAAAGGTCTCGCAGCCTCTGGTGTTCCGAGTGCTGCACTGTCCACTCAAGGACTCCAGGGGCCATAAGCTGGACGCTCGGCGAAAAAGTCGGCGAGAAACTCGGCGGCATTGGCCGGCGCCGCACTTGACCTTGGCGCCGGCCAATCACAACCGCAGGATTTCTCGCCGACTTCCAGATTAGGGCGCCAGGTGTGTACAGCGGCAGAACAATAGACCGATTTCACCAGGAGTTGCGCGACGCCACCATTGCCGTGGTGCATTCTGGTACCTGTAGTTCTCCCCAGCTTTCCGGCCGCGTCAATGCGCACAGTACGCCCAGCGTTTGGAAATTTTAAAATTAGCGCGAGACTTTTAGCCGGGTGTTTACTCGTGGTTTTCAATCGGTGACTCGACCCGTTGTATGCCACGTAGCTATATTAACAGCACCGGGCAAAAAGGTCTCGGATATCGTGTCTTCCCGAAAGAAAGAAGTATGGCAAAGGAAGGTAAACAGAGCCGGACTCCATAAGCTCCATAATTTCTATCCAGCCTATTGCGCGTCAGCTGAAATGTGTAAGATTACAGGGCATGAGATATAGAGCGTGCCGAAGTGTTCCGTAAGCTGGAATCTCTCTGAGCATTCGCTCCGTAGCGGTCTACCCGTTGGTCTATCTCAAATGCGACCTCCGCACTGCTTTGCGGAGGCCGTTTTTAATAAATCTTTCTCGATGTACTCTGGTGGTTATAACTGTTATTGCGACGACATGTTTCAAGCGCAACTGTGCTTCAAAATATCGAGACAATCACTAAAAAAAGAGCAGCGATTCCCGATATGCATCGCTTGAAATAAAACAACTTTTTTTCGGAAGCAGTCTTCATTTTTTTTTTTTTTTCATACAAACGTGAAAACCCTACGTAATGGAATTTAGAAGTGCAACACTTACCGCCAAAAAAGTAACCAACGAACCTCATCCATTTTTTTGGTGGTCTATTAGGCTGACGTTACTGATCCCTTCTGCATTAACACCAATCGAGACCGCAGAAAAAAGCTTGCCCCGTCGGGCGACTGCTAGCGTTCGGAGCTTGCGCAAACAAAATAAAACTGAATAGAAACTGTACACGGAAAATTATCTCCACCCCGAGCTTTCAGGTATCTTGCATGGTTGCTTCTTTTTCACAGATGCCTATTGTTACGGCGCGTCAGGCATGGCCTTTGTGTAGATCATTTCTTCTCTGTGTGCAGGCTTCTCCCCGCAGTTTATCTGTACCCTGTCGCACAGGCTGTCAACCAGAATGAAACAACTTTTAGAAAACTATCGCTCACCGAGAAAGTCTATTTAGCTCCTCTTACTTCATTGTTGATTAAACGTTAGGCACAAGACTGAGCATTACCAAGCTCAGTTTTTCACCAACGCATTTGACGCTGTTCCGCGGTGCTACACCGAGCCGCTGGTCCCTCGAATTTTCTTGTTCTTTGCCATTGCACTAGATGTTCACTTGTTTCCAAGTTAATTGAGATGTCCGAGCAGCCGAAATGTTCAAATAATGGCGCCGTTTTTTTTTTTTTGTTTTTGTGTGTTTTCCGCGGCTGCAGTGGGACCACATGCCACAGCGTGAACGGCAATGGGCTTCTTCGTCTTCGTTCACGAAGACGAAGAAGCAGACGACGACGAAGCAGACGACAAAGCGAGTCTAAGGGGATAAGACGACTGGAACTGCTTTTTTGTGCTTGCTGACAAACTAAGGTATCACAAAAAACACAATCTTATAAAGTACAGACATGCAAGAGAATCAAGCTGATACTGGGGCGTGCCAAACGATGATCTATGATGATGTACGCGCAGCCCTCGGAAGCCGGGAAGCTGGAAAGGGATGACTACAAGTAGCATGGCGGCAGCACCACTTCCGGAATGCGCGCGCCCGCGCACTTCGCTTGGTGACATCGGTCTAGTCGAGGTTTGCGAAGGAAGAACGGGTTTCGGTCGCTTACAACGCAAAATAGCGGACGATCACAATTTCAGCCTGCGTACGATATCACTATACTCTGTTTCACCTTATGATGTACCGCAGGAAAGGCTACAAGCGCGAGCTCCTTGCTCTGGGGCACATCCCGGTGGCACAAGCTCTCGTGACTTAAGAGCAGCTGGCAACGCTATGAGCTCGCGCTTCTAGCCTTCGTTGCGGTACAACATAAGGTGAAACGAAGTATAGCAGACGACAACCGTTTGTTTCTGCTCCATTAGCAGACGAGTGAAATGCGTTTCCTCGCTTCATTTTCGTCTACGAATGACGCCTCGTAGCAGACAAACCCGGTTCTTAGCTCAGGCCGAACCTTCCGTTATATATTCCGTTCAACCTCAAGTTGACAGTGCAGTGGAAGCTACGTATTTGCCGGACCAATTAATAGCCCGCTCATCACTTGGCCCCGCTCTCTGCGCGGCGAGACACGCATGGCTCGTCCAACCTAGCTTCCACCCAACGAGGTAGAGCGATAGACCAGGCAAAAGTGACCCCCACTTGGCTACCGCCATGTTGTACAATTATGACCACTAGACACGTGACCGTACCAAATCCTGGGGCCTTTAGGAAAAATTGAACCGAGATTTGTATTGCGATCGTTGCAAAAAACAAACTCTTTCTCAATACTGTTAGAGATCAACGTCTAGCTCCGATAAAAATCCAAAATACAGCACCTCGGCCGACAGCATTTAGCGGAGCTCTTGCGAAGCTTTTTATCGTAAAAGCACAATTTGGACTTGAAACGAACCAAACATAACTTATCTGGTCGGTACTGTTAATAAAGGTCAAATTACCTGCGCGCGGTAGTTGGTTAAAATCCAGACGTAAAACTATAAGGTCACGCGTCTAGCGGTCAAAACTACAAAACATAACATACTTAGCCTCCTTCGTGCTCAGAAAAAAATCAATTAGAATAAGAGCAAATCTCGCATGGAATGAGAGTACTGCTAATTATTTTCAGCAGTTAAACATCCTAAATATATCTTTACAAACTCAGACTCACGTGCCTTTACAGATCTGCCCTCCTCGGAAACAACACCTTCATAATTGATTTTTTTTAAACAAGCATCTCACATGCCATAATACGCGACATGCAGAGCCATGGTTTGTGCCGACGTCTCGTACAACATATGGAAATCAATCTACCTCACTTACAAAACGAATTGATTCAATAGCACGCCACACCTCAAGTTGTAACCAAGTCCCAGATAATATCCCTGTTTATGACGTTCACTGCCACTCACGAACAAATTTTAACCCACACGCTCTGGTCTGACCACTGCTTCATTTTATTGTATGTGCGTAGTTTTTTTTTTTTTGTTTTTTTTTTTTTGTAAATGAGTGATTATGAATTTGTCATCCCTGCTCTCTGCCGTTTGTATCGTGGCAGGTACCTCGTCAGGTTGCTGAATGCAGCCTTTGTCCTTGCCCCTCCGCTCCCTGGAGAGGAAATAAGCAAGTATTATTATTATTATTGGCGGCGGCCGGGTGGGGGTCACTTTCTGCTCTATAGTATTTGTTCTGCGCTGCTAAGGTTTACAAACTTGGACAAAGAAGACTAGAAGGACTACACATACACACGAAGGCGCAACTAACAACTGGTTTATTTTTCCTTCCACACCGTGGATGAAAGAAAAAAAACACATAGAAAAGAAAAAGAACAAAGGGAAAGACATAAAGAGATGCAAAACAGTCATGCAAGGGTCATCTCAAGATTATACTTCGTCTCACCTTAGTATGGACTATTGATAGCCGCGCGTGCTAAAAGCGCGAGCTAGTCGCTTTGAATGAAGCCGCGGCGGCTGCACGAGCGCTCGTGCAGCAAGTGCTCTAGTCAAGGCAGTCAAGGCTGGCCGCTCGCGCTAGCACAGCCTTCGCGGTTAGTCCATGCTAGAGTGAGACGAAGTATAGATATTGTCTGCGGCGGCCCCTACACTTGCCCGCTACTCATCATGATGCGGCATCGTTTTCAGCGAGTCTATTTCTTTTTTGTTAAGGAAAACCGACGGTTCACTGACACACGTTCCGTGCTTCCCTGACTTCATGAAAAAGGCCTCCATAATTTCTCGTTTCGTCCTTTCACTCGATCTTTCCAAGATAGACGTTGATCCAAATAAAGCATCGCGGGGGCATCTAATACAAGTTTGTAAACCTTAGCAGCGCAGAACAAATACAATGAGTCTAGCCCAAACCCAAGCTTTATTGATATACCTCGTTGCTTTCACCGTACTGTCAGCTTAGGGGTGAACGGAGCACAACGATATCTCAGCTCACTCCGTGAGAGCCAAATTAGGTCTCGACCAAAATCGGACCACCGGCTACCAGGCTATCCCTTTCCTCCCAAGGGAGAACGAAAGCAGCCTCGGACTGGTCGAGCACGCTACGAGCGAACGTGTACACACACACGCACAGCGGACTTTCTCGTGACCTGCTTATTTTTCTCCTTTTCCTGGAGAGCGCAGAAAACACTTCCCGCTTCATTCATGTACATATACGCGCTCCCGGCTCTATTTTTTGTCCGAGCCCTTTTGTGGCGCGAGCACTTTCTCGAGCTCCCTTCCCCTTAGAGCGGATTATGCTCACGACGGACGGCGCACGCACGCCGACAAAAACTGCGCGGAGCTACTTCGTTCCAGCTTAGGTCCAGACGCAGCCGAAGCTACACGCGCCAGCTCCAGGCTTTCAGCGTCCCTGCCAAGCACGCGCGCTCGTGCAGTGCAAGCGCTGTTCAGGGCCACCTGCTGTACCGCAGGAAAGGCTACAAGCGCGAGCTCCTTGCTCTAAAGCACATCTCGGCGGCACACGCTCTCGTGCACCAAGGGCAGCTGCCAACGCTATGAGCTCGCGCTTCTAGCCTTCGCTGCGGTACAACATAAGGTGAAACGGAGTATAGACCTTTCCAAAAACGAGCTTGTGGCCGGTGCCATTTTGAGCGTTCGTGCGTATGGCGCGTGCTTTGCTCGCTTTCCGAAGCGACGAACACGCACGTGCTGGGCTGTGAAGATCGCACGCTGGACTGTGATTTTGTAAACATTGGAAAGGTCTATAGACCTTTCCAAAAACGAGCTTGTGGCCGGTGCCATTTTGAGCGTTCGTGCGTATGGCGCGTGCTTTGCTCGCTTTCCGAAGCGACGAACACGCACGTGCTGGGCTGTGAAGATCGCACGCTGGACTGTGATTTTGTAAACATTGGAAAGGTGTATAGCATCGGCCGCGTGTGACAAACGCGTTCCAAATGGTAGAAAGAGTGTGAAACAGTCGCTTGCGCTTAAGCTGAAACGAAGTAGAAAACGGACTCTCTCGCACTCGAGTCACTAAATGAGCTACGGTTAGAGCATCGGCCCTCCTATACTCTGTTTCATACTTAGCGTGCAACGCTGTCAAAGCTACTGGCGCGAGCGCGTGGCTTCATCTATGGTTTTGTTTGCGCGAGAACGCGTGCGAATGATCAACGAGATTGAGCCCCACGCTCGCGCCAGTAGCTTTGACAGCGTTGCACGCTAAGTATGAAACAGAGTATAGAGCCACTAAATGAGCTACGCTTAGAGCATCGGCGCTCTGATTCCCTATGGGCCTCCTGCGTGGCCCAGTGGGTGCTGCGAAAATAGATTTGTTAGGCCTTGTTTTGGGTAGTACAAACTTTAGCGTCTCAAACTGTCACGAATGCAGAAATGTGCCTGCTCTGGTGCAGAGCGCGAGATCACGATGAATATACAAAGAAACAACAAAAAATCGAACGCCGTCAAAGCTAAGACGCTGAGAGCGCGAGCCAAGAGATGCCGTTTCACGCGTTCCAAAGTAGACATGACAAAGAAAAAGAAAAATTAAAGTGTCGCGACACAGGTGTTCTGACGTCACCACCCAGAGATAAGAGACGCGTACCCTAGCGGTGGTGTCATCAATTTGGCACCTTTGATTGTCTTGCGGCGTTGAGTCTGGCCGATTTCAGGCGTCCAAAAGTGTTTTTTCGTTCTTCAGCATCAGACAGAATTAAAAAAGCTCAACCAACGTGCCATAAGTAGTGCGAGGCTCAATCAGGTGAGCTTGTACTACCCAAAATGAGGGCGCTGCAGTTTGTTCAAAGCTTCAGCGCAGGAGGCCCATAGGGAGTATTCACTGGCGGCCATAGCTGTGTGCTCGGCTGCGGAGCGCGTGCTGACGGCGAGCTTCCACAGTTCTTTCGCTACGTGCATTCCGCACCACCAAGATCGCCGGTCTTGGCAGCCTATTAATGCGAGCTCGTTCTGAGCATGCGCTCTAAACAGTGACCTCAAATATGGCGGCCAGTGAATACCTCCTATATTGTTGTGGGCGCCGCCATCTTGGTGCTTGTGCAGAGCAGACGCAACCGCCGATCGTCATGGTTCAAAAGTGCGACTTCTTCGGCATTTATTTTTTTATTTATTTACACATACTGCGACCTCTGTGAGGTCATTGCAGGAGTGGAAAATGCAGAAACAAATTACCATTCAAACAATCCAACACGCCCTTCAACATAACAGAAATGAATATGATGACGTCATGCGTTACTGAAAAGAATAGGCAGAATCACCATACGGAAGAGTACGTATTTCGCCATCAAGATTATTCCAAATTTCAATACTATGTGGAAAAAACGAATATTTAAAGCAGTTAGTACGAGACTGAAAAGGAACAATATTTAATGAATGAGATCGTCTGGTGCGTGAACTGGTAGATAATGAAATATATTTACTTCGCTCTATTCCACAGTCCTCATTAACAATTCTGCGCAACATTTTAATTTTATCAACCGTTCGCCTTCTAGACAAAGGCTCCAGCCCCAGAGACGAAAGAGCCGAGGAGGGTGAAAAATTACGGTCGTACCTATTCAAAATAAACCTTACAGCCTTGGCCTGGGTAGATTCAATGAGATTAATGTCTTTCTTAAAATAAGGATCCCAAACAACAGATCCATACTCCAAGATGGGCCTAACGAGTGTCTTATAAGCGCAGAGTTTAACTTCTTTAGTAGAGCATTTAAGAGTACGTTTAACATAACCTAATTTTTTAAGGGCGCGTCCCATTTGAGGTTGGACGTGAAGAAAACACCTAAATATTTCAACTCCGTAACCTCGTTTAAAATGACATCATCGATACCATAGCTAAAAACTAAAGGGGTTCTCTTATTCGTAAATCTCATAAACACAGTCTTATCAAAATTAATATCCATTTGCCATTTCTTGCTCCAATTAAAAAAACGGATAAAGGATTCGTTAAGTAACAGTTGATCATTAGGAGACGAAATGTCATTGTACAGAATGCAGTCATCTGCATAAAGACGAATTTTAACGGGTATGTTTTCTACAACATCATTTATATATAAAATAAATAAAAGAGGCCCTAACACCTAACCCTGTGGTACACCTGAGCTAACCGAAGCTTCCGAAGAGAAGGCATTCGCAAAGGAAACAAACTGCGACCTGCAATTCAAATAATCTGAAATCCATATCAAGCAGAAGGGAGTTTCTAAGAATGACTTTTAACTTTAAAAGAAGCTTGGGGTTGCCTAACACCGAAGATTCGGTGTTAGGGAGCTCATGTAATATTGCTTTGCTCTGTCGCGAGCTGGTGAAACATTTGTAGAGGGCGGAAAAGCGTTTCCTGTGATTTGAGATAAAGCTTTCGGGTAAAATGCAACCATGATTTTAAGCACCAAGGCGACTAAAGTT
This sequence comes from Ixodes persulcatus, assembly GCA_013358835.2. NCBI lineage: Eukaryota > Metazoa > Arthropoda > Arachnida > Ixodida > Ixodidae > Ixodes > Ixodes persulcatus. Next base: position 361,915 of record JABSTQ010011270.1, read on the forward strand.
TAGTTACTCTCAATGCGCAGCACATGTAGTGCCATCTATCTCGAACCGGTCTCTGTTTCAGAAACCTTTCGTCCGTGCCTGTGAGTGGCCCCCGGCGGCCATTTCTAAACTGCTGTCCCGTTAAATCTATGCCTCCAAGTGACGAGACGTCGACCAATCGTGTGACGCTCTTCCTTTACAAGAATTAGATTACAGGAAACTGGCAGAAGCAACGCGGTGTTTGCCAAACTGTGGGTCGCGACCCGAACGATAGCTTCAGCAGAGGGTCGCAAAGCGGATCGAAAACTTGGAAAATAAAGGGGAGCTTCTCCGCGGTGGCGTCGGTTAAAGAAAAGGCGGCAGCTCAGCGTCGAACCGGAACTCAGATTTGCGATGTCCCAACTCCGCCATCGTTTACAAAAAAAAAAAAAACAAAAAAAAACAAACAAAAAAAAATGCGCTCAAACTAGCTTACTTCAGCCATCAGTAGCACAGTCATACCTGCAGCCATGCTTTCTGTTTCTCTTCGATATGCTTTCCGTTCGGAAAACAGCTTCAGACCGCCGCCATTATTTGCTCGCCTTCCGAGGCGACTAACATGTGCGTGCTGCGGGCTGTAGGAGATCCGACACTGTGCTGTGCATCTGGAGACCTTGCAATAGTGTACATATTCGCGGGCAACTTCCTGTGGCTTCCTCACCTCCGACAACGCTTCGCCGACTCGTGTACTTGAAGCGCCCAGCCAAAGCACGGTGGAAGGCATGCAGCGCGTGCAAAGACACGCCCTGCTGGGTTTGGCAGCAATGCTCAAAAGTCGAACGTCGTGCAAATTTGCCAAATGTTCAAAAATCGGCGAACCAGTCGACCTTCGGGTTCGACAAAAATTCCTTATGTCCGTTCAACAACAGTGTTGTCAGACCTGATTATTTCGTAACTGCTGCGAACACCGGATTCATCCCCAGATATCGCGCCGCCAAAACGCAGCCAAAACGTATGCGTAAAAAAAAAAAAAAGCAAAACTATGGCGAAATAAAAAAAAAAAAGGCAAACGACCGAAGGCAATAAATCACACGCGAAACCAAACACGGCCGGAAGTTCTGGCCGCTCTATTTAGCAGACGACGACAGACGACCCAAACGACAGAAGCAGACGACACACGACTGTCGGCCCCTCTCACGCACATCGTCGTTCATTCCCTGCTTCGCCAGCCTTTCTTCCGCCTCCTCAAATCGCGAAACGATTAAACTTTTCCGCCATCAGCGCTATTTGTTCTCGGCGAAACTAGCGGAAGTCGGAACGAGGCAGATCATGCGACGAGCAGCCGGCGGCAATCCCATCGTTCGTGACGTTTACTACTACGGCAGCCGTCACCTCCCTCGCCCTCTTACAAAAGCCGCCTCCTAGGATTTTTTTTCCTGCTCCTACCCAAGGCTGACGGCTGCCACACACACACTCCCACCCTCTCTCTCTCTCTCTCGACTTTACACACACCGTCCATTCCCGCCGATTCTAGCAGCACGACGTGAATGAAGAGAGCAGACGACAAGTCGCCGCCATTTTGTGGTTCGTGAACCGTTTGCTTTTACTCCGCTGACTAGCTGTAATTCATATCCCGCGCGCGCCTCAACTGACACCATGTACAAAACGGAAACGTTATGGGCAGAAAGATAGCCAACTTATGTTGATAATGTAGTCGAACCAACGAATTTGGCGGAAATATCAATTGGACAAACGCCAAAACAACTTTGTTGTTGTTTCATTTTTGAAGACATTTCGGTCTTCTACATCAAGCTGGAGTTTCTTGAGGTGGTGCATCGAATCTTTAAAGCACATGCGTAAGCTAAAATGGATAACACACACACACACACACACACACACACACACACACACACACACACACACAAAAAAAAAAAAAAACTAACTACATCTCGTGTGTTCGCTGTACCGGAAACAAGCAACGTTCGTTGGACCTGTTTTATCTGGAGCAGGTCGCCCCTTTTGACACTCACCCACCAAGACAAATGTAAAAAAAAAAAAAGTACTACAAAACGGATATCTATCGATAAGCAACCTATGCACGTGGAGCGTGCTTCTTTCTGGAGCTACATTTGGACTACCGGGACGATGCGGATAGACACAAGAGCCGGGTACCACTGCTACCTACAGTTGGTGACAATTATAGGGTGACTGAAAAAAACCAGGATCGATCTAAAATGGGCCGTAAAAATCCGCGCCTGCACGTAGCGATCTAAACTTTTCGTCAAAGGTGTATTTCGCAGGTCGGCTTTTCATGTAAAATTACGAAGCGTAGCTCTCTTTCTGTAAAAAAATAGCTAAAAACAAAATTTCCAAGGTCATCGGCGGGCCGCCAAGCAGACGATGAAGTCGAGTGGTTGGACGCGTTTGGAGCAAGTACGGATAGATGGCGCTACACCCAAGACCAGAGATAGAGACTGCTCGCCACGACCATGGTCTACTAAAATCAAGATACTCTAGTCGGCCACACCTTCCGACGCCATCTATCAATACGTGCGCCAAACGCGCCCAGCCACTCGACTCGGTCGTCTGCGTCGCGGGCCGCAATTGACCCTGGCGTTTTTTTTTTTTTTTTTTTTAATAAAAAGTGGGCTACGCTTTGTAATTTTACATAAAAAACCATCCTGTGAAATACACATTTGACGAAAGCTTTAGATTGCTACGTGCAGGCGCCGATTTTTACAGCCCGTGTTAGAGCGAACATGGTTATCATGGAGCCCGAAATTGTTCCGCAGTTCAAGCATAAAACAAAAAAACAAAAAAACAAAAAAAAAAACAGACTATTATCTGTTGTGACAAGGAGAAGTGATACCGTCCACTTCGCTTCCATATAATTCGTCTTTAAAAATATATAAACCGAGTTTCGCAAACAAGAATCGAAAAAAAAAATTTGCGCTAGGGCGCCACAAAATATTTGAGGGTCACATGACATAGCAAATAGCAATATCAACGTAGCGATTTTTCATGCAGCAACAGAAAGAAACACGTTATAGAAAAAAAAAATATTAAAAAAAAAAACGAATACATACACAGGAGCATTCGCTCACACAAAGGATGAGAGACACGTTCAAGATCAAACGAACAAGCAAACAAAACAAAAGTGAAACTGAACAGACGTAAGAAACTTGCATCAAACACTTGAAGAGTCTTGGCCCGTACGACGAAGACTCGAGAGATAATCTTTCGTGTTATTTTTCACACGAGCTCGGACGACACAGCTACTACCCTACCCGCAGAATGCTGCCTACAAACACGAGCACAAAAAACAAAAATAATAATAAGAAAACTCCTTGGGGAGCTTGCTTAGGAGGAGGAGGTCGACGGTCATCACACCGGAAACGACTCGAGATTCACACGCACGTGCGTACGCGAGGAGGGGACAATGCGGACGCATTAAAATGGAATAATAATACTAGCGATAAGAAAAGAAGAACGGCTGTCCGGTGGCGCACATAGAAAAGCGCCGACGGAACCGACGCGCGCGCGACGGCGTCGCTTTCAAACACAGGAGGGGCGGTCGCTGGTGGGGAGTACTGCTTCGTTCTCGGCGCAGGAGTACGTCGGGCGTTCTCGAAGGGCATTCCTCGGCGGCGATTTCAGTGCCCTTCCCGTACGGCAGACTCCTGGGTGCGTCGCGAACGATAGTCGGACACGAAGCCCGAGGTTTCAGAGTCGTCCCGAAAGAACGAGGCTGAAGTCGGGGACGGGAGACGGCGACGAACGCGAAAGCGTCGAGATCGGGCGATCGTTAGGCCTAAACACAACTCCCCGTGCGTGTGTGTCTGTGGATGCGATCGAAGAACGAGCGCGAGCGGCGGCTTTTGGGGGGAAAAGAATAAAGGAGACCGTCCGCGCCGTTTCTCACGCCGCGCCCGTTTCGTGTGTGTTTCGGCGTGTCGTTGGAGCTCGTGAAGATTTTTGTTTTTAGAAAACTTACGATAATGAGACGGACGGCGAGAAAAGGCCGTTTCCGGTCGACTCGACAAGATAAGAGACAAGATTAAATAATAAAGAAAAAAAAAACGAGCCAATAAATAGACCAAAAAGAGGGCTGCCCGTCGTCTAAACGGAAACGAGGAAAAAACAAAACAAAAAAAAAACGGTGGTAGTCGGCTAAGCGCGAGATTTTGGAGTTCCTCCCTTTTCGTTCTATTTTTTTTTTTTTTTTTTTTTTTTTTGGAGGAGGAAAGGGGAGTTTGTTTCTTTTTCTCGGACGGAGTACTCACTCGTGAAAGCTAGCTTCTGTCATGTTCCCTCCGCTGGCGTGTCATGTTGGGGCCGCTGACGGGTCCACGAACACTTAATCCTCAGGTGTAGAGTGCCCGCGACGCCAGCAGCGGCACGACGACGGTCCTCTTCCAGCACAACATCGGGCACCAGCGGCCGCGTCGGCGCCGTTCGCACGTCCCGGACGGCGTCAACCACCCACGACGGTCACCGCCGCGATCACAAAGCCCCTGCTCGCACACACTTCATCGTCGCAGCTCGCCTCGAACGGCGGCCGTCGGCGGAGGCGGCAACACACAAGCGACGACGACCTCGCGACGAAGCGCACTTCTCCGACGCACGGGTGGAAATGCGGGACGGGCGCCCCGGTGCATCCTGGGAAGGCGAGAACCTCGCCGAGTCACACCCCTCCGGTCGTGTCCTGCCTCCGCGCGAGCCGAGGCGTCCGCGAAAGAGTGCGCGGCGTTTTGGGGCATTTCTCCGCGATGAAAGCGGCCAGCTAACGAGACTTTTCTATTTCTGAACTCTCCGAACGTTCGTGGATCTCGCTGGGGCTGACGCCAGGTCGCACGCGCGTGCGTGGATATGTTTTATGTGGGCAGAGGCTGGCTCTGAGTTTTTTCCGAGATGCGTTCGGGATGAGAGGGGGAGGATGGGGGGCGGATGTAACGGCACATTTGGATAAAGTACGAAAAAAAAAAAAAAAAGTACCGCACGATTGAAATTCAGTGCTGGCTTCGCGCCTTGGCCCTGGTTGAGGGGATACGTTTGCACCGATGTTGACTAACATTGGGAAACGCTTCTGAGGGAAGCTCACGACGTGGGGATTCCTCGTCTGGTCGAGGAAATCCGTAGGTGAAGTTTTCGCGATTTCCATCGTGTCTGCTTCTCCGGTAAAAGACCTTACTTGCGTAACCCACGCGTCTAGTTTCTGTGTTCGTATTTGAGCCTTGTACATCCGCTTTACGGGAAACTCTGCTGGCACTGCTCTCAAAATTCGCCGGAACCCGTAGGGGGAGTAGCGGCGTCCACGAACGCGATATTCGGGTGGCCCTGTCAGTGTCTGCAAAAATATCGTCGTTTGTTTTTAATTAAAACTTTGTTGCACTCACGTCTCAAGGGGAAGGAGATGTATCAGAGTATCAGCCGCTTCCTCGAGGTTTTTACCCGGGTTTGAGCACCGCATAAGAAGTCTCGCCGGTAAACGTTGACGATGAGATGTCAGCATTCCAACGAACGAGGTCCATACCGGATGTTCACATTTCTTTAAGGCCGTGACAACATTGCTAATACATCGTTAAAAAAAAACAACGTCTGCAGTCACTGTCTAAGGCCTATTTCCTCCATGTATGACGGTCCTTTCACATTGATCGTACAAACAAAATATGTACTAGGTAAAGCTGGTGGGAATGGCCCAAGTAAGTCCATTCCAATTTGCTGGAACGGGGCAGATGGCGGCGCAATAGGCTGAAGAAGTCCTGCCGGTCTCGCCGGTGGTTTTTTCCGTCGTTGACACTCGTGGCAAGATCGGGTGTAGTGATGCACTGTCTTCGCGAGCTTGGGCCAGTAGTATTTTTCGCGTATCCTGGCGAGAGTTCTGCTGTAGCCAAGGTGTCCGGCCGTCGGGTCATCGTGGCAGGCTTGAAAAATTTCTTCTCGAAGACTGGAAGGGACCACCAACAGCCACGCCGTGTTGTTGTCACTGAAGTTCTCCTTGTAGAGCACACCTCGTCGGAGGGAGAAGGTTGGCAGTGTTCGTACAAAACTGCGGGGAACGGCACTTCCTTGTCCCTCTAGGTGCTCGATGAGTGCTCGCAGCTCAGGGTCATCTCGTTGGAGTGCTGCCATGTCGCTGACATCCAGAGCGCCGAGGAAACACTCATCGTCGTCCTCTTTGGTGCAGGCAGGAGCGGCCTCGACTGGGGCCCTTGACAGGCAGTCGGCGTCATTGTGCTTCCGGCCGGTTTTGTACACCACGGTCATGTCGAACTCCTGCAGTCGTAGGCTCCACCGGGCGAGGCGTCCGGAGGGGTCCTTCAGATTCGCCAGCCAGCAGAGCGAGTGGTGGTCTGTGACCACGTGAAAAGGACTTCCATACAAGTATGGGCGAAACTTTGTTATTGCCCAGACGACAGCGAGGCACTCCTTTTCAGTAGTTGAATAGTTCCTCTCCGCGTTAGACAGCGTTCGACTTGCGTATGCGATGACTCGCTCTGCGCCGTCCTGCATTTGGACTAGTACCGCACCCAGTCCGGTGTTACTGGCGTCGGTGTGGATCTCGGTTTCAGCAAACTGGTCGAAATGGCCAAGTATCGGGGGCGTCTGGAGTCTTCGTTTGAGCTCTTCGAATGACCTCTGGTGTTCTTCTGTCCACTCGAACTTTACGGCGTCCTTCGTGAGATGTGTCAGCGGTGCGGACAGCTTGGCGAAGTCTCGAACAAAGCGCCTGTAGTAGGCACAGAGTCCGAGAAATCTTCTCACGGCCTTCTTGTCAGCCGGCGGCGTAAATGCAGCTACGGCGCGGGTCTTCTCGGGGTCAGGTAGAACGCCTTTGTTGTTCACGACGTGGCCAAGGAACTTTAGTTCCCCATAGGCGAACCGACACTTTGTTGGCTTGAGTGACAGGCCGGCGGTCTTGATGGCTTGAAGCACGGCTCGAAGTCGTCTGAGGTGTTCGTCGAAATCTCGTGAGAATACCACGACATCGTCCAGGTAGACGAGGCAGCTCTGCCATTTCAGGCCTGCCAGCACGGTGTCCATGACGCGCTGGAAGGTGGCTGGTGCTGTACAAAGTCCGAACGGCATCACTTTGAATTCGTACAGTCCGTCGGGAGTGACGAAGGCAGTTTTCTCCCGGTCACGTTCGTCGACTTCAATCTGCCAGTAACCGCTCTTCAAGTCCATCGATGAAAAATATCGGGAGTGGCGCAATCGGTCTAACGTATCGTCGATGCGGGGGAGCGGATAGACGTCCTTCTTCGTCACAGCGTTCAGTCGACGATAGTCCACACAGAACCGCAGGGTTCCGTCCTTCTTCTTTACAAGTACGACCGGGGACGCCCATGGACTTCTTGAGGGTTGAATGATGTCGTCGTCGAGCATCTCCTGGACTTGATCTTGAATCACTTTCCTTTCCTTTAAGGAGACTCGATACGGCGACTGGTGGACAGGGAGTGCGTCGTCGTCGGTAATAATGCGATGTTTCGCCATTGGTGTTTGGCGAACTTTCGATGTCGTGGCAAAACAGTCACTGTATTCGGAGAGGAGATCAACCAGTTGCCGGCGCTTCGAAGCTGGGAGCTCGGGGTCGATGTCGAGTTGCGGCGGCGTCGCGCTCTTCTGCTGTGGCGACGAGGTTTCCTCTGAGACTGCGGTGACCACGGCTGGCGTCTGAAGCTCCTCGACGTAGCCCATGGTGGTACCCTTCGTTAGGTGCTGCGGTTCCTCTCGAAAGTTTGTCACGAGAACAGTTGTTCGTCCCTCTTGAAGATCCGTTACGCCTCGTGCGACGCCAATTCCTTTTTCAAGGAGCAGTTGAACGCTGCCTTCCAGAAGAGCTTCACCGTGCATGGCTGCGTCGGTTATGACGGTGACGAAAACACTCGACCGCGGCGGCAGATTCACATGGTCGGCTATAACTCGGATCGCGGATGACGTCGTGTTGGCCTCCACCGGGGCAGGACAGGCTTTCGCAGCGTCAACTGGTTTGCCCCGAGGTCGATGACGGCGCCATACTCGCAGAGAAAGTCCATTCCGAGGATAACGTCCCTCGAACAGTCTTGCAGAACGACGAACTTGACAGGGCACGTCTCACCGTGGATCTCGACGCGAGCAGTGCATCTCCCGACTGGTGTGATGAGGTGTCCTCCGGCGGTTCTTATTTGTGGTCCATCCCACGGCATCATTACTTTTCGAAGGCGGCGGGAGAGCCTCCCACTCAGAACGGAGTAGTCTGCTCCGGTGTCGACGAGTGCCGTCGCGTCGTGACCGTCGATGATAACGTTGAGGTTGTTGGACACCGAAGCAGGAGCGTCGTTGCGATGCGCAGCGTCGGGAGAGTGGGAGCGCTCCGTCGTTCTTGGAGGCTTTACTTCGGTCGTCTTCGGCAACGCCACCTCCAGGCGTTGCCGCGCCTAGTTTTCCCGGCGACGCAGGGGAGACAGGCTCTCTCGGCGGGGTCGTGGCGCTGGAGACGCTGAACGTCGTGGTGACGGCGAGCGAGATTCACGGCGGAGAGATGGCACTGAAGAGGGCGAGCGTCGAAGGTACTCCTCGATATCGCGAGGGCGTTCGCCGTACCTCGGGCGTGGGTCGTTCGGGTGGAAACCACGCAGCCCAAGTCGACGGTAGGGGCAGCTGCGGTAGATGTGGTCGGCTTCCCCGCAGTGGTAGCAGAGCGGGCGTCGGTCGGCCGTTCGCCAGACGTCGGTCTTCCTCGGCGTCGGGTGTTCAGTGCGGACGAACTCGGGTTGCCCTTCCCGACGTCGGAAAGTCTGTGGCTCTGGTAGGACACGTCGAGGTGGCGTCGAATACTGCTGGGCAGCTGGCGCCGGTCTCCGAGCTATGGCGGCATAGGTCAGAGAAGGCTCCTCGGGTACTGCTGCGCTGGCAGGGGCCTCAGGATGGAATGCCCGCTGAACTTCCTCGCGGACAACTTCGGCTATTGACAGCGAGGCAGGCTGGGGGGCAGCAGGCAGGAACTTCTTGATTTCTTCCCGAACGACGTCCCGGATGATGTCACGGATGTCCGGGATGCTGCAGCTGGACGGCGAGAGGGCAGCGAAGCCGGGAGGTCTCTGGTAGTGTGAGGCCCGTGCGTGAAGGGCGCGTTCGATGTTGGTGGCCTCAGTGATGAAACCTTCCACGGTGGTAGGCGGGCTCCGCACGAGGCCTCCGAAGATGTTTTCTTTCACGCCCCGCATTAGGACCCGCAACTTTTTTTCTTCGGAAGCGTTTGGGTCGGCGCGGTTCATGAGGCGGAGAACGTCTTCAACAAAGCTTGTGACGCTCTCATTTGGCCCTTGGTGTCTTGCTTGGAGAAGATCTTCGGCACGCTGTCGTCGCTGCTGGTTGGCCATCGTCGTCCTCCTTGCTTGCCTGGTCTTTGGTGGTAAGGGTCCTAATTCCGGGCGTAGGCCAAGGTTCCGGCGGCTTGATCGGATCCCGGTCTGGTCTTCGTTCGGTTCTTGGGGGCTTGGCGTCGGACTTGCACTCCGGGCCCTCGGAGGGGTACGCGGCAGGGGCATGCGATACCCAGCACCTCCACCAGAATGTCACGGGTGGTGACCAGAATAACAATAAATTAACAGGAAGAAATAAACGTTTAATGTGGCGAACTTGTGCCGAAAACAAAAAGGGAATAGAAAATAATAACAAAGCGTCGCGAGCGTCGAAGTCGGCGAGACAGCAGAGTCGAGCGCTGGGGCGAAACTGACTCCGGTTCGCCACGCGGAGCCCCTTATGTACATGCGTAAGCTTCTGGAATAATCAGCGTAGAATGTTCGACGCGTAGAGCATTCGGACCTCGAACACGCAACAGGATTCTCGAATTTACCAGAAAACTAGATTGCAGGAGTAACAAAAGATGCGTCGCTCCCAGGGATCGAACCCTGGCTTTTCGCGTTGGAGGCACGCGCGATAACCGTTAGGCCACGAGCGCGCTGCCTGCTTGGTCAGCTGCGCTCGCGGCAATATCCTCGTGAGAACTGCTGTTGCTGCTAGCTTTTCGTTTTTGTTTTTTTACGTGATTTCGTTGTACGATAAAACAAAGACCTCGATTGCTATACGCTCACATTTAAATATGAGTAAAAGGATTCATCTTAACCTGTCACAGTTCGCAGAATCGTAGAGGGAGGTGGTTTCATCGCGTGTCTCGGATTTATTGTGCGGTAGTTGCGTGTGCTCGTTCCAAGAAGGAACTTGTGTATACTTAGGGTTGTTCGTTTTCGGGTAAAACCCGATTTTACCCGATTTTTACACTCCGAACATGTTTCAGGAGAATCGGGTTAAACCCGATTTCTCCCCAAATTCCAAAACCAGAATCCGTGGCGGGTGCTTCTCTTGAAGCGACTGACGGCAATCGGGGCTGGAAAACCCTGATGTCCCCCCGATTACCAGCTTGAAACAGATCCCTAATTTTAACGCGTTAGCGTTAAGGAGCTCGTAATACCCTCCGATAAAAAAAGGACAGAATATATTATTGAATCCATTTGTAAATCAAACCCGAAAAAACCCGAATTTCGGAATGTTTTCTAAAAAAAACTCGATTTCTCCCCGATTATCAGCTTGAAAAATAGCACCCAATTTTTACCACCCGAATGAAAAAAATTATAAAACCCGAAAAC